>JARHVA010005820.1:257500-405000 GCA_037957365.1 Torreya grandis | reverse complement strand
TACACATTAATAATAATCAAATTAAAATTGGATGAAAAAAACTTCCATGGAATTCCTCCATATGTAGATCTTTAACTAGCACATGAATCCAACCAAAAGAATGAACCAAATTTGAAAATAAATAAATGGTACTTATGAGTAAATTATCATATAAATTGATGAAGAAATTAAAAATAATGTGTTTCAATGAATATTACCTAGTATTAGAGATTTGGAGTGTCTTAGGCTCCTCCTCTACTCTTTGTCATGTTAATCTTCTTAACAAATTATATTGAGAATGATATTGATCTCATCTTAAAAACTCTAATTGTTCTTGTAAATAAAGCTTGCTCTAATACCATATTAGAAATGATAACATAGTCCACATATATTTGTCATAGACACCATCCACATAAATTAATCATAAAATAGTTGGATTCATCAATAATTTTATATAGTATTAACTATGTGTAATATACAAGATATGCATGCAACAAACAATAGTTATACTAGGACATGACTTTCTAAAGACTACATTTCCATTATCTCAGGAAATGATTTTGAGTTCGATTACTTTACAAAAGAATAAAATGTCTATTATATAAAAAAATTAATATGTGAGTAAGATATTATTATTGGTGGAGTAAAATATGGGATCATACCAAAAGTTACACTAACTCTTATCACACATGTGAAGATAACTATCACATTAATCATGCATTTAATAATTCTATGCACATAATAAATAACACCTTGGTAACACATCTACCTAAGGTGTACTTACCATGAAGTGTGAATATGACACACTCCAAAAAACTCATAAATGGAATATCCCCTCTAGTATGTTTCTATTGACATGTTTCTTCTGTGCAACACTCTTTTTATTACCTTCCTTTTTTTTTTTTGAATAATGTTGTATCTATCATTAAAATTTAATTCCACTAGATATTTCACATCCTAATTTCTCTCTAAGCTTAATAACCTTTTGATCCATGGATTTTCAAGGCTATTGTTTTATTAAATACTATTTGATTAAGCTTTATTTCACATGTTGATTATGGGATAGCTATTTGTTTCTTAATTTACATGATTAATTAGTTATGGGTTAGTTGTAATTTCATATTATGTACATGATGATCATGTTTGTTAGTTTATTAAACAAAATTGTATGTATTGTATGTAAAATATATATATATATATATATATATATATATATATATATATATATATATATATATGTTTTGGGCTAAATGCATTAATTTTTGTGAGGTGGATGCAGGGTAGATCTATCCCTCATAGTGTGATGGATGGAGGGCATCATTGAAGAGGATGGTACAAATGGAGGCATTAGGGGATGAAAAAGAGAAATACTATAAATCCACACACACACCATAATAAATTGTCATGTTTTATGTTCATTTATTGAGTTAGATAGTTGTAGTATGTCTTGATTTTTTTATTTTTATTTTTTTTGTGTGTGTTTTCAATAATCTTATTTACTATTTGATGATCATGTTGATTTTATTAATATGGTTTTCATATATAACTTATCTTTTATGATGGTATTATCAAGTTGATTGAGTAAATCAGTAAATATTTTACTTGACTTACCTATGTCTTGTTTATAGATTAGTGTTTTATAAATAATGTTTTGATTTGAATACATTATATAGGTATTAGACATATTATAATACTTTGATTGATATATTGTTAAGTAATTATCAATGCTTAAAATATAATAATAATATTAATGTTGCTAAACAATGGATATATATGGTTTAAATGACTAGGTGAAGTCATTATGATTAGTCAATGTGTTTATGACTATTAGCATATATCAAAATTCTCTATTAATGGCTTAATTTATTGATTGACTTATTGAAGTCAATAGCATTCTTGGATAACATTGTTATTAACTCTTATCTATAAATAATTTGCATTAAATAAGGAATATAATACAATTTTAAATTATTTAAAATGATATTTGGTAAATATCATTGGTTTTATTTAACATCATAATCGAAGGCATTAGTATTAACCATATGTTAGGGCAATGCTAATGATATCATTATGTGGTAACATTAGGGTGTCTGATTTATGTTATATTGCTTGATTTTGGATGACTTTATGTTAATTCAATTGCAATAAATTATTAGTTTGAAGAGGATATTATAATTGTTATTTTATTTGTTTAATCACTCAAACTCTCAAGATTATTAGGGTTACAAATAGTCATTGACTTGTTAACAAGCATTATGCAAAGCAATTATTGATTAATTTGACCACAAGTCAAATTAGGTCAACTTAATATAGCTAAAAACTTGGTATATGGGTCTTATAGGGTGTAAAATGGTGTACCATGGTCCTAGTGAAGTCATTTAATGTGCTTTAGCTTGGTAATTAGTCCTTTGTGTCATTTTATGTCATATAAGGTCACTTTTGAGTCATTTATTGAGCTTGTACTAGTTTCTTATAGAGGACAAGTGTTAAAAAGGTATATTAAATGTTACTCATGTAAAATATGCTAGATGAACTATTTTAGGACTGACAAATTATAAGTGTTATGTTGAAAATAAGACAATCAAATAGTTATAAGTAGTTTTCAATTTTTGTACAACCTATCTAGTAGTTTTGGCACATGGGAGGAATTAAAAAGTGAATATTTAAGTCCCCTTAACTCATTTCCAAGCTTTTTAATCCTTGATAGACCATAAATTGGTTAAAACTAACCTATCTCCTAGATCCCTCTCTTAGACAAACGTGCATGGTCAATCGATATTTACATGGTATGGATAGGAGGAAGTGAGTTGGGGAAAATTAATTTCAAGGATGATAGAAATATTTGTCTACCTTAAATTCATGGAAATATTTTTTTTTTTGTTTTTTATCCTTTATGAACCATTGCTAAGAAGGTTTTCTACTATTTTTTGCCTACACATCCCCATGTCTTATAGTTTTATCCTTTGTTTGGATTAGTTTGTATAAATAAAGTATTGAATGTGTTATGGAAATACATGAACATAATTATAATGTGTTTATAAATCTATTTTAATATTTGAACATCAAATAATTTTCCTTAGCTTTCCCATTTTACTATTTAGAAACTACATCATAGTTTGCAAATGAGTTTCATCAAATGTAGAGGGTTCTCTCTCTTGTAGTGGTTTTAAATAAAATGTGTATTGGTGTTTCATACCTATGATGATCATGATGATCATATATATTACAAATATTAGTCTCAAGAGTATCCCTTAGTGAAGAGAGAAGTCTAAAGAATGCACATAGTTAATTTTTTATGACCTTCACCTACAATCAAATGAAGATAAGCCCTTAACCGGTCATGTTGATGGAAAAAGGATGATTTAATATGGTGAGAATGAGTTTAATGTTGAAAATTTGATTTTTATTTATTCCAAATGTTATAAGTTGGTTTTGAGAACCAATCTAACACATACTATCTTATATCCTGCATCTTCACCTATAAACAGTTTCCAATAAGAGCCTCTGTATATTCATCAAAGGTATTAATGGTGTGTATGAAGGTGTTTGAGATCACTTGAGACATTAAAACAAGTTTAGGTGGATATTAAAACATCATGGTGAGACACTTTACCTTATTATCTCTAAATTAATATTTTACCTTGCATTTGATCCTTCCATGGTAGAATGTCTTAAGGTTTACATATGTTTGGTTATTTCCATCATGAATCCAAATCATAGGGTTAATTCCTTAAAAAAATATGTTTGGTTTAGATTTTACCTTGAATTTGATCCTTCCATGGTATAATGTCTTGAGACATAAAACTATGTTCATGGGCTAAGAAAGTTACTTTTGAGACACTTTACCTTAGTATCTCTAAATGAAGATTTTACCTTGCATTTGATCCTTCCATGGTAGAATGTCTTGAGGTTTAGATATGTTTGGTTATTTCCATCATGAATCCAAATCATAGGGCTAATTCCTTAAAAATTTCAAATGGTTTCTTGATCAAGAGATGAATGCCTTTTAAGGGTTTCTAATTCATGTAGGTTTTGGCTATGACATTCAAATAACATTGTGCTAAAATGACTAAAAGTAACCTAATCCATAATGACATCTAGCATTGAGTGAAATTATGGTATTAATGGCATATAATGAACTCAAAATTATGGGATGATATAAGGACCTCAAATAATGTTCCAAGGATTTGAATACATAGTGGTCATATCTAGATGGTTACCTACAGGTGACACATTCTAAATATAGACTAACATTGGCAGATGAGAGTTGTCAGCTTGGAAGATTGGCATAGATATTCACTTAGGTGGAAGTGTTATAATGGTATTATGAGGATAAATAGATATTAGTGAAGTTTTAAAGCCTAATTAACATATACATAGGATTTTCAACTGTCCTTGATTATCACCTATAGGTGATCTAATCAACATAGTCTACTACAGTAGATAGACTAGGCCTAGTCAAGTGGAAAAAGGTGGATTAAGAAGGTTAGCATGACTGGTGATGAATTTATAATTTTATGATAACCTTAAAAAAAAATTCATAAATTTAGTGATGTCATCAGACCAAATAAATATAGTAAGGGCAAGTTTCACATCTCAACCTACAGTCAACATAATCCATGGACTAGTGTAGACTAATGAAAGGTGTGAGCTTTGAGAAGTTGGTAGAGGTGTGGGGTGTTTAAAAAATTTAATAATAAATTAAAAATTGTTATATTAAACTCATTTGGTTCTCATAAAAATGAAAAAAGGTATAGACTAAGTTTTAAACTTCAACATACAGTCAATTCAAAAGTCATGCACATCAAGTCTTATGAGCAAATTTTGAGGGATTTGAAGAGTTGAGTGGCTTATGGGTGTGATATATCCATGAATTTTGGTTAAAAAAATATTTATTTCATATTTAATCCTCACATATTATTATTTTTACCATTTAAATAGAGTATATGCCCTCTATTCTATCTCAAATAGAGGACACTCCCAGACAATTAGTGTTGCAAGTTTATTAAGTGTTAAGGAGATGACATGATGAGTGTTATAACACTAAGAAAAGATGTGAAATGTTTTTATAACCATGGAACAAGGTTTTAAAGTCTCTAAAATCCTAAGAGACCACTTAGAGGTGGTCTGAGGTGATCAAGCATAGTCAAGCATATTAGGCTTAGATTAAGCCTATACCCTAATGAGGATTAACTTCATTTATAACAATAAATAAACCCTAAAATTAATTTTATGATGTTAATTATTAATTTTATGATGATTTATAATTTCTAATTTTCATGAAAATAACACCAAGGGGTCATTTTTGGCTTAAACTCACTTCAGGGTGTCTAGACTGCAATCTAAAGCTTGATGGACCAGCTTGTTTTGTTCACACCTATATGGACCTATTTCATGGTGCCTCAATAAACTGAGGAGAGTTTAATTATGTCCAATTATTTATTTTAGTGTAATTATTTTGAGGTTTTAACATCTAGTTTTTATGAATCATCCATAAGAAGCAAAACTAGCTAAAACCCTCATAAAACCCTATCTTTGACCCGATGGAGAAAATACCCCTTGGAATGAATTAAATATTGATAGTTTGTCGTGAAAAGAAATTTTAATTATTTAATAATCTATCATTATCCTTCAAATATAGATATTTCATACCCTACTTGTATAAATAGGGTAAAAATAGGGTTTTTTGTAAGTTTTTATGTGTTTTGTAGGTATAAAGCAGAATGAATAGTTGAAAATAATTTGGGGAGGTTATATTAGAATATTTTTAACTCTATATATCCATTTATCACCTAATAATATATTATAAACATCTCTACTAAGTAATTCATTTTAGGCAGTCTTGGATAAAATTTAAGATAAGGAATGACTACCAAGTGAGAGAGTGAGAAGTTTATTTTTGGACCTTTTAAGTTCTAATTCATGTAATAGAAGGCATAAATAATATATATTTGTGTATTAACACCTATGACATGTATTTTATTAAACAAATAAAGGCAAAATGAATGAAAAAAGTGAAGAATGAAGCCAAGAGGGCTATTGAATGACTAAAAATGGTGAGAACAAGTGTCTAGAAGCTAAGCAATAGTTAGGGATGTATTTTATGACTATCATGGAATTTTTATAACCCCCTAATATATTCCACATGTTTCAACTCTACATATTTTGGTTTTTATTAGTTAATATATGCCTCATCATGAAGGTATTTTTCAAGAAGACCATTTTATGACCCTACATTGGAGAGTTTCATGCTTTAAATGGACATTTGCCAAATGATACCTTCCATAGATCTATTCTCCACTTCATTTTTCTTAAATATAACTATATTTAATGCTTTTACATGTGTCATTGTGACATTTAAACTTATTTTATCCTCTCTCTCTCTTCTCACATGTTCTATAAATACAAACCATTTTATCTCTTGTATTGAATTCCACACCTGGTATGCTAAATCTCTACTAGTTTCATATTATAATTTACTATTGAAATAATATTTTATATCTATTTTTTATTTCATAAACTATATTTTTTAAGTTATGAATTAGTGTATAGTGAGAGTTCAAGTGATTATTATCTATCCTTTCTTTCTCTTAACTCTTCCATGTTTGAGGCAAAATGTTTCCACTATAACAAGTCACATGAAGTGTTTTCAAGTCAATCAGTCTATATTAAAGTTTAAATAATAGTATTATAATATATAAATGATCTATATTTCACCAAACTTGAGTATTTTAATGCATATCACCTCCATGTTTTAAATATTAATGTTAGAGCAATTTAGGGATTTGAGACTAGTGTTGTAATTCATGCTTCTTAGGGAAATTTTATGGTAGTATAGTGGACAATATTTCTAGTTTATAACCAAATTTTATTATATTTATTTCATGTCTAATTATATACATTTTCATCCAATCAAACATTTAGTTTATGTGATAAACACTTAAGGATCAATCTAGGGAACTAGCTCTTAAACCTAGAGGTCTACCTCTACAATAGGCAACCCACAAGCCTAGAGGTATTCCAATGTTTCCCAAATATTAGAGTATTATTTAAAAACAAAATTTAGGTGAAATAGGTTTTTACAATAGTAATTATATAATATTAGGGGTTTTTGGAGATGATGACTATTATTATTTTTGACATGCATAAACATAGTATTCAATAACTCTAGGAGTTGGCATAGAAATTTGAGGAAACAAATTGCATGAATTAAGAATGCAAACCATTAGGATGTAAGGATAATCTATTATTAGGATGGTATTCAACTGAATTAGAAGAGAAATGAGGAATTAGAGATAGGATAAAAAAGTAAATTTAGAGTTGGCATTGTTAGTTTAATTACTAAGTTGGTGATGTATTTAATTTACTAAATGCACATGTGGATAAATTTTGTAAATGATTATTTTTAAGGGTTTTAATTAGTTTAATGTGGTTGAAATTATACATAACGATAAATATTTATACCTATGGATGTCTCAGACATCCACATAGCTAAACCTATGTCCTTAAAAACCTAAATCTTAAATAGATAGAATTGTGTGAAGCTTTTACCTTTAAAATAATTCTGAGTTTGAGTGTATTAATTTTTGTGTGTTATCTTTAGGCATAATTTATCCCTAGATAATAAAATAAATGTCAAATAATCTTATATTTTAGTACAAGAAAATAAATACTATGATTATGTTTATTTATGGGAATCCCATTCCAAAGGATGTTGGGCCTTCTAGTTAGTAAATTTATATACAAGGCCAAATTTTATTCTTGACTAAAAAAATTAGGTTTAAAATTTATTACATTGAGGAGAATTTAAAATGTTTTTTAAGGTCAAATTAAAATTTTAATTTTTATAAAAAGGATTATTTATTTTTATTATAATGTATACATAAACCTGATCAATATTTTAGACCCTCTTAGGGTTTGGCTATGTATATTGAGGAGTGGTCAGAATAAAAATAATTTTGGGTTTACTTAATTTATATATTTTATGTAAAAAATGAATATTAATATTTATGGGTATGTATATAAACATTTATGACTTAAATGACCTAATTTATACATACATACATACATACATACATACATATATACATATATACATATATATATATACACATATATACATATATATATATATACATATATATATATATACATATATATATATGTATACATATATATATATATATATATATATATATATATATATATATATATATATGTATACATATATATATATATATATATGTGTATACATATATATATATGTATATATATATGTGTGTGTGTGTGTGTGTGTGTGTGTGTGTGTGTGTGTGTGTGGATCTTATGATATAAACTTAGATAAATATTTCAAATGTACATATGCATAGGATAATTGATAAGACTTGAATACATAAACACATAGATATGTTCGTGTGTGTGTGTGTAGTATAAACACACATCAAATTATATATACATTTGGATATATAAGACTTATTGGGTTCAATATGTGTTTTGTTATTTTAGATACTCTTACCCAAACATTGATAAAAAAGTGTGTATTTGTTTAGCTAATTAATCTTGAGGCATTTATGAGTTTTGGACAAATACCAAAATCTATATTTAATTATATTTAATATTGATAAATAATAGAGTCTTTAATGAACTTGATCTAAAATGTATAATATAGAGGTTGGGTTTGTATAGCTATTAATGTATCTACCTATATATACACACACATCAAAGTATATATACATTTAGATATATAAGAGTTATTGGGTTCAATATGTGTTGAATTCTTTTAGAGACCCTTACCAAGACATTAATAAAAAGTGTGTATTTGTTTAAATAATTAATCTTGAGGAATTTAGGAGTTTTGGAAAAATACCAAAATATGTATTTAACTATATTTAAAATTGATAAATAACAGTCTTGAATGAACTCGATCTAAAATGTATAATATGGAGGTTGGGTTTGTATAGTTATTAATGTATCTTATTTTTTTAATATAATGAGATCTATTTTTTTAAACTCATATTTAATTGTATAATAAATCAGAGTTAAATACTATGAAAGGTTTGAGGAGCAAATGAATTTTGTCTTTCAAAACTATAGAAATGGAGAAATACAGATGGTTGAGTGAATAAAATTACTATATATTTTTATTAGTTATGTAATTGATTAAGTTTTGAGTATGCTACCCAAAGTAATATTGATTGGAATTGCTTGGTATTTTGAAGGTTTGTGATGAAATATTATAGTTATAAATTATACCTATAGTATATGAAATACTCTAAGATCATGGACAATAGATTGACTAATTAGAGTATAACATATACATTCTAAGATTTGAGATTGTATAGAATTTTATATATACATGAGAGTTATATATATATATATATATATATATATATATATATAACTCTCAGGTATATATAAAATTCTATACAATCTCAAATCTTAGAATGTATACACATGGTATATACATATGATTTGTTCACTATGTTATAAATCTAAGAACTGATATACCATATATAGATGTGCACAAATTATTGTATGCTTGTGAAGTTTACTATTATAGAAAGGTAATTGGGCACTTTGTTATTTATTTAATGTTTAGTTGAAGCATTAAATATAAGGTATTTAAAATGTTAAATATAGATCATTTGAGGTTTTTAAATGACTAGTTTATTGTTATATTTTTGAAATATTATCAAAGATATAAACTGTGATTAACATTTGTTAAGTGGATGAAATAACATTTAAGTTACATATAGATATTAGTAACTTGTATTCTAGATATGACTCTTAATCGGATGGTATGTTTATATTGATGAATAATTATGGATCTTAAAATATATGTTTTAAGATTCATTAATTTACATTTGATGGACTAAACATATGTATTTGATATTTTATACTTAGCATAATTTAAATCTATGAATAGGTAATATTATGATTGAATCTATTAGTTTTATATTATTATATAATTTATGAAATCTCACATTTGTGACATTATATAAGTAGTGTGATGGATTTCACTAGTTAATTATCACTATCAATATAAGATTAGGAGTAATTTGATTGAGTGGTGTGTATGAATTTGATTGATTCTAAAGATCAATAACTATTTGAAAGCTTTATCCAAAGTAATGTTTATAGTTAAACATTCTCATTTTATGTGTTTTATATAGCTTACATATTTATACAATATCATGTTAGAATAGATTTATTTATGGTATACATCATGTATTAGTTATCTTATAACACACAAGTTCTATTTTGTCACTTTGGATTCCAATACCATCATTATCTACCTATCTGTGAAGGGAGGGTAATTCCCTTATTGAAAGATAGTGAGGGGGATCGATGGCTCATGCTTGGTATGGAAAAGGACTTGGATGAGTCTCTCCTTCCCCATAGTAGTACAAAACTAGAGACTACATTTGACATTATAGATGGATACTTGAGTTTGATGAGACTCATACTACATGGAGCTTTGTATCTTTGTATTAGTATTATTGAGACATCATTATTATTGAAACTGTAATATTTATTCATTTTTACATTTAAAATAATGGATGTAAATTTTTATTAATTGTGGTTGAAATTTTAATATTATTACTTTGAACTAAATGAAATCTTTATCATTTATTCAAGACTGTTCATATTCATTATATCATTATCATGGTGATCATTAGCTAAATATATTAGCTGTAAACCTTGGGTGGTTAACCAAAAATAGTAAATTTAGTTAAATATCACTTAGGTTTCTCATGGTGAAATTTGTTAGATGAATATATGTAATTAAGTTTAAAAATACTCTATTCTAGTAAACCCAGTGGGGTTATTACATTATGGTTTTAGAAATGATGTTCAAACTCTAGGACTTAATGTGTCTGCTAATGAAAAATTATTCTCTTTTTATGTAGGAAAAATAATGGTGGATGCTAGACTAATAGGTGAGGGTAATTTGAATACCAATTTCCATATTGATCTAAATTAGTTCACCACTGAGCAAGCTATGAAGTTGGATCTAATCTTCACAACCATGAAAGAGATTAGGGGATGAATCATGGCCCTAGAATAGGAAGTGCATGGTCATGTAGAAGATAATTCTCAAGAGGAACTTGAAGATCATTCTACTAAGAAAGAACACCCTCAAGAGCAAAGGCATGAGGAAGTTCCATAATATGCAAGAGCTCAAAAAACTATGGAGTTGGAATGAGACATGAAAAATGTGAATCCACCCAAGTTTGATGGAGTTGTATTAGGAGATGCAGATAAAACATGGTTGACATAGATGGAGAAATATTTAAAGATTTAAAATTACTCTAAAGTCACCAAAGAAGTCTAGGGAGCATATCAGCTTACTAGTGAAGCAATAACTTGGTAGGAAAACAAGAAGCTTGAGATGAACCTTGACTCTTTCACCACCACTTGGAAAAACTTTGTGATATTATTTAGGTCATGATGGTTCCCATATATGTACTCCATTTAGAAGCCTACATATTTTTATAATCTTAAGAAAAAAGGCCTATCAGTGAATGAATTCTAGGAGTAATTCACTAAGCTCCTTAAGTAAGTACCTCAGTATCATGAATATGAGAGGTTCAAAATCAAGAAATTCATCATGGGATTAAAATCTAAAATTGTTTTGGAAGTAGATGTGCATGGACCATCTACCATGGATCAAGTTTTTAAGAAGGTAATCAAGAAGGAACAAAATATGAAATCTCTTGCTTAAGTTAGATATAAGTTCAAAAACAATAATTATAAGTATAGGAGTGGAGAATCCAAGATTCAATTTAAGAACTAGAATGCTAAGTTTAGTAGTAGTTGAGGTAATAGTAAACTTGGTAATGGTTTCAAAGGAGGTTTCAAGGGAAACCAATAATCTAATAGGAGAGGACCACCTATAGGTTTTTCATTTGTGTAGGTCACCATTATGATTGAGAGTGTACTTAGTACAATTCAAAGAACATGGGTTCTGATTCTCAACAGGATACACTTCAGTAATAGATTCATGTAACTATTGACAATCACCAGGTTACGTATCAAACTTCTCCCATAAAACTATCAGGTATTTTGTTTGATCATATAATTTCTATTTTGATTAACATCAGAGATATAGATTATTTCATTTCTCATAGAATTCTTAATAAATTATCTATACAATTTAGAGTTATGATAAATGCATGGTTATTATGGTATGGGAATGAGGTAAAGGTCAAAGTTAACAAGTTTTTAGTGAAAGTTGAGATTAGGTTGTCTCAATTCACTATAGTAGTGGATTTGTATGCTACACCTTTATGATAATATTATGTGATCCTAAAAATCAATTAGATTTCAAAGCATAAAGCTAAGGTTGAATACTAGCTGAATAAGGTTGAGTGTCTATATGATTTTGGAATTCAGACACAACTTTAGGGTGAGAAAAAGGAGTTGAAGCTTAGGAAGATTTATGTAATTCAAATCAAGAAATCTCAGAGGAAGGGATGCCAAGAATTTATCATTAAGATAAATGATATGTAGAAATATAGAGAATCATTCATTGATGATTATCCTTTTCTAAATAAAGTTTAGGATGTGTTTCCAAAAGAAGTACCTAGATTGATACCCAAACATGAACTTGATTTATCAATTTATATCATACCTAGATCCAAATCACAGTCTAGGGAACCATATCAGATAAAAACCACCAAAATGGTTGAATTAAAATCTCAACTTTAGAAGTTTTAAAAATTATTGATTCGACTGAGTGTATCACCATGCGGTGCACTAGTTGTCTTCATCAAGAATAAAGATGGTACTCTTTGTGTGTGTATTTATAATATGATGTTGAATAAGGTAAGGTCAAGAATATATATCCATTTACATGCATTATTGATCTCATTGATCAAATGTTAGTGGAAACAATCTTTTCTAATATTGATCTTAGATCAAGGTATCATCAACTGAGAACATGAGATGAGGATATTTTGAAAACAATGTTCAAAACTCAATATGAGCACTACTATTTCATAGTGTTACATTTAGGGTTGATAAATGATCTTGTAGCATTTATTAATTTTATGAACATCCTATTCAAATATTATCTAGTTCATTTTTTATCTTTCTATATGACATCCTCATATATTCCAAGCATGAAGGAGAGCATCTTCAACATCTAGAACTAGTTTTGTAGTGTTTGCAAAAGCATAAGTTGTATGATAATTTGTCCAAGTAAGAATTATTACAAAAAAAATGTAGTATCTAGGACATATTATCTCTACGAATGGTATTTTAGTGGATCTAGTGAAGATAAGAGCCATAATGGAATGGCTAGTGCCTAATAATGTACATGAGGTATGCCATTTCATGAGATTAGCAAGATATTAAAGAAAACTTATCCAAATTTATCTAAAATATCTAGTCTAATTACCTCTATTCAATGGAATAATAAAATTTTTGTCTAGTCAGACAAGTGTGAGACAACCTTTCAAGAGCTAAAAAGGAGGCTTACTTTAGCACTAGTGCTAAGACTTCCCTATCCTAATGGTCAATTCTTAGTGATCATAGATGCATCTAGGGATGGACTTGGAGGAGTTATTATGTAGGATGGCTTATTTGTATCTTATGAATCTAGAAATATGAAGCCATACAAGGTGAATTATGCCCCTCATATTCTAAAACTTGTTATAATTGTGCATTGCTTACAAGTTTTGAGGCATTAGTTTTTGGTGAAACCATTTGAGTTCAACATAAAAAAACTTGGGACTTAAGTACACATTAACCCAAATAAACCTAATTTCTCATTAGAGATGATGTTTAGAGTTCTTATCTGATTATAATTTTGATATTAATTATATCAAAGGCAAGGAGAAAAAATTTACTAATGCTCTAAGTTGTAGAAGGTACGTAACAGTCATGGCTACTATTATGAGTACTTTTTAAGATCAAGTCATCCAATTATCTCTAGGACATGAATTCTATGATTAGGTCAAGAAAGAATTGTTAGAGAATGCTCAGAATCCTAGGTATAAAGGATTCAAGATAGAGAGTGATGGTATTTTGAGGTACAATGGTAGGATGTATGTGCCTAATATAGATAATCTAAGGATCATAGTGCTAAAGAAACTTCACAATGCCCCATAATCAAGACATATAGGTGTAATCAAGTTTATGGATGAATAAAGAACACTCTACTTTTGTATGGGATCAATAAATATGCAATGGATTTTGTGTCTTATTTTTTTGGATGTCAACATATGAAATTAAAACATGTGAATCTAAAAAGTTTGTTATATCCACATGATATACTATAATAGAAGTGGTAGGTGATTAGTATAGACTTCATCTAATGGTTGTCATTATCATAGAACCGATATGATATGATCCTGGTTGTGATTGACAAACTAACCAAGGTAGCTCACTTCATACCAAGCAACTTGATATATAATACACTAATGCTTGTGAATATATTTATGAAAGAGGTGTATCAATTTCATGGATTTATATAGAATATAATTTTGGATCAAGATTTAAGGATGACTTCTGGATTTTGGTTAACTATGAATTCATCTCTAGGTACATAGTTAAACTTTAGCATTACTTATCATCTAGAAAATGATGGATATATATAGAGAGAGTTAACCAAGTTTTATAATATCTCCTTCATATCTATTACATGTATCATCAATAAAAGTGGGATTATTACCTTACATTGATTAATTTTGATTATAATAAAAAATACTAATTAGCATTGAAGATGGCTCCATTTAAGGAATTATACATAAGGAGGATGTAGAAAAATAATCAGTTGGGACAAGTTAGAGGACATGGTAGTCTTTGGACCTAAGATGCTTATGTAAATAGAAGAGAAAGTTAGGACAATTAGGAAAGGCTGGTTGAGGCCAATAATAGATAGAAAATCTATGCTAATTTGAAGAGAACAACAAGGTAATTTTTTTAGGTGATAAAGTGCTTCCACAAGTTAAGCCTAAAAAAAGCTTGATTAAGATTAGGTCAGTAAAAATTTTACCTAGATATGTGCGACTAGTTGAAGTTTTATAAGTGGTCAATCCTATAACATATATGCTTACATTTACACCAACTCTATCTATTTTGAATAATGTCTTCCATGTGTCTTATCTTAAAAATTATGTTTTTGACCCTTCACATGTGTTAAATTAGAATGCTTTATAGGTTATACATCTTGGGGTGGTCATGGTAGAACTGATAATAATAATTTACACTCATAAACTCAGTTTGCATAATAGAGAGGTGTCATAGTGCAACATCTAGTGAGACCAATATTCTGAAGATAGTGCCACTTGGGATGATTATGATGAGTTTTATAAGTTATTTCTACATTTTTTTTCTAGATGTTACTTCATATTATGTTATTTTATACTAAATGATGTTTTAAATTCATAACTTGTATTTGAATAAGTTTCATTGGTATGATCACCATGTTTAGGGGGGAAGGACATCACATCCCAATTTATCTACACACTTAATAACCTTTTGATCCATAGATTTTCATGGTTATTATTTGATTAACTATTGTTGTAATAAGCTTTATTTCATATGTTGATTATGGGATAACTATATGTTTCTTTATTTACATGATTGATTAGCTATGTGTTATATGTAATTTAATAATCTTTACATGATGATCATGTTTGTTAGTTTATACAACAATATTTTATTGATTATATATATTTTTAGGATAACTATCTTCATTTTTGTGAGGTGTATGTAGGATAAATCCATGATTCATAGTATCATGGAGGGAGCGCATCATCATAGAGGGTGGTGTGTGTGTGTGTGTGTGTGTGTGTGTGTGTGTGTGTGTGTGTGTGTGTTGGGAGATGAGAGAGAGACACTAAAAACCCACGTGCACACCTATGGAATGTTTTCTACCCTTGGGATTAGAAATGAGTCAACTTATGTAATAAGTACCTAAGCTTACCTTGGTCACCCTCTTATATCTCTTGAAGTTTCAAGGCAGTTAAAAATGGGATCCCTTCTGATCCTTGTAATTGGTTTGTAAAATTATGACCCATGCTTTATGGATAATGGTTAAGAAAATAGGGTAGTCAAACTAGTCTTCTACATTCACATAGTGTCAATACTAGAATGGTTTTAATGCCTTTTTAACCTATTTTAAGAAAATGTTGATTATGTATGTCTTATAAAAACCTTCAAAGTCATGTTACTTCACCTCATACTAAAATATGGAATGTGTGAGATTGTGGGAGTAATAAAATCTTCATATGGTCATACTTGTAGTTTGTAGACATCAATTCTTGGCATTTTAATCACCTTAATGCATAATATATGTTAAATATAGTCCAGTGATTGTGATGATGGATTCCCAAGATTTCCATTCAAGTTTTCTCTTCATTGATAGTGTATCTTATCACCAACGGATCTTCAACTCTCCTAAGATCCTGCCTCAAATGAGACTACCTATATATTTGATATTCAATGTAAATATGAATTGATTGTTTCATGGTGATGGATATTAAAGGTCATCAAAGCACCATAGAGGCAATAGAGGCATTATATTCATTTGGAAGAGTCCATATTCTATAAATAGTAGGCCATATTATGGCTCTTAAGGCCAATATACTATGAACTAGCCTTCCAATGTTTTCATAGACTTGTTTAGTAGAGTTTAAGGTATTCATTAAATCCTAAGTTTTAGTTTCTCCCTTTATATGCCTAATTAACAAATTCTAAATGGTCTGCCTTATTGATTATATGAAAATGGGTGTCTAGGGTCTCTATAGTTCAACTTGATTAAAATTCAAAAATACAAATGACATATCTCAAAGGGTATCTATAGAGTAATGGCCTTATCAAGCCATTTTCACCCCATATTAGACTCTAATTTCAAAACTCCATAGAAAATTATGACTACCACCTATGGGTTTGATCCCTTATGCCCAAGATTAAGGTATGAAAGTAAGACCAAATATTACATAAAACCATGAATATCCATTGATAATGTGAGAAAATTATCTATTCAAATGTGAGGTACTATTGATAATCTATGACCAAGTTTAAAAGGTCAAGTCAAACTTAACCTTAAAAGGTTTTTCCAAAACTATTGTATAGTTGAACCTACACAATGTAAGGATGGGCCATGTGTTATGAAGATGAATATCTTAATAAGAGTAATTTAGATTAAATATAGGCTAATTAGGTCTCAAACATCATATGTAATCCCTCTTTTTTATCATAGGCCTATGAAGGGATCCATTAACACTCACACACCTAGATCACCAAGCTCAGAACTATAAAAAATCTACCTCCAACATTAAATATGAGATTTTATATGCATGTAAAAGACAAAAATCAAATAGAGAGGTAGATTATAGAGATAATTTTGTTAGAAATGGAAACCTAAAAAGATAAGCTAAACTAGCTAAATCAGGCATATATAGTGAGATAGGTTTACCTAACTAGTTGGGATGCCTAAATAATGTTAATGGTAATGCCAAAAAAATGTAACAGTAAATCCCAAGATAATGATGGAATTAATCCTCCTTAGGGTTCCTAAGGGTATGATCAAGATAAGCATTTGACTACTTTGGGTTCGACACTCATGACACACAGCCTTCAGTATAATACTATAAGGGAGTTTTGATAGTAGGATCGAGGGGAAGATCAATTGAAGGAATGTGGTCAGATCTTGAACACACTCTACATAAGTCCCCCAATTATACCAAGAGGTTAGAATATAATGTATATGTCCTACCTAGACCTCTAACATTAATTGATTTAAACACTTAGATTGGGCATGGTAGTGAGGGTCAAGGTAGGCCTACATGAAAGAGGGATAGAGATGGTAGTATAGGAAGCTAAGAACAAGTGAAAAAGGTGGATATTATGTGGAAAGGAATGTTATAGTGATATTAAAGTTTGAAATACACTTATAATTGACTAATGGTCCTAAAACTCAGTCTATTTAAGCATATAAGACCTAAATCTTCCTTGAACCCTCAAAACGTCATCCCTATCTTGGTGATAGACTCAAACCCCCATGGAAGGCCTAAGGGCATAAATAGGAGTATAGGGATTATATAGGTCTTTAAGGAGGTCTTATAGGTAGATTAAGGTAAAGAAGTGGCTATTTTAGTCATATTACCCCTCTCAAGCTCTACTACCCTAAAATTCCATCTCCAATTGCCAACTCTAATGCTCATATCTAAAATGAGATGATGAATTAGGCCCAGTGATCTTAGGGGGAGTTATGGAACCCTATGCACTTAGTATCCATGGAGGAAAGAGTTTCATTCATGAGTTCAAATCTATGAATAATGCCTACCACTTTAACCCACACAAAATTCTTGGTAACAAACTTTAAGGCTACTAAATCTCACTCTTAACTCACCATAAAAGTTTCATGGGAATAATATCTATTCAAGATTTTTGAATGGGTCTATGAGATGAACATACATGAAAATAAGATTTGGATTTTATCCGTGTACTATATGAACCACTGCTAGGATGGTATGCAATGAAAACCCTCTCTAAATCTTGATAAGGACTTGATTAAGGAATTATAACCTAAAATAATTTAAAATGAGGTATTTTAGCCTTGAAACAATCTTCATGGTATCCCCATGTCACATGAGCACCTAAAAGGTCTACTAATTGACATATGTAGACTATATGTTGTACGCATTAGACCTAAATAGAAATAATCCAAGTATATGTGTATAAATTGAATAAATTTCCATGTTTTTTAGGTTTTTTTAATAATTATAGGCATAAATAGGTCCCAAGGGTTATACAATGACCACCTCAAGGGGTCTTCATATCTAGATTCCACCTATAGACATGCCTAAGTGCCTAGTTAGTTGATTGTCTATGAATAAAAAAGAATCAAAGGGCTTAACCAAGCCAATATAAATTATCATAAATCTCTAATAAGTAGGTTTCATACTTTAATATTTATTCAATCTCCCTCACAACTCCATTTTAAATACAAACCTTGCCCTTAGGCCTGTTTACCTAATATCCTTCTCAAGGTATGACTACATGAATATTGAGGTTAGGAAATAATAAGTGTTAAATAAGACATTATAAAAACATGGAGATGTACTTAAATGAGTTTTATATGTGAAATATTTGTTAATTTTAATAAGGAGACCCAAATTTGGTCATTTTTCACCTAAACCTACCTTGAGAGTGCACAAAATAGAAGATAATCACTCAAGGGGCACCTTATTATGCTCATAAATATATAGAGTATATTAATGGGGACCTAAGATACTATGGAAATTTTGGAAAGGATGTATTCATTAATCTCTTAGAATCTATCCTTCAATTCAAGCCCTTAGGGCTATGAATAATTGCAAAGAGTCTAAACATCCACTAACCTCCCTAAAACCCTAATAGAGACCTAATGGAGGAAATATTGAATAATTTTAATCCAAATAAATTTAAGTGGATTTGTAAACACATAAAACACATTTTTAACTCTAATGATGTCCCATTCATGGCATTGATTTGTATGGGTACTTATATGGACCCATCAAAAACATTATTTTTGTAGGATTTTATGATGAATTTAAGGTAAAAAGATATATGATGGGTTGTATATCATGGATGAGGATAGTTTGAAACATATTTCAACTTTTAAAATCATAAAAAACTCTTATTTAATCTTATAAATGGTTCTATAGGTCTGCACTAAAAGGTGAGTCTAGATGTGCTAGTAAGAGGTGACCTAGTCACCTAAATAAGATAGAGTTATAGGTTTGAAATTCTTAGAAGGCATCTTTCATGGTATAGTATGATAATTCAGACCTAAAACATGGTCATTTTACCATTACCAAGGTCTTATATAGGTCTTATGGCCACCTAATCAATAAACACCAAGTGACTAGGCCTTGATGCATAATAGGTCTATTTGGTCAACAAGGGAAGATGAGTATTGATGTAAATGGATACCAAGGGAGTAATTATAGGTTTAAAACATCCATTTAAATACCTCATTCAGGTGAGCATGGCCATTTAATATCCATCATGAAGTATGTATCAATCTCATAAACTTCATTCACATGTAAAAGAGAGATAATTACTTAATACTTCATGGATGTGTAATTAAACAAATTTTATGCCTTTGTAACTATAAAAATTAGAGGGAATTGACTACGTTGTCATGATAATCCTATTTATGGATTCAACCTTGGCCAAAATGTACATCCAATGCATTAAAATTCTCATTGAAGACCACTCACCACCAAGGCAATAGAAGAAGGGAGTTATGGGGGCTAGTTGTAACTAATCATTGAATGAATTATGGTAAATCATGACCTCTCCATGCCTCTTCCATGACACATTATTTTCTCCCTCTTTTTCATGTTATATAAATTGAGTTTCTAAGGCCATTTTACTTATTCATCAATTGGGTATGATGAAACTTTACACAAATTATATCTTGAAAAACTTTTGAATTAATAAGAAGGATTATTTTAGATTTACTTATTAGCTTAGTGTGTTATGTTCTTGGTGATTTACATAAGTGTTAAAGTTGCATTAACCTTTGTAGTTCCTTATCCTCAATTAATTTATATAATATGGTTATATGTAGCTCATATGATGTATGAAAGTGTTGGTGATTATGTTTGAATGTAATCTTGTTGATAGTGCCCTAAAACATACCTCTCATCCATCACCTTCATATAATCAATCTACATAGCCTTCATGTGAATTACTAGTACTTAGGATCTCCTTGGAAAACATGTCTCAGTCACTAGTCCTTATTTGATTCATAAATTTTTATTTAATGATCAATTAGAGTGGACAATAATATGTTGCTACATCACCTCCACATAGCTTAGATTTTGTTTTATGCATCATATTCTACCCCTTTTTATCAATAATTTCTTAGTTTTAGGAATTGATATACAATTGATGTATTAAGGGAGCTAACCCCAAAAATAGAGGTTTAGTCCATCCATAGGTCACCCACAACCTTAGACTAATCCTATGTTACCCCAAACTTGGAAAGGTCTGAATAATCTTCTCCTAAGGGTTCATTTTGATGGTTAATAGTTTTGGCATACCCAATGGGACTAGGATTCAAGTGAGTTCGAGTATAAAGTTGTAGTATTATATGATATTAAAAAGCCTCAAGCACTCTAGTGATGTATTTTACTCAAGTTTCACTCTAAAATTTGTCATAATATCTTCATAAAAAGGTGAGGAAGATGAGTTTGTTGAGTTATCTTTAGACTTTGATATGAGAAAGGGGTAACATAGGTTTATTCCTAATACTACACCCCCTAATTCTCCTAATCTTGCTCAAAAAAATATTGTTTCAACTCATACTCCTTCAATTAGCCTAGAATATTGTATGCCCTTCAATAGTATCATCCCCCTAAAATTGAACTAATTATATGATACACATGTTATTTCACTTAAAATCCTATCATGTTTCATAAGGGAAAACTCTAACACTCTTGTTGAACATATCACAAACATAGTCAACCTCTGCTTAGTTCATAATGTGACCCAATAAAATGTGGAAATGAGGTTATTGGATACTTTATTGAGGGTTAATTCACTTCAATGGTATAGTGTTTTAACACCTAATTATATCAATAATTGGGATGAATTCGGGGAACACTAAGGATAGAAGTAACCACTTGTCTTTAGTGAAGTAACTCACCACAGTCAAAAGGGATCCCCAAGATTTAATGGTAGACTTCAATTATAAGGTTTATAAAAATTGGGATAGGATCCCAATGGTAATCAAGACCACCCCTGACTACGCCTTTTTTTTACTATTTAAGATCCCTTAATTTTGATGTGGTAGTCATGATATAGTCCATGGGAGGGAACACACCACCAGATGCCTATGAAGTGGAAATAAGGGTAGAAAATTATCTAATACAAGTAGGCAAGGTTACCCAAAGACCTCTCATCCTTTTATTCATGGAGATATAACCTCATGTGCCTACCATTATTCCCTTACCATCACCAGCTAATCATGATCAAATAGATGTGAATTAGATAGATAGATTGGGTAAGATTAAAGCCCTACTCAAGGCATAAAGCAATAAGATAGTGGCCTTGGAGAGGAAATAAATTCCACCTCATAAACCTTACCAAGCACCTTATTAAGACCCATATCATTCCTAACTAACTTAAATATGCCTCCATATCAGCCTAATCCATAAGTTCAAGGGAAAATCACTCAAGTAATACCCTATAATACTCAACTTCAATCCCAATTCTACTAGTACTTCTAGATCACTAGTTCTAACTCAAAACAACAATTATCAAGAAGGTTGATCTTATACACAATAGGGGTAGTCACGTGAGATGTTAATCAGTCCAAGTAGAGATGTTTGTCAAGCCTCTTTTATGTAATATAATTAAGCCCCTCTAATATAAGACAATGTACCTCCTACATAACATAAAGAAAGGTCCTTATATGAAACATGGAGAGAATCCCTTCATGACTAAATATGATATGTCAAATCAATAAGAAATGAGTGGGATCAAGGCACAACCAAATACCACTTTTGTCAAATTCTAAGAAGGAAAACATTCCTTTGAATAATGTGTAATCAATTAGCTTGGGTGTGAAGCCAAGGTGGATCATCTTGTTATAACCCATATAAGGACCAAAAGGAGAGTAGCTGGTGATGATTTAGAAGTTAGGAGAAAATCTCCTCCAACATCTCAATTTCATCAAGAGGTAAATGGAAAAAATGCATCCCCTAAAACTCCACCAATTCATAAGGTTATGTTGACTACTTTATGCCCTCATCCCTAGAAAAGAGTCAACCTAAGTCCTAAGTACCCTAGTCCACCTAAGACTTCACTCTTCTCATACCTCTTGATGAGCTAAGATAGTTCAAATAAATATCATTGGTCATCATGTCTAAGACAACAAGTCTGATGTTTTTTCATGTCAAGAAACACCATAGTGGTTGTATTTACCCGAAGTTCAAACTTATGTCAAGTATCCTCCTTTTGATTAGACATGTGTAAAGATTCATAACATGCCTTAGGGTGACCTTAGTGGTTCAAGTATACTCAATATGAAAATGACTAAATATGGCATCTCAAGATTCATCATGAATATATATAGTGTGTTTAAGATGTGCAAGGTATGGCTTGATCATAAGTATTATATGTGAATGTATATTATAATGTAATTTAGGTCTTTATCATGTTCTAATTCCTTTTAATAGGATTGAAATGTTATCCATTTGAAGCCTTCACTCAAATCCATAATTATTATATTAAATGGGATATTTGACCTGAAAGTAAATATATTTGATTTCAAAATGCCACTAATATCACTATTTACATCCTAAAAAGACTCCATGAAACCCAAATTATCATGATCAAACTATTTCATTTGCTCAAGGTGCCTTCTAACAAGTCAAAGACTTTTATTTGCAACTCATGGGCCCCACATTTGTGAAGATGTGCGCCTTCATATTTTCAAACTACACCATGTATTTTTAAATATTGGCTTACCCCTATTTTCCCTCTTCTTTCCTACCATTGATGATTTATGGTCTAGTAACATGAGAAAATGTAAGAATCAAGCTATTTTGTAGGAGTTATAAGTTTGTATGGATATGTACAATATGAGTTTGGTTATATGGAGTTAGGTTTCTATAAAGGGAGTTCAACATAGGCATTAGATGAATTAATCTAGGTGTTTTAGATCCAAAAGATCCAAAAACTAACTTTTGTCCTCCATCAAGCTCTTTGGTAGCTTTATAGAGCCCTTAGATTTGTGTTTAGTTTGTATAGGAGAGAGAAGGTGACGGTCCAAAATCTTGGCCAAAGGAAGGAGACCTAATGGCATTCCAATCATGGGAATTAGTTTTAATATTATACATATATTATATATGAATAAACACTAAGAATTTAAGCAATCTAGTTACCTTCTTTATTTGTATATAGCCCAAAAAAGGGACAATTTCAATGCATTATTAGCTTATTTGATGAGAATAATGATTGTTCATGTATTCTCTAGGCTTTCAAGGTCATGCCATGACATCCTTCACCTCTAGTTCACATGTGAGGCTATATGAGAAATAAACATCTAATCTACTACTATCTATAGACTGAAGTAGTGTTCCATTGGTAAAAATAGATATTTAGTGCATATGTCTGAGATGTGCAGTGTTTTGAAGTTTAATTCTGGTGTCTTGAAGTTATTCAGATCTCCTCAATTAAATTTTAATGGTCATATGGACCACATCCACCATAATATATCACCTCTAAATTATACTACCTACATGTTTTAGTTTGATTGTAAGGAAGGATAGTGTGCTTTATAAAGATGGATTTTGAATGTCATCAGGATACCATAAAGCCATCAAAATACTATATTAATATGAAAATGTCATTATTTTTGCATGATAAAACCTCATTACAGCCTTCATAAACCAAGAAACTACCAACCAACCCTTCAATACCTTCACAATCTTGTTTAGTAGAAACTAAGGTTGTTCAACAAAATTTGAGGTATTCAAAGATCTTAGGTTTCAATTTCTCACTATATATGCCTAATTGATGACCCTCAAGTGTTTTAATCTATTAATTGTTTGAGTAGAGAATCCTATGGTCTTTATATGCCATCTGAAGTCCATTTCAAGTCTTTAATAAACCTCTACCATTTGATAGCCTCATCATTATCAACCAACCTCATTAAAGGCCACGAGTTCAAAATTTCAAGTTCCATCTGACCTCACAACCATCACCCATAGGTTTGAACACTCTACTCAAACCCAAGGAAAAGAATTAAGTTATTGATATCCCATAAGGATATCAAATATGATTGCTAATGTGATAAAAGGACCTATGTATGTATAAGCCATATTGAAAGAGCATAATCATCACCTACAACAAACAACTCAAATCCACCCTTCAAAATATCTCAAAGCTATTATATGAGAATGAGTCTCAAATGTAAGGAAGGACCATGAATAAGTATATTTATATCCTCAGGATATGAATTTTAAAATAAATAAGGCCATTGGGGTCTCAATTATGATAATGGAAGCTCTCTTATAACTCAAGGGTCTGTTTAATAGACTTACTAATAGTCAACATGCATGAGTCACTACCTACAAAAGTATTGATATTATATGTCCTACCTTGAATATGAGACCTAGTATGACATGGATAAGAAAAATAAAAATAATATGGTGGTTATAGTATGGAGATAATGGTTCTAAAGGCAAGAGGTATGAACATGTAACTAAGCAGAATGGTGTAAATATGTACAATGAGTTAGCCTTTCTCAATCAATCTAGAGTGCATAACTAGATTAAATGACAATGCCAAGATCATGTAATAGTGGATCTCAATGTGATGAGGATATATGTATATATCAAGTATTCATATGATGATGATACCAATCTAGGGTGACTACTGAGTATGGGTTGTATACCTAAGACACACAAGCTTTGATGTATGACTATGTAAATGAACCTTGAAAATAGAGTTAGGGAGGATAAACCTCAAAGATATTGTCAAAAATTGAAATATGTTATTTTAAATCCTTAATACCATCATTAAAAAGGTTTGAGAGATATGTCTTTGGTCATCATACTTGCAGACACTAGAAATAGGCATAATATGGTTTTAGATGTCACACTAACCCCTAAACCACCCTTGGACCCCCTAGGGACCACTTCACAACATTTCAACCACCAAACCTAACTCACCCTAACTAACTCTGACCATTATACCTTAGACCTATTGAACACTGATAGTCAACCCCTAACTATTGATGGTCAACCCCTAACCACTTATAGTTATACATGACCACTGATTGTTAGGATTTAACATCCTTAAGGGTTAACTCCAACTCAACTCCACCTTGATTTTATATTCTTAGCCACTTACATATTTATGTAAGTTAAGAACAAAATTAGATGACTTATTGAGACCTTGTTTGATCTTATTATTTCACCTTTCCCTTCTTTTTATAAAAAGAGAGGATGAGGAGGTAAAAGGGGGAAAGAATCATTAGAGAAAATCAATAATTATCAGAGCTTCTTGTATCAACACTTCTTTTACAAGTCTTCTTTTGAAAATTCTAGGAAAGCTTCCAATGAGTGCAATAGAGAGCATAATCATTAAAATTCATCAATAAGATCCAATACACTCACACTCTACTAGAATTACTCCAAGATACACAATGAGTTCTAAGCCACACACCTCAACATTTTTTAGATAAACAACAAAAAAACCTAAGTATTTATTTTTAATAATTATTTATTTTGTTTCTCTCCCAACTAAACCTCTAGACTAGATAACCCTGAATATTACTCTTTGTCTCAAAACCAACCTCCAACCTAAACCCACCTCCTAGAAATCACTTAGCCACCTTCCCAACCAAACCTACACTTACCTAAGCCAAATATGATAGTAACCATTGATGGTAAATTAATTGTTGATGGTTTGTCCCTAACCACCAATTATCATGAAACTATCAATGGCTACCTAATTGTTGATGGTTCACCTGACCATCGATGGTCACTGTGTGATAATTCCAATAGCAAGTTAATTACACCTAGCAAACCCCAACTAAATCCCACTTTTTGACTTTTTTCCTAATCATAAAACATCACCCTATTTTTAAAACCATGTCTAATTAATTTATCATTAATATCCAATCATTTATTATTATAATTAGTCAAATTCATCTCTTTTCAAGCATTTAGTATACTTAGTTTCAATATCTTATGTTATTTATGCAAGCAATTTATCTTTTAGTTTTATAACTTGATTGTTTAAAAGTGTGGACTGATATCCTCCAAAGAAGCTTATGCTTCTTAGATCTAGCTTGTTGGGCAATCCACCCTATTATCTAACTAATCAACCATTTCTTTACTATTTTCTTGTTTGCAGGTCATTCCTCCCTAGACAAAGAGGAGTATCTACAACCATCTAGATCATGGAGTGCAAACAAAATATAGGTTCTACTAACCTGGCCCTTATTTTAAGTTTATAACTTTCTTCTTAATAAATAAAGCAAAATTTATGTGAAACATTTTGACAAGCCTAGTGGTACCCTTGAGTCTTTTCTTGTGTTTATAGTTACATCTAGGTGCTTCTTATTCTTATTTTGTGCTCATACAATGAAATAAAAAGTGCATTTTGGGCTTAAAATTGATTATATACATTGATTGCTTTCTTAATTTAGCTCACATAGCATAATTAGTTAAGTGAATTAAGTGTAAATTCACTCTTATCACACACACAAACCAAACCACTTATACCTATTCAAGCATAAAAACATTGACATAAGGCTTAACTGGGATTTCATCACCTAGTGGTCACCTTTCTTAGCTATCCTATTTGCATTTCATCACCAAGAGGAGATCCAACTTAGTTCACTAGCTAATTATAATATCTGGTAATCAATATATCTTGGCTTAGTACCCAACACCCTTATTTCTATGGTGTGTGAAGTGAGGGGGTAGGCCCAAATATCAATACATGTACTAATTCCCAACACATATCCCTTTAAGAGCCTAACCAAAACCTAAAACCAACTATAGACTTCTTTTCTAGTACCTACTCTACAAGCTAAGTTGAGTCACACAATTCTTAAAGCTTAAGGCATAAGCCAAAAGAGAGACTAAAATATTCTTAATATTTAACGTGCTTTAGTGTGTGTTTCATTTTCATGAAACTTTCTTCCCTTATCTTTGTTTGAGTTGTGATATTGATTTTATCTTCCTCTTTCTCTTATCTGCATGGTTTTAAGTAGGCAATAACTAAGAAACTAATCAAATCAAGATCCACGTCCTAATCATTCATCTTCCTCTTCTCCCTCTTCCATGGAGTAAATCTTAGATGTAGAGAGTTCTCCCTATCCTTCTAGAAGTCATAGCATCCATCATATTATTACGCAAGGTGATACAAATTTTACCACCTTTATAAATATTAACTCTATAGCCCTCCAACATTAACTTAACACTATATCTCATCATACCCCTACTTTGGTTCTACTTGTTGACCTACCCTATGGTATGCCATCCCACCTTATGGGCAACACTTATGTTTCCACCATTTCCACCCAACCCTTGATCACCCAAACATCCTCTTCTACTAATAATCCCACCAATACCACCATCCAAAACTATCCCACCCAACCAACCAACACTCAAATACCTTCTACCCCAACTAACAACCCTTCTAGTCTATGAGTAACCTAACCATGGGAGTACCATCTACTAGTGTAACCACCATTCTTCTTATTTCCAACCCACCTATCTCCACTCTATTCCAAATATTGATGGTCCCCATACCTTCTACCCTTCTACCCATCAGTACGTAGGTTACCACCTATCCTCTATCTACCAACCCACCCATACCTCCAACCTAACCTACATCCCATAATAGATGCCCATTGTAAAAAACCTAAGCTATGTCCCTAACCCACAAAGTTATGCACCTCTACCTTCTACCCAATAACTTATGTTTAGGTATTCATATTTAGCATCATCCCAACTGTCGATGTCCACATGATAATATGTGGTAGCTTTTCGACCCCTACCAATTTTCCATATGTTACACCTACCCAAACCAAACATAATCTACTTTATAACTATGGGGTTGCACAACCCCAAATATACCTTATCAAAATGTTAATGGATAAAATGAATACATTGGATTCATCTATTTTTGGTGTTCATAACCTCTTATATTATAACCAAATTTACAATAAATTTTTTTTGTTAGGTTGTGGAGCTAAAAACTTCACTAATGCAAATAGGGAAGGAAAATGCTGAGAGGTTACTGAGTGTCATAGTCACCAGCATCGGTTAGGCCGACCGACATCATCTAGTGGTGGATAGGAATGCAACTAATGTCGGTAGGAGTTGGCTGATGTCGGTCACCTCTAGGTAGACAGGGACCGACATCGGTTGCCTGTGTGTTTTAGAACTGCTAGTTTCATGGATAGTTAGTTAACAAACTAAGTGTTTGCATGTTGAGGTCTAATTATAGTCTCGAGCTATGGATCTAATTATTGTAATTAGGTGTCTAATTATTATTTGCATGAGATCTATATAATAGACTCATGGGCTATATTGTAATTTTTGCTAGAGAGTAAGTGAGCAAAAATAAGCTCCTTCAGAGTGAAGAGAGTATGGTGTATTCCTCCTAGTACCACAGTACCAAGTGTGGGTACTGGTTTGGAGAATCAGAAGGGTTCTTCATGTATGTATGATCTTGGTCAGCAGGTGTGCATGGCTATGTTAGAATATCTACATGGTAAGTAAGATCATTGATTTACAAGTGTATGTGTGTGCATGGTCTAGGTTTGTAGGTGTGTAAAACCAGATTGATCTATAAGTGGCAGTAGGATCAAGGTGATAGCAACACAATAGGGAGCAAGACCAGGCAAGATCTACTTGGAGTACAGTGTGTAGTCAGAAAGAGAGCAAAGAGGAAGGCAAGGAAGATCCTTCCAAAGTAAGATCATTTGAGTTACAGGTTATTGTAGGTTCATGGGAGATATACTTGGAGTGTGTTGTGCACTTGGTTGAGTATGTGTATATACTCGGTGTATTGGCAGTAGTGGATACTGACTAGTTGGAGGTGAACACCAACTCTGTGTTTGATTTGTGTGTTGGGACCATAAGAGAGAGAGCTTTGAGGAAATAATTACTATACACTTGAGGTGTGGAAAGCCTCTGAGAGGTGTGAAGAAGAAGTGGCATCTTCTTTATTGTATTCTTTTCTGGATGAGTATTAATACAATTGGTTATTGTCTCTCATATTCTGTGTTGTTTTTTATTTCTAGTTACTTGTTACTTCTAGTTAATTCAGCATATTTAAGTTGCTTGTGCATGGTAATCAATTGTGCTTCTGTATTTCCCAACAAGTGGTATCAGAGCTAAGGTTGTAGGGAGCAGGTTTATGTTTGATTATAGGTCACTCTCAGGGGTTTCTGATTGAGTGGGAGTATAGAAACAATAAAAGAAAGTAAGCTAAGAATGGAGGAATTAAAAAGCATGAATGGTTAATTACAGTGTTATGAAAAGAAAGAGCAGGTAAAGAAATATTGTTGGTTGGTAGCAGATCAACATGAAGGAACTAAAGAAGCAGATGTTGCAGGTGTTGTTGCACAGGATGCTCTGGGAGGTTTCTTGGATAAAATAGAATATTGTTTTATAGATTCTGTTGCCTCTTTCCATGCAGCTCGAAATAGAGTATTTTTCCATGTTAAGGTCTTTGGAGACTTTTGAAATATTTGTTTAGGGGCTGGTGTGCCTTGCCAAAGAATTGGCAAAGGGGAAGTGAAGCTGAAATTGTAGGCAGCCAATACATGGGTGTTGAAGGAGGTCATGCAGGTCCCAGTGTTGAAGATATGGCTAATTTCTTTAGAAAAGTTGGGTGATGAGAGATACACAAGAACTCTCACAGCAAATCCACTTGAATTAGTTGGTGGTAAGAAAGAAAGTACTCTTTATCTACTTACTTATATTACTGATTCTTTTTTTGTTGTGGAGATGTGGCTTTGTAGGCTTGGTCACATGAGCAAGAAGGAGATGCATGTTCTTAAGTGGAAGACAGAGGTGTTTGATATACTTAAGAACTAGAAAGCCTTGGTATTTTTGGAGGAGATGATGGATAGAGATTAGTGGATGGGACTGAGTAACTCTGAGCAAGGCAGTTTGAATAGAGTTTTGATCCATGGAGAGCTCACAGGTAAAAAGTCATCACTCACAAGTGAACACAATTACCAGCATCGATCAAGGGGAACCAATGTCAAATAGACAAGTGCCATGTTGGTCATGTGTAGACCAGAGCTGGTAGTGTCAGCAACAGTAAGACTGACATCGATTAGAAGGATTGATGTTAGTAGCAGGTAGACACTGACATCGGTGGGGTCAATAGTTAGGATAGGTGCATGGAACTAACGTCGGTCAGATGCAGACTATGTGGTGACCGAGGTCGGTCACTATAATAGATTTTGGGCAGATATCACAATGTCAAGGAGTCTTAAATATGCATATAAAGGACTAAAAGGGTAAGTAAGCCTCAAATTCATTGTTCCTCTTCTTTATACTCGTTACTCACTGTAGATCAGGAAGGATTCAGGAAACAGTGGGAGCATGGCATGATTAGGATGCAAAACCAAACAAGAGATTTGGTAGGGTTGCCAGCTGGAAGAAAGCACTAAAAGATGAATGGATACCTTAGTTAAAGAATAGAGAGAATGGACACATGAGATGAAAGGCTAGGTCATATGGTCTTAAGGAAGCTGCAAGATAGTGGTACAGGGTTTGATAGGTGGATGACAAAGCAGCACTTTAGTTAGTGTCATTGTAACCATTGTGTTTGTCTTACTAGGGTGGATGATGGTCACGACATTATCCTATTACTATATTTGGATGGTATGCTAGCTAGCAGGTTGGTACATACAGGGTTTTTTGTTGAGCTAAGGGTAAGGTTAGTTCAGTGGCATGTCATGAGGAATTTAGAGTAGTGAAATTCTTTTACATGAGAGACATGGAAGATCACAGGTTGATTTTGTCTCCAGTGGGAGTTGATGTGAATCAAGTGTTGGCAAGGTTCAATATGCATGATGCAGAACTGGAGCACACCAAGGGCTAGATAGTTCAGTGTCTGAAATCACATGAGGTTTGGTATAGAACTGAGTTTTCCCCAGCAGTGGGAGCTGTCAGAGAGTTAGGAGCCAATTTGGGGAAGTGGGTTCTCAGGTATTTGAGAGGGACCAGCAGTAGGTATACATGTTATGCAAGGTCAAGACTTCACTACATGGGTTTGTAGGTTTGGAAGTGGCAGGTTACTTGGATGACAGGAGGTGCACCACAGGTTGTGTGGTGGTTGGTCTTCAAGATTGATCTTGAAGAGGGATACAAGCCAAGAAATAGATTAGATGGGGTACAAGTATAGGTACAATGCAGCTATTTATCTCCAAGTGGGAGATTGTTAGGTTGTGGAGCTAAAATCTTCACTGATGTAAATAGGGAAGGAGGTTGCTGAGAGGTTGCTGAGTGTCACAGTCACCGGCATCGATTAGGCCGACTGACATCAGCCAGTGGTGGACAGGAATGCAACTGATGTTAGTAGGAGTTAGCTAATGTCAGTCACCTTCAGGCAGACAAGGACCGACACTAGTCGCCTGTGTGGTTCAAAACTGCTAGTTTTATGGATAGTTAGTTAATGAACCGAGTGCTTGCATGTTAAGGGCTAATTATAGTCTCGAGCTATGGATCTAATTATTGTAATTATGTGTCTAATTATTGTTTGCATGAGATCTATATAATATACTCATGGGCTGTATTGTAATTTGTGTTAGAGAGTAAGAGAGCAAAAATAAGCTCCTTCAGAGTGAAGAGAGTGGTGTGTTCCTCCTAGTACCATAGTAGCAAGTGTGGGTGCTGGTTTGGAGAATCAAAAGGGTTCTTCATGTATGTATGATCTTGGTCAGCAGGTGTGCATGGCTATGTTAGGAGATTTGCATGGTGAGTAAGATCATTGATCTGTAGGTGTATGTGTGTGCATGGTCTAGGTTTACAAGTGTGCAGAACTAGATTGATCTGCAGGTGGCAGCAGGATCAAGGTGATAGCAACACAATAAGGAGCAAGATCAGGTAGGATCTACTTGGAGTACATGTGTACTCAGAAAGAGAGCAAAGAGGAAGGCAAGGAATATCTTTCCAAAGTAAGATCATTTGAGTTTTAAGTTGTTGCAGGTTCATGGGAGATCTACTTGGAGTGTGTTGTGCACTCAGTTGAGTATGTGTATATACTCGGTGTACTAGTAGTAGTGGATACTGACTGGTTGGAGGTGAATACCAACTCTATGTTTGAGCTGTGTGTTGGGACCGTAAGAGAGAGAGCTTTGAGGAAAGAATTACTGTACACTTGAGGTGTGGGAAGCCTCTGAGAGGTGTGAAGAAGAAGTGGCATCTTCTTTATTGTATTCTTTTCATGATGAGTATTAATATAATTGGGTATTGTCTCTCATATTCTGTGTTGTTTTTGATTTCTAGTTACTTGTTACTTATGGTTAATTCTGCATATTTAAGTTGTTTGTGCATGGTAATCAATTGTGCTTCCGTATTTCCCAACAGTTTCATCCATCCATCCCCATTCATCCTTATCCTCCTCAATGGGAACTTACAAAATTTTAGAATAAGGAATACCCTCAACAATATTTGAGAGCATTTAGGCATTCTTTCTATTTGATCACCTATGATGATGCTCTCCTTCTCCATACATTTCCCATGTCTCTGTCAAGTCTGGAACTATATTGGTATTGTGTTATTACAAATCACTCCCTCTTTTATTTTTTCCACTAGCTCAAACTTTTTGAGAACACTTTTCCATAAACATCTCTAAGAAAGTTTCCATTATTGATCTCTACTCCATTAAAAAATTTGATGACAATTCCATAGTTAACTTCATATCCCATTGGTGAATCTTGATAAATCAACTCTCTTTCTCTTTTCTCCAACCCAAGTTGATTGAACTCTTTGCTTGGGCTTGTGCCAAACACATTTCATTCACTTTCTAAGTTCAAGATTTTAGGACCTTTGATGACGCTTTCACCATGGCACAAAAAATAGAGAATAAAGCCATTGATGAGGGGAAGTTTAAAATGAAAAACAAACATTTAACATTCAAATCAAATAAGACTCCATCTTACAAACCTAATAATCAAACCAACACTAACACAAAAATAAGGGAATCATGAATGTAGTCATCCTTAGAAATTCCCCTCCACCTATTATTAACCAACCCAAGTCTTCTATTTCATCCAATCAAAACATTATAAACTTAAACCATAACAACCAAAATAAATTTACTCCACTAGGGGAGTCATATACTTCAATCTTAGAATTTTTTTTGAAAGAGAATATCATATAACTTACTCCAATCAAACCTCCATAACAATTCAATTCCTCTTGTCCTATACCTAGTTGGTATAAGGAGAATGAATTGTTTGCCTTCCACCATGTCATTGGACATGACATTAGTAGGTGTAATAAATTCAAGAACATCATCTAAAATATCATCAATAAGGGGGAACTTGTGTTGGATAATCCTAATGCACCCCTAAATCAATCACTTGACATCTTTAGATAGCCATTTCCAAACCATGCTCCTGTGAATAATAAAAACAATAGGTAAAATCCTCTCACAACCATGAATTTCATACCATTAACATATTTCTTAGTCAAATATTTGCTAAGGAAACTATTGATGAAACCACCTTTCCTTCTCCTCTACTTATTGAGGTGGTGGAGTCACTCTCTAGTCCTTCAAAAAATGAGATAATGAAACAACTATTCCCTTTTCTCCACTCATCAAGGTATTTGAGCTACCAACCTCTTCCTTATGAGACATACCAAAAGAGGTAGCCATTACCACCATATCCTTCTCCTCTATCATGCAACAATCTACTCTTCCTTTAAAAAGAATCCCTAAGGAATAGATTACTCGACTTACCTCTCCCATAAGAAACTCATCTTCCCAAACCTTGGATCCTTCGATGGAGCAAATAGATGAGGTAACCATTTCTCTCTCTCCACCCATGGGTTTGAACTTTGAGATTAATATTGAAGGGATCAAACTTGTCTATATGCCAAATTATAGATTGGTTCAAAATGTGGATTACTTATCCCAACTTGATGTAGATCATGCCATATTTTGGCACCATCTCAAGATTCCTTACCCAACCAAGAAAGAGCCTTAAACCATGCCATTATCATCCCAGCCTTCTATTTCCACTATTAAACCCACCATCAGCCTGACCAAACCCTTAAGAACATCTACCAATCAAACCATAACTAAACTATCTAAACTAAATCCACCTAAAATAACCAAGGCACCCTCTACCACTCCAACTAAGCCCATAAAAAACCTTGACATATTTATTATTCTAAACCTTACTCAACCCTCATTTAAATCAAAATTAACTTCACCAAACCTGTCAAATAAATCCCAAACCAAGCTAGAAAATAAGGTTAAACCACTTAAGATTCCAAAAACCAAGACTTTGACTTCTATTTTGGGACCTCACCCTTCTACTTTAGTAAGGAAACCAACCATTCCACACAAAACCCAAATCCAACCACCACTTTTATTTACACCATCACTCCTACTTTCATCCTCACCTATTTTAACCAAACCTTCTATAACTAAACTACCTACTTCTTAGGCATCTACCCCAACACCTTTTACCCCCAATAAATCCATACCTAAACCATCCACCAAGAATGCTCCTTCATCCAAATCTCTTACCATCAAAACTACTCCTGAAAGGGCTTCAACCTCAAATACCAAACCTAAGAGCTCCATGCCTTTGCCACCTTTTCTTGAATCTTACTATTGATGTAGAAGATTGCACCCTTGGCAGGAGGCCGAGCTCCTGCCTTATTCACATAATAATGGAAACTCCCCTCTCACTTGTGGGACTGACAAAGTTGGAGGGGAGAGTCTCTAGATAAGGGATAGATCCCTCTGATGTATCATTTAGGCCCTGGTTTCTCCTACTACTAACAAACAAAATGTCAAAAAAGGGGGGGATGAAAAGGGAGAGAGAGATGCTAAAAACAAAGCCTAAGCCCAAAAAAGAAAAGGTGATACACCAAAAAATGTGACCCACTCAGTGCCAAACATACACTTTTCACCAAAAGAAGCACCTATACACTTCATCCATCATGAGAGAACCTTCTACCTCAGTGGGTTAAGGGTCTATGGAGATACAAGGAGGAAATAACTACTAGAGGCATTCTGAGACACACTGCAGTAGCCTATCCACTTCACCTATACTCCTCTAGGGACACTTCTGACAGACCTGTAAAAGGAAACTCAAAAATGCACCAGATATTCTGTAATCATTCTGTAAAAGCATTAAGAAAATGACCTAATGTAGAATCAAGGCATAGACACATACTAAAGATGCAAAACTCAGAATGGAGGTAAAAAATAGCTAAGTTATGATTCAAGGTAAAAATTCTGGTAGAGCTCTGCCTTACAAGCCTGAGAGATTTTTGGGTAGAGTTTTGCCTTAAGGCTGAGAGTAGATTCTTTTCTCAAATGAGAAGTTTACAATTTATACAAAGAGGAAGAGAATTTGGTACTTCTTGGGAAAGATTTTGGTGCTCATTTGTAAGTGGCCCATGTGCACTGAACACATCAAGAAGAGGAAGATCACTGTTACTGATGTCATTTCTCAAAAAAGGCCCATTAGAACCATGTTGCACAATCACCCAGATTGACTTTGGTGTTCAAACATTAATGTAAGAACATGGCCATGCCTCTTTTCTATAAACAGACTACAGTTTGTCCCCTCATCAATGCCAACTATAGAAAATAGGTCACACCGCTCATCTGCAATAACTCACCTTCCCTTTGCCACTTGGATGCTTTGTCATTTCTACTCTTAGTCTTCTTCCTGCTGTTTCAACCCCCGGGGGTGATCTTCTAGCAGGTCATTACATTCCTTTGGCTTTTCCCATGGTTTGGTGCTCTTTACATTTCAAAACAAATGGCTACTTCACTGCATTAAAATTGATGTTCACGTGGCCGTCATCCAAAGGCTAGTTCATCTACTTAAATTTGATGGCTTTCAGGACGTCACCGTCCTCGACAAAAGTCATCGGGTCTTTTGTTTCAAGATTTTCTTCCACACAGGTTTTTTATTTCATGATTTTTCCCACAGACAAAAAGTCCATAGGAATTGTCCTGGTCTTTGTCTTTATCTTTGTCTTTTGGGCTCTTTAAAACTCTCTCTACCTCTGTAAGGGCTTTTAGACTTTGAACTGCCCTCCACAAGGGCGTTTGGACCCTCGGCTATGCCCTTCAGCTTTCCTTGAAATGTTTCTTGCCCTCTGCAAGGGCATTTGGATCTCAAACTTCCCTTTGGCTGTAGGGCACACCCTTGAACCAACCCATTGAACCAAAATTGGTTCAACGGTTCAACCACTGATCGATGAGCCCATTGAACCTAGCCATTAAACTTTACTGATGAATTGATGGCATTGAACTAAGCAATTAAACTAACTGCCACTTGAACTTAATCATTAAACCTATGTTGAACCAAAGCTATTGAACCAAAGGCATTCAACCAAGCTATAAAAATTGATGTGATGGACTTGAAGTGATGAACCAGGCTTTAAAATGGAGCAATTGAACTGTTGATTGAAACAAAGCTTGAACCAAGGCTGATTAAATTGCCAATTAAACTAGGCATTGAACCAAGGCATTGAACCAAGTTTAATGGTTCAACAATGCCAACCTTCTTCATGATTTTCTTCAAACAAGAGCCTGAAGAAGCCTTGTGAAACCCAAAACTCCCTAAACTAATCCTTCATGTGCCAAAGGACTAACCTGCAGAGTCCATAGAAATCTAAAACCTGTAGAGTCCATAGATTTAGACCTGTAGAGTTTGTAGATTTAAATAGATTTATGTAAAATCAGAAAATGAAATGGCTTAGAACAACAGGGACAGAAGGGGACTGATTTTTGGCTCGTTGGGAAAAAATGGTCAATAGATTAGCTACTCTAAGGGGAAGCATGCCTATTATGCTTAAAGACCAGTTGCCTTGTAGTCCATTGGGCATGGAGTCAAATGTAGCTATGAAGAAAGGTTAGCAACAACCCCAAAGATCGAAGAATCAAAACATGAAGCTTTTTACTCCACATGCAAAGGGAAACGCACAAGGCTAAAAAACTACATGTGTAAAATACACTTAGGGTAAGCAGGAAAGAAATTGAAAAAAAATACTATATATAGTTAACTAGGAATAATTGCCTCCCTCCTAGATCAAAGGGAAAATTTCTTAAGTCCCCTTCTTGGCAAGAAAACTTATGGTGTTAGGCAAGTAGCTGAATGAAAAAGAGAGTTGGTGACCTGCTCCTCTTGCCTGTCACCTAGATTGGCTCACATCTAAGTGGATCAGATTCAAACATGCTTCCAACATGTGTGTACTTTGCTTGTTCCTAGAATCTTGTTGAATGCTAGTCCTTCATACTAGTGCTCCTCACCAAGAAATCAATGGTTGTTGGCTCATCACCATTAGCCCTTTGACTTGTATAGCTCCCTTGAAGTGCATCATGGTCAGACCCATTTCCTTCTGCTTCAATGCAGACTCTATCAAACTTATCCTCTACTTCCTTTTGGCCTTCTTGAAGAAGGGTGACTGTGGTGATGTCTAAAATGGACTCACAAAATGATTTCTCATCCCATAGAACATCACCTCTTTATTCAAAACTTTCTTCTTTAAGGCTTTCCCCAAGGAAGACCAGCCTTTCCTTTTCCTCCTCAAAGGTCCAGATCTCTAAACCTTCAAAGATATTCTCTCGATATTCCTCCAAACCAAGCTCTTCAACGTAGTCATCCTCCTCATCAAAGTAACAAGGAAGTTCATCGAACAAGGGGGGAGAGAGCTCACCATGCTTTTGTTCCTCCTTGTACTGCTGGAACATCTACATGTATGCAAGACGTACATCTTCTCCATTACTAATGGTGTCTTCACAAGAAGCATCAATGATGATTCCACCTTCATTGTCACTCATGATAGCCCCTTAAAGAACTGTAGATTGGTTCTTCTACTCCTCACCTGCCTCTTGAAAAATAAGTTCCTCCTTGAGAAGGGGTGAAGTGGGAAAAACACGTGGAAGAGGGGGCAATCCTTGAGCTAGAATCAAATGATTCTCCTCCTTCCGCTTGGTCAGCACTTCATCAATATCAGGTGTGGCCTGATAGTTCTCTTGGAAGTGTGTAGATGGGGTGTGTTCAGACATGGAATGTGTTATTGGGTCTGAACCATCCATCACACACTAGCTGAGGAATCTCTCTTTAGATTCTAACTCTATAATTCTCCTGGCTAGATCCTCTCGGAAGAGCCTTTCTTGGAGATCATAAGAATCATGAGTAGGAGTAGCTTTATCTTATTTAAGCTTTTGAGCAAAACCTTTCTTCTCCTCTTTCCTACACCATGATTCCACTATTTCCCCCCAGGTTAGGAGGTTGCCATCTTGGTGAAAGATCTCAGAAATGGAATTTGCCCTTTTGGTTGAAGGGCAACTAGGAGGGCTGCTTGGGGAGATGCCATAAAAAGGCTAAGCTTGATCAAAATTATAGGAAGGACAACAAGGTCCATGATTTTGTGTAGAGGGATTATACATACAAAAGTGATTTCTTAATGGTACTAGGGATACTTAACCAGTTGATTCAACTCAGAGTCACCATTGGTGTTGATGTAAAAGCCTCCAAAGGTTGGTCGATTAAAGAACACACCAAAAATTCTTTAAATCTTTAGACATAAATTTTCCTAGTTGGTCCCATCGAGCATGCAAAAAGCTGTTGATGCAAAAGATTACACCCTTGGTAGGAGGCTAATCTCCTGCTTTCTTCACGCAACAATGGAAACTCCCCTCTCGCTTGTGGGACTAGTGAAGCTAGAGGGGAGAGTCTCTAGATAAGGGCTAGCTCCCTTTGATGTATCATTTAGGCCCTAGTTTCTCCTACTACTAACAAACAAATTGTAAAAAAAAGGGGGGGATGAAAAGGGAGAGAGAGATGCTGAAAACAAAGTCTAATCCTAAAAAAGAAAAGGTGATATACCAAGAAATGTGACCCACTCAAGCCTGAACATACACTTTTCACTAAAAGAAGTGCTTATACACTTCATCTATCATAAGAGAACCTTCTGCCTCAATGGATCAGGGGTCCATGGAGATACAGGGAGGAAATAACTACTAGAGGCATTCTGAGACATGCTGCAGCAGCCTATCCACTTAACCTATACTCCTCTAGGGACACTTCTGACAGACCTGTAAAAGGAAACTTGAAAATGCACCAGACATGCTGTAATCATTCTATAAAAGCATTAAGAAAATGAATTAACACATAATCAAGGCATAGACACATACTAAAGATGTAAAACTCAGAATGGAGGTAAAAAATAGATAAGTTCTAATTCAAGGTAAAAAATCTGGCAAAGCTCTGCCTTATAAGCCTGAGAGATTTTTGGGCAGTGTTTTGCCTTAAGGCTGAGAGCAGATTCCTTTCTCGAATGAAAAGTTTACAATTTATAGAAAGAGGAAGAGAATTTGGTACTTCTTGGGAAAGATTTTGGCACTCATTTACAAGTGGTCCATGTGCATTGAACACATCGCAAAGAGGAAGATCACTGTTACTGATGTCATTTCTCAAAAAAGGCCTACTAGAACCGTGCTGCATAATCACCCAAATTGACTTTGGCATTCAAACATTAATGTAAGAACATGGCTGCACCTCTTTTTTAAAAATAGATTGTATTTTGTCCCCTCATCAATGCCAACTATAGAAAATAGGTCACACCACTCATCTGCAATAACTCACCTTCTCTTTGCCACTTGGACCCTTTGTCATTTTTGCTCTTTGTCTTCTTCCTACTCTTTCAGCCCTCAGGGGTGATCTTTTGATGGGTCACTACATTCCTTGGGCTTTTTCCATGGTTTGTCACTCTTTATAGTTTAAAAAAAATGACTACTTCACTGCATTAAAATTGACGTTCACGCGGCCATCACCCAATGGCTAGTTCATCTGCTTAAATTTGACAACTTTTGAGACATCACTGTCCTTGGCAAAAGTCATTGGGTCTTTTGTTTTAGGCTTTTCTTCCCCATGAGATTTCTATTTTGGGATTTTTCCCATGGATAAAATGTCTTTAGGAATTATCCCAGTCTTTGTCTTTGTCTTTTGGGCTCTTTGAAACTCTCTCTGCCCTCCACAAGGGCTTCTAGACTTTGAACTACCCTCCACAAGGGCATTTAGACCCTCGACTATGCCCTTCATCTTTCCTTAGAATGTTTCTTGCCCTTTGCAAGGGCATTTGGATCTCTAATTGCCCTTTTGCTATAGGGCACACCCTTGAACCAAGCCATTGAACCAACCCATTGAACCAAAATTAGTTCAATGGTTCAATCAATTCAACGGTTTAACCACTGTGTACCAAGCCTATTAAACCTAGCCATTGAACTTTGTTGATGAACCGATGGCATTGAACTAAGCCAATAAACTGACTACCACTTGAACTTAATCATTGAACCTGCATTGAACCAAAGCCGCTGAACCAAAGGCATTGAACCAAGATAGAAAAATTAAAGCGATGGACTTGAAGTGATGAAGTAGGCTTTGAAATGGAGTGATTAAACTACCAATTGAAACAAAGCTTGAACCAAGGCCAATTGAACTACCGATTAAACCAGGCATTGAACCAAGGCATTGAACCAGGTTCAGTGGTTCAATAATGCCAACCTTCTTCATGATTTTCTTTAGACAAGAGCTCAAAGAAGCCTTGTGAAACCTAGAACTCATTGAACTGATCCTTCATGTGCCAAAGGACTAACCTGCAGAGTCTGTATAAATTCAAAGCATATAGAGTCCATAGATTTAGACCTGCAGAGTCTATAGATTTAAACAAATTTATGCAAAATCAGAAAATGAAATGGCCTAGAATAGTAGGGATAGAAGGGGACTAATTTTTGGCTTGTTGGGCAAAAAATGGTCAACACTTACTAAACCATCCTGTAGAGGTTATTACAAGCATCTTTATTAAACTTTACACCTATCAAACCATTTGACCCACATAGTGCTAAACCATCCTATAATAATGATAAAATAGTATGTTCATACCATAGAACACTTGGGCATGATACTAAGAACTATAAAACTCTCCAAGTGTTAATTATTCAATTATATCACAATGATGACTTATTATCAAATGAGCCTCTTATGAACCCACCACTGACTCAAGAAACTAGAGCCATGAACCAACACCTGCCTACTCCCTCAATCTCATATCATAGTGAAGTAGAGTCGAAGCAATCCTCTAGCCTAACTCTCTCCTAAATATGTACCATCTATGTAGTCATATGATCACATGCTTAACCAAATGGTATTGCAAAGGTAAAGGTGTCCTTTTTATGGACATATACCTCTTTCACCACCCAACCACCTATCCAACACCAAGCCCCTTTACCTTTAATCAAATCCAAGGTGTCCATCTTAGGTCTCTCTCAATTGAACCCACCCAAATCAATCGAATGAGTAGTTCTAAAACAAATTAACCAAATACCTATGAAGATGAGTTTGTATGAACTAATCAATACCTCACTCCATCACTACCAAGTGATGATAAAGGCTTTGTAATCCATAAAGGTTCAATTGAAAGACCCATAACCTTTAGCACCCTTTGTCAGAGTTCTTCAAATTTTCAACCTTGTTACCTTCAAAGATTTAAAAATACCTTTCATCCATCTAGATGATCTAGATCCTACCCTCTTCATTTCCACATACATCAACCAAACCCATGTCAAGAATGTTATGATTTACGGGGGAGCTAGCATCAACATTATCTCCTCCCACTCATACAACTAACTCAAATTACCCTAAAACATAATGTCAAAAACCTTAGTGGTACTCTAATCATTCAATATAGGACCCATCATTAAATTTTTATCTTTCACATTCATATAGGACCCATCATTCCTCCTACTTTATTATAATTAGTAGAAGGTGAGTTCTAGTAAAATATTTTTCTAGGAAGCCCTTGGATTCATTTTATGGACTATGTGCCATCCACCCTACATTGATGCATCAAATTTTAACATGAAAGTCATGTTGTTACCATATAAGTTGACCCTAGTCCTTTTACATCATGAAATATGATGTATCATCCCAATGAAATTCTTATTCCTTCATCCAACAAGCCTTTATTAGTAAAATATTAAGCACTGTCTTCTTCTACAAATGAATCATCCACTAGTTAATCCATCCCTTCCACCGAGATCCCCACAATATACCCTTGGGAATCAACTTTCCAGCATCTTTCATTGGGGGAGTATCACCTTTTTGACTTTAATTCTTATTCCATCATCCAACAAGCCTTTATTAGTAAAATATGAAGCCCCATATTCTTCTACAAATGAATCATCTATTGGTTCATCCATCCCTTCCACCCATATCCCCATAATATACCCTTTGGAATCAACTTTCTAGCATCTTTTATTGGGGGAGTATCACCTTTTGACTTTAGAAAATTTTCTTACTCCCCAAGAGTATGGGAATCTTAACCAACAACCTTGTTATGACCCCAAATATTGGAGTCATTTTTATTTTTAGTCCCTCAACTTATCAAACCAATTTCATTTATGGGGGACTTGATAAACCCCTTTCCACTTCCACCATCTCTTTTTCACCTCAACCATTCACCTCCAATTTCTCCTATCTAGATAAACCAAAGCTTCCCAAGACATACCTCTATAGGTGTGCTTGGAAAGGATTTAGAATAGGTCAATAAAAACATGGGAGACATGAGTTGCTTCTAATCGAGACCTAAAAACCTAGTGGAGAACATGGCCTAAGTTTTTCCCTAAAAATCAAACCAACCCACCTCTTATTATCATCATTGATGAGGAAATCCCATCCTCATCATTCACTCACCATCAACAATTGAATATTTTGACTTCATCTCCCCTAAATCTTTATTCCATCAACATGATCGTCCTCAGATCCCTAAATTATTAAAAATATGTGGCTTGCCCTGAGATGGTAGGAGATGACTCTCCTACCATTAATACTAGTTGCTGTCAAGATGATGATTCCACTCTTGGAGATCTAAATATATAATATTATTCTATCCAAAAATCTCTTCCTCTTGAGACTTAAATGATGTTGAATGAATCCACTATGGATATCAACTTAGGTATCCTAGATAACCTATGTATTATCAAAATCAGTCAATTTCTAAATTTCAAGGAGCTTCAAGACTTCCCCTCTTTCCTATAATACTAAATCATAACATTTGATTCGTCTTATAGTTGCATGACAAGAATATAACCCTATATCACTACCCATAATATAGTCACCAACCATGATGTCAAGCTAGTTAGGCAAAAACTCTGATGAATGTACCCTCACATAACCCTTATTGTCAAAGAAGAGCTTTAATATCTCTTATCCATCAATTTCATCCAACCAATTTTTTATCCCCAATGGGCCTAAAACATCTTACCTATCACCAAAATGATATGGATAATTCAAATTTATGTATACTTTTATGACCTTAACCTTACTTACATAAAAGATGACTTTTCTGACCAACTTATTGATCTTATAGTCATCCATGAGATGTTATCTCTTATGGATAGGTTCTAAAGTTACAATTAGATCTTAATTACCCATGAATATCAACACAAAACCACCTTTATCACCCCATGGGTAGATTTATACTATAGGGTCATATCTTTTGGTCTAAATAATAATAATACAACCTACCAGCCTGCTATGACATACATCTTCTAAGACCTTATTAACAAAATCATAGAGTACTATGTTGATGACCTTCTTAGGAAATCCAAATGTTGTAAGGATCATTTGGTCATTATTAAGATTATCTTTCAATGACTCATCCATTACCATGTCCACCTTAACCCCAAAAGTGCATTTTTGGGGTCTTGTCAAGAAATATCCTAGGATTTATCATCTCCCTTCAAGGAATTGAGGTCATTCTCACCAAAATAAAATCAATCCTTGGCATGCCTCCTCCTACCCACCTCAATTAACTATGTATCTTGTAGGGTAATCTCCAATCCATTCATCTCTTTATCTCTTAGCTCTCAATTGATGCCAACCTTTCCACCACCTTATGAAGAAGGATGTATCTTTTAAGTGGAATAACAACTATCAAAAGGCCTTTGATTCACTTAAATAATACCTTCTATCTCCACCCATATTCATTCCTCTGAAGGAAGATCAACCTTTTTACCTATATATTTCCAACATGGACTAGTTCTTAGGGGTAATGCTAACTCATCAAGATGAGAAGCATATGGAGTAAGCCATCTACCACATGATTTGTATGCTTATATAGTATGAGACTCTACACCCATACCAAAAAAAAATTCCTTGACTTAGTCTTCAAGGCTACAAAAAATTTCCACTGCCTTCTTAACCACAAGACCTATGTCATAACCAATATTGACCCATTTAATTATATGCACTCCAAGACATACCAAAATCAGCATATGTCCAAGTGGTTCATGATTTTAGATAAGTTTATCCTTGATTTCCTCAAAAAAATTTAATTAAATGGCAATTCATTACTAACCAATTGGTCAAAACACCATTATTAGACAACTGGCCTCCTTCTCTTGAGTTTCTTAATGAGTCCATCGGGACACTCTCTCAAGTAGACTTTACCAATAAAGTCACCATGATATTAAATGGATAAAAGTGTTAGCATGGTGGGGGAACCATCATCATCCTTATCCCCCTTAATGGTGAAACTCTTCCTTTATCTTTCAAACTAGATTTTAAATGTACCAATAATATGGTTGAGTATGAAGCCCTAGTGATAAATAAACATACTTAGTATTTATAGCAAATTTCAACTTGTGATAAATATAATAAACATTTATTATCAATGCAATAATTATGTTTTTCAATAGTACAAAAAGTGAGTTGATGTACTCTTAGCATCATTTGAACATTACCGTATCCAAATATCTCCACAATCTATGAACAAGTTTGTTGATATGATGACTTTTCTCACTTCCCAAATCCCATCTACACCCTCTAAATTTAATCTATTTATCATTATCCATCTACTTACTAAGCATTCTTATATAAAATTAGACTCTCCTACCATATTCAATGTAGAGGAAACCCATCCCAACCTTTGGTAACAACAAACCTTTAAAAATATCAACATTACCATCATCCCTTCCAACATTTCTAGGAATGATTAAAGAGAATTTATCCAGAGCACCTAAAGTTATACCATACTAGGGGGAATTATTTATAAATGTGGATTTGATGATCTCCTCTTCTGTTACCTACACAGTCATGAAACATCTCATGCTATCAAATAAATGCATGATAGAATCTATGGGGGACACTTTAATGGCCTATCCATCACCAAATGCATTCTTAGCCTTGGATATTATTGGCCCACCCTTAACCATGATTATTTTGATTATGTTAAAAAGTGTGTCAAATTTTAATAACGTGGCAATTTCAATCATGAAACTATCTATAGTATTCAAGTATCCATATATTTTTGACCCTTCTCACAATGGGATCTAGATATTATTGGTGAAATTAACCCCCATTATTCATAGTGAATCATTATATATTCACTAAAATAGAATATTTCACCAAATGGTTATAGTTTATTCCTCTTATCTCAACCAACATTGAAAAGATTATCAATTTTATCAACCATCACATTACCTATCATTTCAGTGCTCATAAAATTATCACTGATAATGGTAAATATTTCAAAAAAACAAGTCCAAGGCCTTTTTGACACATTTGGTATAAATTTAAGTTTCTCATTTCCCTATCATCCATAAACAAATAGATAGTCTGAATCTTCTAAGAAAACTCTCAACAAAATTCTAACTAAAATGATTAATACATATAGTTAGGGTTGGAATTTACATATCGCCTTTGCCTTATTGAAATATCATACTAACATTTTAACCCATATGGGTGCTACCCCTTTCTCTCTAGTTTTTGGAGCTAAGCCCATCTTGCCTCTTGAAGGACAAATTCTCTTTATTCACATCTCCCTACAAGATCTCATTTTTGAGAATTCTTATCATCAATAACATTTAGCCCAACTTGAGCTACTTGCTGAATGTAATTTAGCTACACTTACCCATATTCATGTCTATCAAGAGTGAATCAAGTATGCTTGTAACAAACACCTTAAAGTGTGAGAATTCAATATCAGAGACCTCATCCTAAAGGAAAATCAACATGTAACTAATATGGAAAAAATAAAGTGGGGAAAGTTTGCTTTCAATTAGCTTGAATCTTATATCATAATGCACAAGTATTGATTAGGATCTTACTGATTGTTCTCTCTTGAAGGGAAACTAGAACCTAATCCCTTTAATTCTTCACATCTACATTCTTATTTTTTTCAAATAGGATTTAACTCACCTTTTGTCTAACTTAAGATCATCTATTGTTTTCACCCACATACATCCCCTTATTGTATGGATAATTGACTAAATATGAATCATGTGATTATCTTGTATAGCCTTCACCTAATCTTGAACATGGGTACCATGGCTCTACTCATGGCATATCCCTAATGGTACTTTCCATCCATTATAGGACAAATTTCCATGGTCATTATCACTTAAACCTCTTTTACCCTTCATTAATCTTATTGTGATCTAGTTTTTACTTAATAAAGGTGAACCTTTTGAGCCCATATAAGTAAATCCATGTCAATATAAAAAAAACACAATTAATTAAAAAAATCACAAAAATCCAAAACTCATATGGGTCATTCCAAGCATTCAAATATTTCTCCCGTGATGGAAATCTACCAAAAAATATCATAATTTTTAAATATAAGGTAGATTGATCCTTTGAAGGATAGCTATCAGAAACCTTAAACAAAGCTCACAAACTTAGACCACTCCTTTAAAGGATGGTTGATTAAAGCATTTTTTAAAGCGTATCAATTTCTTAGAAGCTTCCTATATTGATTAGGTTCCCCCATCCCTCAAAGTAATAACAAAATAGAAAAAGACCCATTATCAAAAGTTAGATAAAGCATAATAATTTTAGAAGTTGCAATAGGATTTCATAAGTAGATTTTCTACATCGATCAGTGTACACTTTAGATGACATGGACTTGTTTATATTGGCTCTTTTGGTAACCTATTGATGAGGCATGCTAGTCTCATAAGAAGGCTCCATTTTCATCCATATCCACTTTATATAATCTAAAAACAAGGGATTTTTTAGATGAATTGACATTATTTAATCAAGAAACCTTTTTAACCAACTAATGGGTGCCAATGTGAAGCATTCAAAGAACTTATGTTTATACAATAATCATACTTTAGTTTGTTTTAGTCCTTGCCAAAGAGGAAGCATCATGCCTTATTTTTATTATCTCATATCTAATTATTGATACATTCATTAAAAATTTCATCCTTTGATTGCCTTATATTTTCTCACATTTAGTTTCTTAATCCAACTTAATTTATATGTCTTAAAGTTTTAACTACCTTCATCTAATCATATGCAGCTCATTAAAAACATTTTAAAACCAATTATGTGCTTTTCATTTTTTAAGTGTTTTTAATCAAAAGAACATTTTAACCATTAAAACCAATTATAAAAAAATATAATCATCACAAAATTACCTATTATAACATCATAATTCAATACATCATCACACATCAATCTACCTCAATATATATCTAGTCATAGATAACATCATCACATCAAAATTATTTCATCTAAATAACCAAAAACACCAATTAATCATGAGACATATATCACTATTAAATCTTACATCATCCATATATGTTATCCATCACATGCCTATCTAGGTAAGAAAGTAAATATTAATCCACATGTCTAACAAAACATCTCATCATAATGTTGATGGTTAAAATTGCACTTGTTTCTAACACCAACAATGGGAAGCTTCAAGATGTGGGACTTGCGACTTGAAACAACCTCCAAATTTTTAAGAAGCTGGTCTCTTCTTTATATTGAGCATATACTATTTTTAAGAATTTTAATAGAAACACAAATGCGAACAAATAAAATCTAACTATGGCAATGCACCTGAATGTAATTTGATCCTTAATCTGAGCACAGTGAAGCTATATGTAAGATTTAATTACATTTAAGAGAAAACAAGGCATGATCAATGTAAAAGATGAAAACAATAGAAATAGAGGCTCATAGCTTAGACTATTTTTGTAGTGACACAGGAAATATCAACAAAGGCATAGGACTCAATCTTCTTATTAATTCTCCAATCACATAAGAGGCACAAAAACATGCACAATTATATAAACTTTCCAACACAAGAAAATAGAACAAAGGCAAATGATATTCTTAATCACAACTCTAGAAAATCTAAAACTCTTAACAACATAGCTTAGACTACTTTTGCAATGACACAAAACATATCAATAAAGGCACAAGATTCAATCTTCTCATTAATTCTCCAGTCACATAAGAGGCACAAAATCATGCACAGTTACATAAACTTTCCAACTTAAGAAAATAGAACAAAGGCAAATGATATTCCTAATAACAACTCTAGAAAGTCTAAACTCTTGACAATTTCTCTCAGAAAATTCTCTCTAAGTATCTAATCATTATCTGGTGATCTCTACACCCCTATTTATAGCCTCAAATTCACTCCAGATTGTCTGTATGTTCCCAATATAACAGCCAAACTGAAATCTAACTAAAATGGAAGTGTCTAATAGAAGATATTTCTTAGATTATGAAATGCTCTATCTTTCGGTAGTTCATTGGCTAAAACAAATCACAAGACGCTCCCTTCTTTTAAACAGAAGAGGACACTTGGCCAATTCCTTGAAAACCTTCTTATTACCAGAGAATGACACCTAGCATGTTCCATAATACTTACCAAAGACACGTGGCACTTTCCACATAACTTATACTTCTTTGGTATATCTTTGCTTAAGAACATTCCACCTTTGACCCCTGTCACAATCAACATCTTAAAAACTTTAACAACTTAACAGAAATAAGACCCACAACATTTCTTGCTCGAGCAACTTTAAAAAGGGGCATAGGGACAGGTGGCAATCTCTACTACTTTTAGCCACCTTTTGAGAAACCTACCAAAGGTGACATGTGTTGGTCTCCACATCACTCTATTTATATTATAGAAACAATCAGGCCTCATTTCATATTTACATAAACAACGACACTTGGTGGCTTCCACTTTCTTTAGAAATAAAACCTGAGACCCACCACAGTCTTTGCTATATTTTTGAAATTAAAATGATGATAATTCAGATCTCGACACGTGGTGGCTTACACTCTCTTTAGCTAGGATACGTGGCATCTTCCATTGCTATTAGAAAATAAAATTATAACCTTTCATGATTTACACTTGGCACTTTCTACCTGATCCTGATATTTAGTTTATTGAAACCTTCTGCTAAAAAGATTTGAAACACAAGTGTCGATATGAAATGTAGATGCTGACACTTGTCATGTTCCACTAAGTTACTATGAGATATGTGGCATGTCTCGACCGAATTATAGAAATTATGAAAAGTACCTCAGAAAATGACACTTGGCAACTTATGCTTGACTTCGACACTTATATAAAAATGAGGAAAAAAGAAATCAATCCCGTTCTCTATTTCAAAACTTCACTGTCATGAACCAAAGTATGCGGGAACAAAATTTTGTAGTGCACAACTGAAAATTAGAATGAAATGTAGAGTATTTTTTTCTCTATAGTTATTGGCGACCCCAAGGACTTTTGAGCCTGCTCAAAAAGAAGCCATAACTCTTGCTAGATCAAAATTTCAAAATTATAGCTTTAACAATGCTATTTGGTAGGTGGACCACTCATCATCAGATAAACCCTATTTATTCTACAATTCATTAAAGGATAAATTAAGGTTAATAATATCCTTGTGTGAAAAATTCTACAAAATTTGAACCATAGACTTTAATTTGAATTTGAGCTGGGAAACAAGAACCAAGATAGCTTCTACTTCAAGGATTGATGAATCATCCCTTAAATCCTAAAAAACTATCTGATCATTCTATTTGTCCAACAACAAAGGTTCAATTTCATCGACCATTAGCATCGTTTTGTCATCAAGAAATAGAGAAGGAAGACCTAATTACACTAAATCTTCAATATGCTATTTCATTTCACTGATTCCTTCTTTCATGACATCTAGGAGCTCTCTGCAGCTGATGGCTACAGAATTGCAACTGAGAACCTCATTTACTCACTTAGCAATGACCATTTTATTCTCAATTCTTACTGCTAACAACATTCCATCCATTGCATCATAAATCTTTTACAAAAACATTTTAGAGTTTATTAGTCTCCCAAAAACTATAGCCAGAGTGTTTGTAACTGAATTCTCCACCTTTTTGCACAATTCTTGTGCATTTAGTAGGAAGGTGAGAGAAGGCCTAAGTTGAGTAATCTCTGAGGAGATTCTTTTCCACATGGATTCATAGAGGTCCTTCACCAGACTTAACAATCCAACATTCTTTGGCCTATTGTCCAACTCCAATGTCAATTGTGTTGCTCTCTATTGCTCAGATTTAAATTGGGATTGTATAGCTATGATATTATTTTGTTTAGCCAATAGATTTTGTTGGAATTGGGTAACTTGTAGTAGGTTTTCCTCACATTTTTCTTGCAATGCTACTTTTTCCTACCTTAGGGTAATCACCACATATTTTACCTATGTTAGCCCTATTTTTAAGGAATCATTTTGGGCCTGGACTGCCTGTGAGTCTGAAGAGAAATAGTATCTTGCAATGGTTTATTTAGATTCTCTATTTCATTGTCTTTTCTACTAATTTCTATGGTCAAACTATCATAGTTTGCCTTTTCCTTGGCTAAATTAGTCTCCATCTTCTATAGCCTCCTTAATGTCTTCAAGTAGTCTTTAGTAACTACAAAAAGTGGATTCAGTTAGTAGCTTAATTATGTCTTGTGGCCTGAACAGGGACATGTCAATGGCCACTGCATTCATTGTGTAGTCTTCTGGCTGCATCTGCTCAATTGGCTTGATTACATTTTGTGACAAATGAGTCACCATCAATTGTTGTTGAATGGGGTCAAATTGTGATCACAGATGGGGTGTAGCCAATGCTTTATTTTCTTTGATCACAGATGGGGTGTAGCCAATGCTTCCCTTGCCTTGGTAGCAGCATCTGCTTGGGTCTAGAAGGTAGAAGGAGAGGCAATGTGCCCACCTAGAAAAGGATGTCCTTTTGGAAAACCATATTGAATATCCAATTGTTGGCTATGGGCAATCTGAGGGGGGAGTTTCTTAGGAACAGAGAGGAAAAAGTGAGGTAATGTTAAAGCTTGAGGTGGTATATATGGGGCAAAGTGAGAAATAGGAATAGCAGAGGTGGTAGGGGATGTCATCTAGCTAGATGGAATCATCATGCCAACATGAGAAGAAAGAGATTGAGAAGGAGGAGGAATAATAATTACCTGAGGGGAAATTATAGTACTCTATAATGGGTGTTGTAGGGGGTCCACCTCCTCTTCTGAATCAAATTAAAACTACACCCTATTTCACTTCTTTGGTGTCTCTTCTTCTAGATGTGTTTCTTTTCCTATCATTAGTGATGCTTGTGGAGAAACAAAAATTTCAATAACTGATGCCGATGGGGAAGATTTTGGTGGCGAAGGCACCACACTCTTTTTCTTTTCCATGATGCTGAGAGATTGAGGCCAAACTGATACAGTTACTGCAGCCGTAGTTTTCCCTAAGGCCTATGACTCTTGGCTAGACCCTGCTCTAGCTTCATGATCTACACTTGGTGTCGACAAATTACTTGTCTCTAGGCTAGATACAGGGGAGAGATGGCACTCATCCCAAAGTTCTTCACATCTCTCATCTGAGTCCACATTCTTGAAAGAATGGGTTATTTGACAAATTTCTTGCCTATATTTCCAATAGGCTTCTATTTTCTTAGCATCCCAATCTTTATTCTTTAGTGTCCTTCTTAAGCTAGAAGTCATTCTGACTTTAGGATCATAATCCCTCTGCTCAACATAGAATGTTTCCCATGGCCTATTTTGTGGAAGGGGAAAATCTATTAATTCAACATAAAATCCAGGAGTGTCTTCCCTAAGATTTCTTCTATTTTCCCAAAAGGGGTTGCCTTCATGTGTAATTCTGGTTGCAACCCTATTAGTCCTTATCTAGGAAGTTATGAAACCATTTGGGTCATATACCCATTTGTCTTCTATTAGAGGGAAACCCAAAAAGGCTAGCTTTCTAAGCAACACAACTTTAGCATCTCTAGTTTTTAGTACCATGTTGTTGTCATCCATGGGAGGTCATACATTTTTCTCTTCCTCTTCTTAGAGCCATATTCATTGTCGACTATGGATACTTGCTTGGTGACCTCTAAGAATGCTAACCTAAGAGTCAAAATCTTAGGTAGCAATATTGGTTCCCCAAAAAAACCATGGACTCTTATAATTATATGGTGGGATCCAAAATAGAAATCACAAGGAATTGGGCAACTAGCCAGAAGGTTTGAAACACTTGGGAATAGTCTATTCATAACTGGTTAAGGGCTGAGGTGACAAAAAATAGGGGTAACAAATAATTCCCAGAATTCATATGGGTCACTAGTCTTTGAAAAAATATGTGTCCATGCAGACATGGGAATGGTCCTTTGGAGATCAAAACTTGGGTCATACATATCAAGATACATGTGTTGGGCAAAGAGGTCAAAGTTATGAAACAACATGAGGTGAAACAAATAAGAAGAGTACCTGAAAACTCTTTTTGATTTAAACTGGGCTAGTTATTCCACCATTGAGAAAGTAATTTGTTCAAAAAAGTCAAGCCTATACTCCTGAGTTTTGTCAATGTTCTTCAGCCTAAAGAGGATAGCCATTTTTTCTCTATAAACTACAATATCATCTTTCATGCCAAAGATGAAAGCCATCATAAACAGTGTGTCTTGGCTAGCTTGTGTGAATTGGGCTCTTGCTATAGGGAGTGTAGGTATAGTAGTGTCATCATCATCCATTTGTAATTCAGATCTCAAGAACCTCAATTGAGTATTGATGTTTTCCCATGTTCTTTGCATTTTACCAATAGTGGGAAATGTAGTTGTCTTATCATGATACAAGGCTAACATATCCCTGATAGCATGTGGTGTGATTTGCACTATAAATGGACCCTATTGAATGGTGCTTGAGGGTGCATGGAACAAATCTATGCATAATTCAACCAAGTTAGGGCATGGATGTATAGCTGGGATAATGAATTGTGTCAGTTGTGAAGTCCATATGCTCATGGAAAATGTCTAATATTACCCCACTCTAGCCCTTTAAAGACACCTTTGATGTGCCCCTTCTCTAAGAGTTTTTCTACCAGCTCTCTAAAAAATTGGGTCCATGACTAAATATGTATAATCTTTTATCTTTATTGGGTCACTTGCTTGACCAACTTCAGGTATTCTAGTCTATGGATAGGTCTTCAATGATTGCGTGAGAGCTGAACCATATGACTTGCTCACAAGAAACTTGTTAAGGGATTAATACATCCTAGCTCTTTGTTGTGAATACTATGTTCCCTCCATCTCTATATCTTTTCTATGATAACTGGTATGAACTTTCTCAAAATAGAAACACTTTCACTGAAGCAAGTATACTAGGCACTGAAAATGCAAGTAGCAGGATATTTTTTCATAAATGTAGGAATATTTGAGAAACTATAAGCTTTAACTCTTGCTAAGAGGTATTTATTGACCTACCAAGTCTCAAAATAACATTAAACTCAGATAACCATTAGCAAATCTTACTCAATCTTTATGGGATAGCGAGGCAAACATGTTATGTAAGTGGTAGTGCAAGGTACCTTGGGGATTTCTAAAGATTTGGGAGACATTCAATGTATTGATAAATTTTGAAAATTTTGAAAATTCTCTGAGCTACTGACTACATGTTTAAAGAACACTTATTTAAAAGAAAAGTGGGAAAACAAAAATGGGAAAACAAAGCAATACAAAAAGGGGAAACTATCTAACTATAATACATTAACCAAGTATCTTTATCTCCCTCTTGGATCAAAAGAAGAATTTCTAAAGTCTCCTTCATGACAAGATGACTTATGTTGCTAGACAAGTGGTTGAATTGGATGTAGCTCTGGTGACTTGCTTTCTTTATATGCCACATTGATTGGCCTGCATTTGAGTGAGTCTGAGTCAAAATTGCTTACAACATATATAAACTCTTCTTGTTCTTGGAAGTTTGGCAAATGCTAGTTCTTGATACTAGCATATCTTATCAAGAAATTAATGACTATTTGCTCATCAATGGAAGCCCTTTGATATATATCATTTATTTGCATTCTCCTTCTACCTCAAGCTCAAGTTTTATAACATGATCATCCTCTTTAATGAATTCAACATTACCAACCTTTTGAAAGGACAATTCTGAAAGTTTGCAATAATTTTTCATATGTAATTGAGTCTCAATGCTATCTTGTTCATTTGCAACCAGCTCACAGCCTCCTTGAAAAATAGTATAACCTAACCCAATGATTTCAAACAAGTCATTCAAATCATGATCAAGGAAATGTCCATGCTCCTCAACATCATCTTGAAAAGTAAGAAGAAAGTTAGAAATTATCTCTTCTTCATCAGAGATTAAGGCATACACTTGTGACTTCTCACTCAGAATATGGAATTCATGTTGAGGGACCCAAGGATTAATAGAAGAGGTATCTTTTGACTTTTCTTCCCTCAAAACATTTGGGATTTTATGATCTTCCTCAAATATGATGTAATTACCCAGACCCATGGAGTCATAATTTCCATATGGGTCACTTTGCATCATAGCTAATAAATGATCATTTTCCTCCTCTTGATCATGTTTAGTCCATTCAACTAACTCCTTAACAAAAACCCTTTCTTCTTTATTCATCATAGCATGAGCTACTTCTAACTTTGGAATTGGTTTAATGGTGATGTGATCCTTATATAATGGGTCAAATAATATCTTCATCTTTGAACCATATTTGGTTCTTAGGATGAGGTGAGGCCAATCAAGGGACATATATCCTCCTATCTTGGCTGTAAAGTCTCTTGACAAACATAAGCCAAAAATAAGAGGTATATCTATGACTACTACATCTTGATTTACAATTATAATGGGACAAATATATAATTGTAATGGGAGTTGTTTAATTCTCCCTATTGTTTGTACTACTTTGCCATCTAGCTGCATGACTCCTTTAGTGAGTGGTTCATACTTAATTTCTAAAGCATCAGCTATCTGCTTAGGCATTATTGCAGTACTAGCCCCTGAATCAATCATTGCATTATACAGTAGTTTCTTGCCAACTATCAAAGTTAAATAGAAGGGATCCAATTTGGATTTGCTTACCTCTGGTGCATTATTCACTAGGGTTGTTATCTACAAATGAACTGTGTCTTTGAGCTTGTCTTTTTCAGCAGGTCTTTCTTTGATAACAATACCTTTGGGCACTGCTTAGTCTTGCAGAGCTTCTTGTAGTAGTGTCTTTTGTTAAGGAATAGACAATATATCCCATATTGATACTTGTGCTAGAGTCTTCTTCAATTTATCCACCACATTTATTGGTCCCAAAGTTTGAGTTCTTTGAGAATAAAGATATCTTGTTTTTTCTTGAATTTGTGTAGGAATCACTTGATTCTTCACTGGCTAAGGCACTTCTTATCTGATAGCTATGTTTCTTTGTCCTTGAAATGGAGGATTCTCCATGACTTGACTATTTACAACTTTAGGCTGTTCCACCATCCTTCTCTTTGATCTAGTATAATAATCTGATTGCATCACTGGTTTCTTGGAAGTGGAAGCTTCATTCAAGAAAACTGATTCTTCATCTTCAACCCATGAGAAAAAAGCATGTTTCATGGTTATTTCTTCCTCTTGTTTCAAAAACATCCCTTGTATCTGAGCCACTAGAACACTGGTAGGCTTGATTCTCACTGGAACTTGCAAACTATCCATTCATTCTTATTTGCTTTTTCACCTTTTGTTATAGATTACCCATGGGACAATCTCTAGGTGTATGAGCATTATTTCAAGGGAAACACCAAGCATTAGTGTTATCCACATAATTATTTTTCCCTAGAATAATCTCCCTATTTGAATTGGGGGGAACAATTTGTGAGGGTGTAGGGACTACAACTAATTGATTTGCTCGCTGAGGGCTATTTTGCCTTTGAGGACCCTGGTATTGGTTTGGCTGTGATGAGAATCTATTTCTCTAATAGTCTTGATATGGAGGCCGAGGAAAAGGATTCTATTGTTTCTTTATATTAATCAGCTCATTATAAAATGTCCTTACGATATTCTTGATATCATCCAACTCAGATGACTGGGCAAGGACAATTTCTTTAGTAGGTGGTTGAGGATATGTGTACATAGACATAGGTGGGGCTATGGATTTAAGGGCTTCTTGAGTTAATGGCAAGGAAATATCTAGAAACATGGGCATGGGAAGCTTTAGAGACAACTTTCTAGCATTTATCAAATTATTTTTAGCTCTGACTACATAGTCATAAGCCTCTGGCAGAGTCTGACCACCAAATGACTGAATTTGTTTCTACTCATTTTCGCTTTTTACATTCAGAAGAGATAAGAAACTAAAGTTAAATGGTTAGGGGTTAGATGATACCCAAATGAAGCTGCACACTATATCTAGATGATTGAAGGAGCTCCTCTTTGGCTATGGAGGATGACACCTGTAGATAAGAAAGACTTAAACAAAGAAAATGTTAGATAGATATATGGTGGACTGCCAAGCAAATCTCGGTCCCAGAAGTGCAAAGACTTCCTAGAGGGATGACAGTCCACTAGTTGATAAAAAGAATGTCAGATAAAGAGATAATAAAAGACTTAAAGAAAGAGAAATAGATAATGCAATCCTGAATCTTGTTGTCAGTCTTCCACAGTCGCTGACATCGGTAGTTCTACCGGCATCAGTTGGTCAAGGTTGCTGATGTCGGTAGGGGCAATGGTTGATGTCAATCAGGGCAATGGCCTTGGATGAGTTTTAGGGAAAGTCTATGGTTGACAGAGGGGTCTGAAAGGAGTCTGGGTCTATTTAATGGTTTGTGGAGGATTGCAGGATAGTGAATATGGTTTGGGAAAGGGCTAAGGTAGAGGATAGGGGTGGAAAGGGAATAAGAATGAGAGGAAGGCCCCGAGAAGAAAGTCAGGTTGTCTATCAATAGTACTAAAGAATATTTAATGGACTAATCACCAACGCATTCTAAAAATACTGAAATATAAACTAGAATAGTACTTAGCTCTGCTTGTGGCTGAACCAGAAGGGTAGAAGACTTGTTTCCATTATGGCTGATGTAGGAGACCTCATGCAACATTTCAACCTAGTGTGGAGTGAATTCTGTAGAGTTTCTTAGCCTAGAGAGTGATGATAGAATGCTGATGCCTACAAAGAGTTGAGGAGCAAGAGAATTTCGATCCTAAGAGCAAGAGAATTTGCATTCACCTCTATAGTTGAGGTCAGAATTTAATTTTAAGTAACCGACATCGATGATACTGCCAGCATCGGTCGACTGTTAACCAACATTAGTGGCTAGAGAATGGGAAAAAGGGCTATTTTTAACCTTTTTCCCATTCTTCCATCTACCAAGTTTGGTTGTCATTGTTAAACGGTCCAAAGGTGGGTTTAATAGGCATGAGAATTAGTGGGAGAGTTAAAATAGGGTCTTAGGTAATTATGATTAGTCATAGGGTGATAAATAGCCTAAGAGATAGGAATACAAGGTGAGGTGTCTAGGGGGCATTATTAATTTAAAATAAGTATTTTAAATTAATAAAGTATAGGTTAGGCATGTTGAAGTTAGAAAGGGACCAAGGGGGGTTGACACTATTTTGGTGTCTACATTTGCCCCTTTTTGTCTTGTTGGTTGTTCTTGACAAACTGCAAGACAAAAATAGGAGTAGGTTGCCCTAGGTATGGGATAAAGTTGTTTTTGTCTTGTTGGTTGTTCTGATGAACTGCAAGACAAAAATAGGAATAAGTTACCCCAGGTATGGGATAAAGTCATTTTTGTCTTGTTGGTTGTTCTGATGAACTGCAAGACAAAAATAAGAGTTGGTTGCCCTAGATGTGGGATGAGGTATTCCCCCTCAAAGCGAGAGTTGAGGGAAGGTCACCTAATATCAGGTGCCAATTTGATAGATAGTGGATGGGTATGGTGAAGGTTGAGTGTGAACGTTGCAAAAGTTGAGATGGCATGTATACCATTTCACATGATAGGTAGGTCAAATTGTCACAGTCAAAGGTCGAGGAGTGCTAAAATTGAAATAACCAAGCCCCAACATTTAGTCATAATTGATTGGGTTAAATGATCCAAGCTATAGCTCTAATCGTCATCGTATTCCAAGTATCCTAGGCTTAGGAAGTGCTCCTAGAAAATACGAAAATGTCACAAGTAGTGGGGATCAATTGGAGCATGATCTGATACTTGTGAGGGTCATAATGTGGGTTGCGTACAATTTGCTAATTATTCATGAGGTAGCATATATGCAAAAACAACCAAGGAAAAGTTGTCTTGGAAGTGGTCGTGGTCTGAGGAGACAGTCGCAATCTCCAAGGTCATTGGTCGAGAGTTGGGTTGAGATATAAGTGATCTCAAGAGTTGTGTGGATGGGGAGATGTATGCAATCTCCAATGTGCCCCATTAGAAATCTAAGGTGACTTCTACAGTGTTAGGGCTGGTTGGATAGGTCATGATTTTAGGTTGGTATAGATAGTTGGTCCATTAGATGGATGGACGAAAGAATGGCTGAGCTAACCTCAGAAGACCCCATGTCAACTGAGTGCTACCTACATAGCCCCTATTTAAAGGGCCTCAAGCCAATGTAGTTCTCCCTAAAAGGGAGGAAGAGGGTCAATTATTGATGTGGGTTAGATGAGCTTAAGTCATGGTTAAAGGTAATATGGTTGGTCCATCAGATAGATGAATGAATGAATGGCTGACGTCATATGGAGACAAACGAGCAAATGGCCGAGCTAACCCCAAAAGAGTCCATGTCAACTGAGTGCTACCTATATAGCCCTAATTGTAAAGGCCTCAAGACAATGTAGTTTAGAAGAAGAGTCAAAATGGTTGATGATTAGTTTGGTCATGTTTTGAAATGATGAGTGTATGATGATGTTACAGCCTTTACCATGTGATGGTGTATTCTGTAACATTGGTGATAGGTTTTTCCATCCCTAGAAAGTTTCCATATTAGTGATGGATGTATGCTAAAAATGAAATGAGTATTCTTATGATTCAGCAAGTAATGGTTTATGCTTGACATAATTTGTGTGGTCAATAGTTTCCATGTGTATTGGTTTCAATAGAAACTAGTGTGAATAGGCTATCATAATGTTAGTGGTGTGAAAAAGGTTTGGTTGGTTTGGTTTGGTTTAGAAAATAATTTGGTTGGATTTGAATTGGTTGTATGTGACCAAAGTGCGTAAGAATTGAAAGGCACATTGCTCTTTCATTGACAAGGACAATAATGATAGCATAGATAGGGTTATTGCAAAAAAAAACCCCGTTCATGCATTACGTCATTGACCATTGTTTGTGTTAGAGAAGTATTCAAATCACTCGATGTTAAGTGAGCTCAAAATCCCTTGGGTATGTTGGGGTAATAGGTTTGATTATGTGAGCTATGAGGATAGCGTAACCCTATTTAGCAAGGATAACTTTGCCCCTTTTCTATGTGACCCTGAGAACGACTATAGGCAAGTCCATGACTTAATTTTTTTTTTGGTAGACTGATCGATGTGGGAAGTCTACATGGGGATGTTGTTTTGTTTTGTGGTCATATGTGAAGCTGATCGATATGGGAAGCTTCTGAGAGAGTGTTATTTGGAGAAAAATTTGTTTAGAGCCATCCTTCGAGGGAGTGGTCTATATTCTACTTTGTATGTTTAAATGTCTTTGAATAGTTGTCCTTCAAGGGAGCAGTCTATTAATTACAGTAATGATGTAGCTGTCCTTCAAGGGAGTAGTCTACATTTATGACCTTTGTATAGGCATCCCAATTTTATGTTTTTCTTTTGTTTTTGACTAAACTATTGGTCATGGACTTGACTATAGAGGTTTGGGGGTTTCCCTTTTATTAGGACAAAGTATTCATTCTTTACCAAAGGGTTGACTAATGTTGGAAACAAGGGTTGAAAGGAATAGGAATGAGGATGACAAGGATTGCTCAAGGGATGAGCTCAAGTTAAATATCAAGTGAGTGATTACTTGATTAACAATAGAATGTTCATAGATGTAAGGCATTAAGGGGCTCAAGTTTTGGCCAGCCTTCCAAAGAAGACAGATGATAATTCCCTAATTTATGCTTGTGCATCATGATGTAAGGTATGAGTTAATTAGGAGCAAACTTGCCCCATTTGCTTCTTTCCATATTGGTCACGTGTTAAACATGATTAAGAAGTTGGTTGATGTTTGGTCGATGCTTGGTTGGTTGATGCTTGGTCGATGCTTGGTTGGTTGATATTTGGTCGATGCTTGGTTGGTTGATGTTTGGTCAATGCTTGGTTGGTTGATATTGGGTCGATGCTTGGTTGGTTGATATTGGGTTAATGCTTGGTCAATGCTTGGTTGAGGTCATGATAGTTAGTACAAATTCAAATTCCCCCAGTCACTTTTGCGACAGGGACAATGTTTGACACCCATTGCAGATAATCAGTGGGTTGGATAAATGAGATGGAGAGAAGATGATGAAGCTCCTCTTTGTCAAGGAGTGTGACACGAGGATGAATCCTACTAAGGTTTTTCTTGATAGGCTTAGTTTAAGAGGGTGAGATCTTGATCTTCCAGGTTGGAGTTTGGAATCTCAGAATTAGGGACACTGATGGAGGTAATCGTTGGTAATGATTGAACTAAGGTAGCCAATGGTTTAGGGTCTTTGGGTTGGACCTCCACCACCTATAAATCTTTAATTAAAGCATGGTGATAGTTTGGAGAGCTTTGAATGAGGTCATATAAGGATGTCTTTGTAGGGGTTTGGTGAAGTTGTTTCACCATGGGGTCATGAAGTGGCTTCAAAGATGTTGGATAGGATGTGCCCAAGATTGAAATCTTGGGTTTTGGTGGTTGAGGAGGCTTGATGAAAGGATATGTTTTAGGGAGAGAAACCTTCTCTTTCCCTTTATCCTTCATGGCTTGTGACCTGTTGGCCACATTGGTGGTGTTGATTTCAAATAAAGGGGGATAAGGTTGTAGAGAAACCACAATCTGATGATGGGATTTTGATTTAGGTGAAGATGTTTGAGGGGTATGGGATGGTGTCACTAGCTTGCTTAAATGGTGGTCAAGAGGATCCTTAATGAAAAGGGTGTCCTTTTTCAAGTGTTGATGAATGACAGCTTTAAGAGCATAGCAACACTCAGTGTCATGTCCAGGTGTGTGATGATACACACAGTTTTTAGTGTCATCGAACCAAGATGGTTTTGGTTTGAGATTTGATGAGTGTGAAGGTGAAGAGGTTTGGGAGACATGGGATGGTGTCAGTAGTTTGTCAAAGGGGTCCTTAATGAGAAGAGTTCCCTTTTTCAAGTGTTGATGAATGATAGCTTTAAGAGCGTAGCAACACTCAGTGTCATGTCCAGGTGTGAGATGATATAGACAAATTTGGGTGTCATCAAACCATGATGGCTTTGATCTGAGAGGTTGAAATGGTTTAATAGGTAGAAGAGTGATGCTAGAGGATTGTAACAATTGATGTAATAGTAAAGCATATGAACCTGCTAATGGGTCTACATGCTTTGTTGCAGTAAGAGTTGACAACTTCTGTTTAGAAGTTGTAGAGGTTGACAAATTTTGTTTAAGAGTTTTAGGAGGAGTTTTTTGTACCATCTTTTTGTTTGGTGGTGTGGCCACATGTGTAGATGACACTTTCTTGGTGTGAGGTGTTGGATGACTTGGAGGAAATATATGTTTGATGGGTAAAGGTAGTAATGGATGTGATTTATTTTTGATAGGGTTGGAGTAGGAAGCACTCCTATTAAGGTGGATGGATGTGGGCCCAAAATAGAGGACAATGATGATGGTGGGGGATGAGTTCTCTGATGTGGTTTAGCAGCCTTTTTTAGTTTAGAGTGAGGACCACTATTGTGTGAGGCAAGGTTCAAGTCTACCTTCATTTGTGGGTAAGTGAGGTTTGATATAGGGTGAACGCTAAGAGATTTAATCTATTTCAACATAGTAGATGCCTGTGAGGATTTGGATGAGGTTGCATGTTCATCTCTCAGTGGAGAAGGGATTGGAGATTTTGGCTCTTCAGTTGGATAGAGCACAGGAATGGTCATGGCTTCCTCATGTGGTCGAGGAGCGGGAAGAGTATGATCCCCCATGGATGATAAGAAGGATGAAGGTGAATCCACTGGCATTGGTTCTGTCAAGGCATCCTCCAATATGGGAGAGGTCAAATTAGCCTCTCCTACATGTGAAAGGGGGATGGATGGAGGACTATCCTCCATCGGTGGAAGACAAATAGGAGAGGAAGGCTCTTCTACCTATGGTGGAAAAATAGGAGAAGAAGGGTCTTCTACTTATGGGGGACAAATAGGTTGATTAACCTCTTCAGACTGTGGGAGAGGTTGGTTAGGAATGACAGGAAAGACTGTGTTGACCGTGCGTATATTGTGCTCAGGAAGGTCATCGGCCATGGTATGAATGTTATGCTAACTAGGGGGTGGTTAGGGAAAGGTTGTCTAAAGATGTCTATGTTTTGTTTAGGTGGCATGTTTGGGTTATCCAAAACAAGATCCTTCTTGCCTAGCATGCCCTGGATAATGTTCTTGAAGGTTTTATAGTTGTTTATGTTGTGACCATTGGCACGCTGATATTTAAAAAAGTCATGTTCCCTATACCATGCAAGGATGGATTTTGAGGGGTCGAATTGGGGTGGTGGAATTTGAGGGAGATTGAGGACCCCCTACTTGACTAGTTTATCCAACACAGATGCATATGATTCTCCTATTAGAGTATATTGATGCTGTACATATCATTATTGGAATTATTGTGTGATGTATTCTAATGTGGAAGGCTGAGATTGGTTGGTTATTGTTGAAGATGATGGTTAAGGACCACAGTGATTGCCACTCCTTTAGACTTAGATCGGGAAGAATAAGGTTTAAACGAAGAAGGGTCATTGGATTTTACATTGGTATTGCTACTACGTAATTTGACCTTGTCCTCTTTGACTGTGCAAAGTTCAAGCTTTCTAGCCATGGTGAAAGCTTCGTCAAATGTGTAGAATGTTTGGACCCATAAAGTAGATGAGATGTGTTTGGCACATGCTTGTGAAAAGAGCTCAATGAGCTTAGGTTGAGGTAAAGAAAAGGAGAGTTGGTTGATTAAATCTCTCCAACGGGCAATGAAATCAGCTATTATTTCATCGTCGAATTGTCTGATAGAATATAGGTCCATAATGGACACCTTTTTAGTTATGTTAATTGAAAAGTGGTCAAGAAATAGTTGAGCTAGTTGAGTGAAGGTAAATAGAGAGTGACTGGTAATAGAACTATACCAATCGAGGGCAGCACCAAAAAGTGACATGGGAAATGTGCATGGTAATAATGCATCATCATGTGATATAAGGTAATAAGCATGTCTAAACGCTCGTAGATGTTACTGTGGGTCCTCTTTACTCTAAAAGTGAGTAAACTTGTTCCCACTAACTAGGATATGGTCGGATTGGGGCTGAAGGATGAATAGGTTCATTATAGATTTGTTCATATGAGAGAACATTTCTTGAACCTGAAATAGATGTCTCAAGATTTGACATCTTATCCATCAACATCTTGATTCGATTAGTTAATGGATTTGTAGGTGGGGTGCCCCCTAGGTTGTAAGGCATTTGGAAGGTGTTAGGTGGAGTGTATGACATAGTTGGTTGCACTTGTATATGTGCAACATATTGGTAACTAGTCATAGGGACTGATGTTAAAGTCAAGGGTGGTTATGTCATAAAGCTAGAAGGCACAACTTGGCTTGATGTCACCAAAGGTGGTTGGATGGTGGCAACACTAGTCAAAGGATAAGTAGTCACTCTTGTATTTATGGGTGTAAGAGTAGGTGGGATGGATATAATTAATTTCTAGAATGGTGTAGGACTATTGAATGGTTTGTGGTTGAGGGGGTATTAAAACCTCAATGGAGGTAGGTCATAAAAAAAAAGAGAGGCCACACTTTGAATATTAGTCATGGTCAGGTTGTTAGTTGAGGCAATGGCCTGGGTGACCATGGGTTGGGTTATGGAGGCTATTGATATGATTGGTGTTTCAACTAAGGAAGTTGGCATCCCATAAACTGGGTTGCCTGACAGATCTTGCGTTTGACTTCTCACGAGATAGTGCTGAAGAGCCTTGACATTGAGGTCAAGGAACCTATCAAAGTCTTGGTCCCCTTAGGGAACAATAGGGGGTTGAGTTGGGGTTGGTTGGATAGGAGTACATTCAATTTTTGAATTATACACCATTTGGAGACTTGATATAGAAGGCGAAGGTTGGAGTGGTTGTTACTTTACATGGTCAACAAGAGTTTTGGTTTGACTACGTGTCAAAAAAATCCAAGGCAAAATAGATTCAGGTTCTAAAAACTATATGTTTTAGCCTTAAAAAACTAGAATGTGTATTTAATAGCAAAAAGGTCAAATTTTTAGCTTACTGTTTGAGAAGAAAGATGTTTGACAGTGACCGACGTCAATAGAAAAACTGATGTCAGTGAAGTAAGTTACCAATGTCGGTTAGATAATCGATGTCAGTGAAGATAGTTGCCGATGTCAGTTACTGTGTATTTCCAGAAACTCAAAAAATTGAAAGTTTTTGGAAGAAAGAAGAAAGTCTGATTTGTTTTTTAGATCTCAAAATGCAACTTCACTAGCTCAAAAAATCAGATACAGACAGAAAAATAGATGAAGGCAAGCAAACACTAAACGTTAAATTCCTAAGAATAGAATTTTAGAATCATGTTGGCTTATGCCTTAGAAGAATATGTTTGGGAAGTTGGGCTTTTAGAATGGGTCCTAAAATAAGCAGTCTAAGGTTGGTTTTGGGTTATGTTTTAGTGCTCAAAATATGTATTAGGTTCTGTACATGGCCTGGTGTTAAGAGCTTGCTCCCCTCACTTCATGAGCCCAGAGACAAGTTGGGTCACTTAGCCAATATATACTTCCCCTAGAGTTTATACTTTGACAGAGAACAGAGTGGGTTCTCCCCTTGGTAGTGAAGTCCAAGTAGGATTACCAGGAAGGGTAAGGTATCCACTAGGTGATGAAATCCTAGTCGGGCCTTGTCTCAGGTATGTTTAGATAGTTTATTGTGAATGTGGTTAGGTTGTGTAACATATGTGCACTATGATTTATTCATAATGCATTTTCAATTACTAGATGAGCTAAAAAATACATTCAAGCAGGAATGAAATGCAATATATTTTTAACTAAAATTGAAATGTTTTGTTCAAATGCAAACAACTGAGGAAAAGGTTAAGAGTATGAATTTCACTACTCTAAGATGTAAGGAAAAAGTGACAAGAAGAAAAAGGGAGTTATTTTTAACTTGTGCTTATGGTTTCTTTTTGAAAGAGAAAGAAAGAAGAAGGATGCAAGAAGAGAAATTTTCCTAATGCACCTATATGAAAGTTTGTTTTAGAAGAAATGAACCCAAGGAAAACTCTAGTGTCCCATTGGGTGTGCCAAAATGTTTCTAACTCATTTTCACTTTTTACATTCAGAAGAAATAAGAAACTAAAGTTAAATGGTCAGGGATTAGATGATACCTGGATGAAGCTGCGCACTGTATCTAGACGATTGAAGGAGCTCCTCTTTCGCTGTGAAGGATGACACCTATAGATAAGAAAGACTTAAACAAATAAAGTGTTAGATAGATATATGGTGGACTACCAAGCAAAGCTCGATCCCAGAAGTGCAAAGACTTCCTAGAGGGATGACAGTCCACTAGTTGATAAAAAGAATGTTAGATAAAGAGATAATGAAAGACTTAAAGGAAGAGAAATAAATAATGCATACCTGAATCTTGCTGTCAATCTTCCACAGTCACCGATGTCAGTAGTTCTGCTAGCATTGGTTGGTCAAGGTTGCTGACATCAGTTAGTCTATCGATGTCGGTAGAGACAATGGTTGATGTCAGTTAGGGTAATGGCCTTAGATGAGTTTCAAGGAAAGTATGTGGTTGACAGAGGAGTCAAGAAGGAGTTTGGGTCTGTTTAATGGTTTGTGGAGGATTGCAGGATAGTGAATATGGTCTGGGAAAGGGTTAAGGTAGAGGACAAGGGTGGAAAGGGAATAAGAATGAGAGGAAGGCCTCTGAAAGAAAGTTGGGTTGTCTATCAACAGTACTCAAGAATATTCAATGGACTAATCACCAACGCATTCTAAAAATACTGAAATATAAACTAGAATAGTACTTAGCTCTAATTGTGGCTGAACTAGAAGGGTAGAAGACTTGTTTCCATTATGGCTGATGTAGGAGACCTCATGCAACATTTCAACCTAGTGTGGAGTGAATTCTGTAGAGTTTCTTATCCTAGAGAGTGATGATAGAATGTTGATGCCTATAAAGAGTCGAGGAGCAAGAGAATTCCAATCCTGGGAGTAAGAGAATTCACATTCGCCTCTGCAATCAAGGTCAAAATTTAATTTTAAGTAACCGATGTCGGTGATACCGCCGACGTCGGTCGATTGTTAACCAACATCGGCACCTAGAGAATGGGAAAAAAGGCTATTTTTAGCCTTTTGCCCATTCTTCCATCTACCAATTTCGGTTGTCATTGTTAAATGGTCCAAATGTGGGTTTAATAGGTGAAAGAATTAGTGGGAGAGTTAAAGTAGGGTCTTAGGTAATTATGATTAGTCATAGGGTGATAAATGGCCTAAGAGCTAGGAATCCAAGGTGAGGTGTCTAGGGGGATTATTAATTTAAAATAAGTATTTTAAATTAATAAAGTATAGGTAAGGCATGTTGAAGTTAGAAAGGGGCCAAGGGGGGGTTGAAACTATTTTGGTGTCTACAGAATCATAACAGATATGTCTGAATTTAAAGCCTTAAGATAGGAAACTATGGCCATACCTGGTAATGGTCTATCTATAACAAGGATTCTTTCACAAGTCTTTTGAAATCTGGAATTGAAGTTAGTCATCACTTCTTGTGGTGCCCTTAGGATGGTAATCAATTGTTGTAATAAGGAAGACTTATCACCCTTCTCTTCAAATCTTTCAAAGAAAAGATCTCTGAGCTGATCCCATGTAGATATGGTATTTGGGGTCAAAGACCAATACCATTCTAGAGCCTTCCCTTTAAAAGAAGCTACTAACAATCTTATGGCAACATTTTGCTGTGTGACAACATATATAGCACAGACATCTGATACATCCTGCAGATGTTCTTCAAGTGTTTTAAAGTCTTGCCCACTAAATTTGGTTAGAGCTTTTAGAGCATTCACTGGGATAGGATCCCAAGTGGTTGGTGGTATTGGGAGAATCAAAGGACTACCAGTGTTCTAACTTGCATAATTTCTTAGGGCTATAGGGGCTCCCATATTTGATCTTGGTATTGGTATAAACTGGTTGACTCTTCTTCTAGGACCAGTTACCAAAGGTGGCAAAAGAATACCTAGACTTACAGCAGACTATGATCTGGTTACTGGTCCACAACTCTGACTCCTTGTAGCTCTTTGGTTCATATGATTTTGAAAGAAACTTTAATATAGTGTCCCATCAGGCATGCCAAAAACTGTTGATGGTTAAAATTATGGTTGTTTCTAACACCAACAATGGGAAGTTTTAAGATGTGGAACTTTCAACTTGAACAACCTCCAAATTTTTAAGAAGCTAGTCTCTTCTTTATGTTAAGCATATACTGGAAAAAGGGATAAGAATTTTAATAGAAACACAAATGCAAAGAGAGAAAATCTAACTATGGTAATGTGCCTAAATGTAATTTGATCCTTAATCTAAGCATAGTGAAGCTATATGTAAGATTCAATTACATTTAAGAGTAAACAAGGCATGATCAATGTAAAAGATGAAAACAATAGAAACATAGGCTCACAACTTAGATTACTTTTGCAGTGACACATGAAATATCAACAAGGGCATAGGACTCAATCTTCTTATTAATTCTCCAGTCACATAAGAGGCATAGAAACATGCATAGTTATATAAACTTTCCAACTCAAGAAAATAGAACAAAGGCAAATGATATTCTTAATCACATCTCTAGAAAATCTAAAACTCTTGACAACATAGCTTAGACTACTTTTGCAATGACACAGAAAATATCAACAAAGGCACAAGATTCAATCTTCTCATAAATTCTCTAGTCACATAAGAGGCACAGAAGCATGCACAGTTACATAAACTTTCTAACTTAATAAAATAGAACAAAGGCATATGATATTCCTAATCACAGCTCTAAAAAGTGTAAACTCTTGACAATTTCTCTCAAAAAAATCTCTCTAAGTATCTGATCATTATCTAGTGATCCCTGCACCCCTATTTATAGTCTCATATTCACTCTAGATTGTTTGTATGTTCCCAATCTAATGGCCCAACTGAAATCTAACTGAAATGGAAGTGTTTAATAGAAGATATTTCTTAGATTTTGAAATGCTCTATCTTCTGGCATTTCATTGGCTGAAATAGATTGCAAGACGCTCTCTTTTTTTAAATGGAAGAGGACACTTGGCCAATTCCTTGAAAACCTTCTTATTATCAGAGAATGACACTTGGCATGTTCCACAATACTTACTGAAGACACGCGGCACTTTCTGCATAACTTATACTTCTTTGGTATATCTTTGCTCATGAACATTTTGCCTTTAACACCTATCATAATCCACTTCTTCAAAACTTTAACAACTTAACAAAAATAAGACCCACAACATTTCTTGCCTGATCAACTTTGAAAAGGGGCATAGGGATGAGTGGCAATCTCCGCTGCTTTTAGCCACCTTTTGAGAAACCTATGGAAGGTGACATGTGTTGTTCTCTGCATCACTCTATTTATATTATAGAAACAATTGGGCCTCATTTCATATTTACATAGACAATGACACTTGGTGGATTCTGCTTGCTTCAAAAACAAAACCTAAGACCCACCACAATCTTTGTTATATCTTTGAAATAAAATTGAAGATAATTTAGACCTCAACACATGGTGGCTTCCACTCTCTTTAGCTAGGATACATGGCATCTTCCATCGCTATTAGAAAATAAAATTGAAACCTTTTGTGATTTCCACTTGGTGCTTTCCACCTGATCCTGATATTTAGTTTTTTGAAACCTTCTGCTAAAAATATTTGAAATATAGGCATCGATATGAAATGCAGATGCTAACACTTGTCACGTTCTGCTGAGTTGCTATGAGATACATGGCATCTCCTAACCAACTTGTAGAAATTATGAAAAGTGCCTTAGAAAATGACACTTGGTAGCTTCTGCTTGACTTTGACACTTAGAGAAAAATGAGGCAAAAAGAAATCAATCCCACGCTCTATTTCAAAACTTTGCCATCACGAACCAAAGTATGCGGGAACAAAATTTTGCAGTGTACAATTGAAAATCATAATGAAACATAGAGTATTTTTTGCTCTACACATAACAAACATCATCATATCTAAACATCATGAACATCACATAACCTAAATCATAACATCATAAACCACCTATCACATATATAGAGCTATGATCCATTAACCCATAACCATATCATGAACATCAATTACATCATAGTCATCCTTAACCATAACAATAATCACAAACATAATAGTCATTTCCAACAAATCATAAACATTATCATGTCATAAAAAACATCCATCAATACCAAACATCATCATGACTGTAAATTAAATAGAAACATCATCACATGCCTAGATAGGTGGGTACACATAAACCATAACATGCTAATCATCATAACATCATATCATAAATAAACAACATTGCATCCATCAACACAAATCATAAACTATGATTCCATCTATATATCATGAGGTCATAATAAAAATAATGATCATATATATAAATAATGTACATGTATCTCAATAGATATATACATCTCACTATATTGGCTCATACACTAGTATCAAAATCATATAGTACATAAAAAGTACAAAGTATCATCACAGTCTAAGACCCTAGAGAGTTATTGCCTCCTAGATCTTGTCCACCTTATGTGTCTACCTACCCCTTACATATGTAACCTATTAAACTAGTGTCAAATTATTAATCCCTCTATTTATCCCATCTCTATACTCACCCCATCTAGTCTCATTTGCTAGACATATAAAAACTAAGGCCTCATAGTACTAGAGCTCCTCAATTATAAATACATATCTCACCATTAAGATAGTCCCTAGTGGTCCCATAGCTACTAGTACTCCTACCTACCTCAAATAATCTCTCTCTAGAGTAACCATGTCTATCTGAGCCCTAGCCTAGTCAATCTCCCTAGTAAGAGTGTCTACTTTGCCCTATGTTGCATCCCTCTCTTGTATCATTGACACTAAGGATGTCTATGTTATAGTTAGTGTTGCATATGCATAATCCCTCTTAGTAATCAATGCATATCTATCTAGGGCATATGCATCCCTCTAGTTACTACCCCCACCTCCATGTACACATCCATGTAATGTTATCCACTATAACCCCTAAAAATGGTTGTATCATAATGTGCGTAGAACTATGCAGAGTACGCATTAGTAATGTCTACATCATCAATCTCAACCCTCATTGATAGATCTTCATGATCAATAAACACATCCTTGAGATATGGAGTAGGTAATGGGAACTTTATGTACTCCCTCCTATATCTAAAGAACTCCTTAAGGATATCCTATACAAGTACAAACTACCTCCTTACCCTATCAAAAGGAATAAGGTTGATCTATGTTGGAACATAACTATCTACTGAGAGGGTGGTGAATCAGTAGATCAACTAAAACAAGTGTTTTAATCCTTTTAAAGCAAATTCAAAAGCATATGCATATTAGAATATAAATTTAGAGATCACATACACACACAAATACACATGACACCAAATTTATATATGGAAAACCTAAAGGGAAAGACCATAATGAGAATAGTTGATAGAATCTACTATTCTAATCTAACCTCATAATCAATACCTCACTTGGCAAAGCTTCACTAGTTACAAGCCTCACTATTAAAACCTCACTAGCTGCATTTAAGGACACTAATCCTAATGAGATGCCAATACATTAATTGAGCACCAACTTAGATACTCGAATGGTACTAACAAATCAGATCTATGAAACTAAAACTCTAGATTATAACATTGATTCATAAATAAATCAAACTCTAATCTTTATTACAAGTCTAATTTGTAACATTATCATACTATGCACATTATCTTTGTACCTTCGTCCTCTCTGACCCTTTCTCTCTTTGTCTAGATATATCTTTATTTAACACACTTCATCTCACTCTATCACTCTATCTTTGTGTCTATATATCTATGTTTGACACTCTTCAATAACACCTCATCTTCTCTACACTTTTACCTTTGTGTCTATATATTTTAGTTTTACACAACTCTAATCACTCCATCCAACTATTAATATGTCCTATATGTCATATATATAAGTAATGGATCTAGTGTTCCATATCTTTAGTGTGTTCACACTTGAACTTTAACACATCACACCAATTTTGGACTTTAGTCCAATATTACTTAGAATGTAATTTCTTACATCTTGATTCCATACACCATGCCATAATTATAGGTCTCTTTACTATTTATATCATCTATTAGACTCCAATTTTGATGCATAGGCTCTGAAATGTAGATTTGATTAGTTAGATCGATCAATCTCACTATCTATGTTGAGATATAGAGCTTATATGCAAACTCTTACATGTTTCTCCACTTAGCCATTAGAATTTAAACACTTTAAATACTAACCTTTGATATCTTGCTTTGTGACATATCTAAGATCTCTTTCTCTGTCAGATCTATGAACACTATTGAATTTTAATGTTCAACTCTTTAAAATGCAACCATCAATTTTTAGATCATATCTGCCATATGTCGTTATATATTTGAACTTGCACAAACTTTATCTTGACTTAGTCATTAAACGTATACACTTTGACCTCATATCAATAATTCTTATATATTTGGATCACTTTCACTTCATTTATCTTCTTAGACTTACTTGGTATTTAACTGGTCACTGTGTCCATAAACCTTAAGAACTTTATAGCATGCGTCTGTTCGCTCCATTGGATATCTTTTACATAATCACTCGCTCACTGTTAGATCTTCTAAAAAGATCATTATTTATATTTATTCAACCCTCAAGAATATGAAACTTGGCTTAAGCACTTGCTTTCTACACATAGCTATCAGTTCCCACTATTGAGACATTTCCATCCTTATATTGCTTGTTGACCTTTTGACTTTAAACTTCACCATATATTAACTATCTAGGCTCCATGATTATGACACTTGTCACTTGCATATTAAATTGAAGGTCCTTTTGACAATTTGACTTCATCACTCTCCATTAGATCTCCAATTTCCAATTAATAACTAATTGTTGATCTTCCAACTAGCTCAAACATTAACTCTAACAAGCTTATGCTCATTAGGTCTCTATTTGACAAGCTCTATGAGTGTGACAATTGTCACTAACATGTTTACTTAGAGGAGCCTTTGGTGATTTGACTTTGATTCAATTTTTCAGATCATCTATGTATGATGAAGAGATATACATTGATCAATATGGGAGATATATTAATTCTTAGACTTATTAAAATATAAAGTCCTTTGCTCATTTCTCAAAGCTAGTAATTACTAGGTCGAGGGGCCAATTTTTCAATGATGACAAAGGCTTAAGTTATAATGTAAGCTATCAAGTGTAGGCTATATCTAGTCACCATCAAAATAAAAATTTCCTATTAGCACCATGAATTAAACACTTAGCGTTTTATTTATAAACCCTATCTAGTCTAAGGGCAAAGATAAATCAAATTTGATCTCATTCATTCTCAATTGAACCTATAGATCATATCTCTAACATGCTAATGAAAAACCCATAACAGATCTACTATCTATTTATTTTGATAATGTCCATAGATGATCTTTTTAAAAGCATGACAATATATATATATATATATATATATATATATATATATATATATATATATATATATATATATGGAGACCATTTCAATATGCCTATAAGGCTAACTATTCACCCACATAACTCTTGTCATACATAGTCAGAGGACCTAAAAATTAGCACATATGATCCTATTACAAATGGGATTCCATACATATATCCAATTTCTATTTAAACCTTCATATCTTTAAGATATGTCTTCATAAAAATGTCTTTGATATTTTTCTTGCAAACTACAAATTTGACTATGTTGGAAAACATAGTCAAAATGCCTTGGATCCCTACTCTTCTCAAGCATATCTTTTGTCTCTCTATGTCATGTGACCTAAGATTTAGTGCATATAAATTACGGGAAAAATGAACAAACCCATATGATAATTTTTCCTTAACATCTCCATGTGTATAGACACTAACCTCATAACTATGCTTACTTGGCTCTAGTTAGACCTTTTTGCAAATTTGCCTAAGTATAGAAGCTTAGTGGATTTTTTCTATGTAGCCTAATTTTCATGTTTATATCTTCAATTACACTTAATCACTTTTCTTAAAATTTGGTGCATGACTAATAGGCATTAATGCAATAATAACCATGTGACTAGCTCTCCCATACTTGTTCACACATGTCAATGGTGATGTTAGCAAAATGGCTTCTCATCTTTTATGTCATAAATGCAAAATATTTAGATGATCAATGTGAAGAATTGAATGAATTCCAATCATTCTTGACCTCTAATAGGATACTTTGCATATCTTATAATCACCATATACAATCTTCAAAATCAATGGCATGCTCATAGTGTCCCTTTTGGCATCAATGACAATCCTATTTCCAATAATCTTCCCCTTTACCATTGATGGAAAACTAAATTATTTGATCTTATAATACTTTTCTCTTTCTCTGGTATTACTTGTATTGGCTTCTGATGAGTATGAATTGAAGATATTCATACCATACTTTCTCCCCCTTTAGGCAATGGTACATTTGCCTGATACTCAACTTGGACACTTGCTTTACTTCTTTGACATTCACACTTTTTGCTCCAAACTTTTGTAGAGAACATTTTTCTCTTCTTCTCCCATAGAGAGTATTTACACTTTTTATCCCCCTTTAACATCAATGACAAAAGGAATATTTCTTACTATTTATCTAAATGTTCTCCCCATTTATCATATAAATGAATTTGTTGAATAATCTCCAACCATCAAATCATTAGAAATTTTCACATCATACATACCTGAGTTTCCTTTTCTCTTCTTCATGGGATCAATGAAGATTTTATGATTCTTCCTAAGGACTTATGCTCCATCACTAGTATCTAGTGATGTGATGTAGGATCTATCACTCCCAAATTTTGTCTCATTACATCAATTAAGCATCTTCAGGTTTTCATACATAGTCCTCTAATCATAGGACCTGACCAATTATAACGCTTCCACTTTATTTATACATGAGGATTTAATGTACTATCTAAGCACCTGACTTGGTTTTTTCAAGTCATCATCTGAACCTACTTGAGTTAACATCTGTAGTAGATATCACCTTATCTTTTAATCATGAATAAATAATCTCACATATGCTCATTTTCAAATCATTCATAACTCCCCCATTCATTCAAGCCATCTAGGTTAGCTCCCCCTAACTCTATGGTACATGCAACTTGTCATCTTCATAACTCAAAGACCTTCTACATGATTTTATTTGTTATGCAACATAGATAAGTCTCAACTAGCATCCACCTGAATATTTTCAAATCTACCACCATAGAACATACAAAAAGATCCTTTATTATGATCCTTCTTGATTTTGATAGACTAAACAATATAGCTCCCCACTACTACATTGACCTACTAATTAACAGTACAAGACTTTACAACATAAGGTCATTTATTTTATATCAAAATAGTATTGGTATAAAATACCAATAGATAATCTAAATAGCTTTATACCTATTTGTATGATGATTTAGAGAAAACACCCTTACTTCTACACTTGGAAGTCTCCATATCCTACCTTTAGAACTAGATTCTATGAACATATTATTGGCAGACTCATTTCATCCTAGTAAACACTATATACACAACGCTTTTCTCATTTTAGCACACAAAATTTAACTGTCAGTACTCATTTCTTGACTTTAGAATATTTTGAAAAACACCACTTGCTTCTTTATAGAAAGGAGTCTCTTAAGAAATAAAGATAAAGACACCCTATTTCACAATATCATAAAATAATGTGAACTAGGAGTTTCCCAAAACACCTCATATTCCTTCTCCTCCTTGGTCATCTTATGATTTATGTTCTTCTTCTTATTCTTAGGATTAAGAGAAGTAACCTACTCATCCACTAAAATGTTCTCTTTTTCTTCCATGATTAGATTGACAATACATGGAGACAATATGTGGCACACATTTTCATTTGATGAATATTCCTTATAACTCAAAATCTCATCACTCAGCATAAAAGACTGATGTTCTATGCCTGATACTTTCTCTATAGTAGCAATATGTTCACTTGAATCTATACTTGTCTTATAAATATCCTTAATCAACACCTTGGACTTCTCTTTGAGCTTTGTCTTCTCATTCTCAACATGTGTAAACATTGAGAGCTCTTGACATTTTCCAACCTCTATAGCATTCTTCATCATGGATTGATATTTCACTTTCCATACATGTTTGGGTTGCTTATATGTCTCTTTGGGCTTATTTTTATCCTTTTCAGAGACATGTGAACCTTTTTTCACACTGGGAGGCATGATTTTATTCAAACTTTGTACTTTTGGTCTTTCAAAGCTTGTTCTACATTGTTTAGCTATGTGACCAAAATTATTACAATTATAGAAATTAAATTTGTATCTACCAAGGGTGAAAATGATTTTTTTCTTACAAAGTTGGTTATTCTTGTAGGTACAACTATACATTTATTATCCTTATGACCAAAATGATTACAAATATAACAATAACCATAGAAATATGAGGAATACCTTGTCATAGCATTTATTTTTATAAGATGGGAAGTTCTTATAAACTCTTCCTTCTTCAAGTTGCTTACCCTTGTGTAACCATCAGCATCAACTACTTTTTTCTTTTTCATCTTCCTTGAGTTTATAAATATGGACTCATTATTCTTTTTATTTTCCTCAGACTTCTTTTTAGCTTTATCCTTCTTCACATAAGCATTGTTTGTGTTTGTGTTTGTATCCTTGCAAGTTTTCTCTTTCTTTGCTCTTGATTCTTCTACTTTGAAATTATAATATAACTCAGTAGATGTATTGGTTATGGGACTTTTACCCTTTTCATAACCAAGACCAGATTTCCCTTTTGATGGTTTTTGAGAGATAATCAATTCATCAATAATGTCTGATCTTCCTATCAACTTTAGACATTTGACTATTTGTTCTTCATCATTTTTAAACTCTTTTCTCAAAGCCAATATCTTTGATTATAGGCTCATAAACTCATTAGATGGAATTACAGTTCAATTTTGAATGCATCTTCTATTTTTATATCCTCTTCAACTTGAGTATTAAGGCTTACTATCATCTAATCAAATCTTTCAAGACTTTTGGATAGTTTTTTTTATTTCTTTTTGTCCAAGCTTCCTCTGCCTTGAATTCTCTTTTCTCAACTTATCAATCTCATCTAAAGCATAGATGAGTTCACACTTAAGGTCCACTTCTCCTTACTCTTATTCATGAGAGTATTTAACTACTCCTTGATCTATATCTATAGAAGCTAATTCTAATGCCATGAATAGGGATTCATTTCCCTTAGCCATAAAGTCAAAATCATGGTCATCATTTGAGCTATCACTATCATCCAATGAGTCACTATCTTCTCTTATATATAAGTTTTTCTTATTTTTAAAGAAGTTCCTCCTTTTGGAATAATGGGAATTCATCCTTTTTCCATCATCTTATTTCTTACAGTGATCCATTTTCTTATAAGGTAATTTAGAAGAAAAATGTCTTACCTTACCATAATTAAAGAAATTAAAGGGTAACTTACCTTTGTACTTTCTAGATCCTCTTTTCAATTTTATGACAAAGTTGTCTTATTATTCATCAATATCCTTAGATGTGGATGTAGATGATTATTATTTTACTTTCCTAGATGATTTGAATGCAGCTTCTCTCTTAAGAATATCTACTTCTCCCATTCTCATCTCGTAAGTAGTGACGGTTCTATGCAACTCATCTACATTGAGCTTATCTAGATCTCTTGCTTCCTTTATTGCAAAGATTTAAGAATCACTTTATGGAAATGATCTTAGGATATTTTTAATAATGATTGATTATTTTATTTCTTCTCCAAGGCTTCTGACTGTAATGACTATTTCATCTACCTTGAGAAGGTAGTTTACAATCTTCTCTTTTTCAGTCACTTTAAAACTCTCAAACATTCCTCTGTATCTTTTTAGATTGGCATGATTTACCTTTTCATCACCTTCATAGATGTTATTCAACTTGTTTTGTATATCTTATAAATTTTGACAATGCATCACTTTGACAAACTCTAATTTGGACAATCCACACAGAATAACATTCTTTTCCTTGACATTACTCTAATATGCCTTATTTGAAGCCTAATCATTGGGAGTTGTAGTAGGGGCTATATATCCATTTACCATAGACATATATACATCAAAACCTAATAAATATAAATAATATTCTATTCTTATGCTCCAAAATGCATAGTTAGATCCATTAAAGAGAGGTGATTTATTTGATGAAGATCCTTCTTGACTAACCATTGTGTTCACTATTCCCAGATGTACCTAAGCTTATTAAGCTTCTTTCAATAAACCCTAGGCTCTGATACCAATTATTATATCATAACTATCTACTAAAATGGGGTTGAATTAGTAGATCAACTAAAATAAGTCCTTTAATCCTTTTATATAAAATTTAAAAGCATATGTAGATTAAAAGATAAATGTAGAAACCAATATACACACAAATATACATGACACCAGGTTTACATGTGGAAAACCCAAAGGGAAGAAACATGATGAGAATAACTACTAAAATATACTATTCTATTCTAGCCTCATAGTCAACACCTCACTTTGAAAAACATCACTGGTTACAGGGCTCATTGGCAAAACCTCACTAGTTACATTTAAGGACATCAATCATAAGGAGACATCAATCCCATAACTAAGCACAAACTCATAAAATTTGATGGCACCAACCAATTAGATCTATGGAGATATAAATATATATTATAACATTGATTTATAAATGAATCAAACTATATTATTTATTTTAATTCCACTCTATAACATACTCATACTACGCATATTCATTTTATACCTTCTTCTTCTCTACACCTTTCTATCTGTGTGTGTGTGTATTTATTAATTTTAATTCCACTCTATAACATAATCATACTATGCATATTCATTTTATACCTTCTTCTTCTCTACACCTTTCTATCTATGTGTGTGTGTGTGTGTGTATTTGACACACTTCATCTCACTCTATCTCTATGTCTACATATATCTATGTTTGACACTCTTCAATAACAACTCATCTTCTTTGCACTTCTACCTTTGTGTCTATATATTTTTCTTTGACACAATTCTAACTACTCCAGCCACCTCTACCTATGTCCTAGATGTCATATATATAATAAATGGATCTAGGGTTCCATATCTTTGGTGTGTTCACACTCAAAATTTAACACATCATGCCAATTCTAGACTTTAGTCCAATATTACTTGGACTGTAAGTTTCTTGCATCTTAATTCTATGCATCACATCATAATTACAAGTATTTTTAATGTATATAACATCTATTAGACTCATTTTTTGATATTTATTCCCTTTAATGTATATTTTATTAGTTATATTGATCAATCTCATTATTTATGCTAAGATATAGAGGTTATATGCAAGCTCCTTCATGTTTCTCCACTTGATAGTTGGAATTTAAACACTTTAAATAATGGTATTTGATCTCTTTCTTCATACCATCTCCAAGCTAATTTTCTCTATTATATCTCTATAATCTACTGAAATTTAATGTTCCATTCTTTAAAATGCTTTTGTTAATCTCTAGATCCTATTTCCTATGTGTCATTAGATCTTTGAACTTCCATGAAATTTACCTTGACTTGGTCATTAAACTTTGACACTTTGACCTCATCTCATTGCTTATTATATCTTTGGATCACTTTTACTTCATCAATCTTCTTAGAATTGTTCAATATTTAACTCATCACTATGTCAATAAACCTTGATCACTTTATAGCATTTGAGTCCATTTGTATTCGATCTCCTTTGCACAATCACCTGCTCACCATCAGATCTTCTTACAAGCTCATTATTTATATCTATCCAAGATTTGAGAATATGGCACTTGGCTTAAGTGCATGCCTTTTTTACATATCTTTTAGTTCCCATTATTGAGACATTTGGTATCCTCATATTGGTTATTGACCTTTTGACTTTAAACCACACCATATATTAATTGTCTAGACTTTGATTATGACACTTGTCACTTTTATGTTAACTCATAGGTCCTTTTTATAATTTGAATTCATCACACTCCATTAGATATCCAATGCCTAAATAAGAACTAACTATTGATATTATAACTATCTCAAACATAAAATATGATAAGCTTACACTCACTAGGTCTCTATCTGACAATCTCTATGAATGTGAGACTTGTCACTAGTGCATTTACTTAGAGGATCTTTTGATGATTTGAATTTGATTAACTTCATTGGATCATCTATTTATGATGAGGTGATAGCCATTGATCAAGCTGGGACATGTGTTAAGTCTTAGACTTAGTAAAATATAAAGTCCTTTGATCATTACTCGAAGATGGTAATTACTAGGTCGAGGGACCAATTTTGCAATAATGATAAAGGCTTAAGTTATAAATTAAGCTACAAGGTCTAAGATATAGCTAGTCACCATCAAAATAGAAAGTTTACATTCATTCCATGGCTTAAACCCTTAGGGTTTTACTGAGAAACTCTATCTAGTCTGAGAGTAAAGATAAATCAATTTTTAGTTTATTTCTTCTCAATTGAACATGCAAATAATATCTCTAAAATGCTCATGAGAAACTCATAACATATCTACTATCTATTTATTTTTATAATGTCCATATATGATCTTTGTAAAATCATGACAACCTTACATAACCTTATGCAGATTTTGTCTAAGTATGGAGACCATTTCAATATGCCTAGAAGGCTCACTTTGTACCTACATAATTCTTTTTTCACTTAGTCAAATGATCTACAAATTAGCACATATGATCCTCTTACATAGGGTATTCCATTCATATATCCAATCTCTCCTGAATCCTTCATAGGTGCAAGATATGTCCTCATAAAAATGCCTTTGAGATTTTTTTTGTAAACTACAAAATTGATTGCGTTGACAAACACTATCAAAATGTCTTAGATCCCTAATTTTCTCAAGCATATATTTTATCATGCTACATTGCATGACTTAAGATTTAACACATATAAACTAGGAAAACAAGTTAATAGACCCATGTGATCATTTTATCCTAACACCTCCATGTGTTAAAATTTTGACCTCATTAATATGCTTACTTGGCTCTATTTAGCCCTTTCTGCAAATTTGGTCAAGTATATAAATTTAGTGGATTTTGTCCAAGTAGCCAAATTTTCATGCCCATATCTTCAATTTTGCTTCATCACATATATTCAAATCTAGCACACAACTAATAGGGACTAATGTTATCACATCATGTGACTAGCTCCACCATACTAATTCACATTGGTAATGGTGATGTCAACAAAATGCATTTTCATATTTTGTCATAGACCCAAAATGTCTAGATGATCAATGTCAAGAACCAAATGAATTCCAATCCTTCTTGACTTCTGATAGGATCCTTTACATATCCTCTAATCACCATATATAATCCTAAACATCAATGATAATCATATTCCCAATAGATCTCATGATCCCACCTCCTGAAGATCTATCTATAGCTCTATAATGACAATGCATGTTGTGCATAGCTCTCCCACACTAGAAATTTAATATATGGGTGCTAAATCACATCTCCCACAACCAAGGCATCTAGTCAATCTATATAATAGTCAAGGTCCTAGTATCCTTCTCTTAGTCTTGTGAGAGCATAATCACCTCTCCACCGCCTATAGATAACCCTGTAATCCATATGAACAAAACTATGTTATGCTAGTCCCACAGTAATGTAACACAAGACTAACAATAATCCCATATCTCATGTGGGCACAATATCACTATAGCTCCCAATATATTTGAACTAATAATACTGGTTCCCACTCAAACACCATGTGAGATAACCACATCTCTACTAGAACCCCTATAAATAAGTACAAAAATCTCTTGCTACTAGAATATGGTAATGCATAGAAGGTAATAGCTATCATTATCATTGTGAATAACCATCTCACATACTTATCCAACTAATATAAAGGTGTTTATTGAAAACCTTTTGAGTTTTACTTTGTAAGCATGAGGTCATCTCAATACAAGTGATCCATCTACTCATCTCTCTGATCACTACTAATATGATATATTGGCTCACCCCACATAGATAGTTGTAATATTCAATGGATGTCCTCTATTAAAATGGTGATCTCACATATTGGTAGTAAGAATGTGTTAGTGGCTAGATCCCATCTTTTATTGAGTACCACTAACATTGATGCATCTTAAGGTACATGTTTATATTACCTCATGCCTTTTAAGCCTACCTCAGTCATGTGATCCCAATCTACATCCATCATGCCCAAATTCACCTCATATAAATTACCTAAACCCTTTAAAATATTAACCTGCACCCTTAAACAATAACCTAAACACTTGACAGCTAAATTAAAACTTCTAATTGTACATTCTATCCCATACCTTTACCCCTTTTCTAAACCTTTTCCAAACTAATGATGGTCAAGGGTCAATTGGTGATGGTTATTTTTGAAACCATCACTGATCAAATTTAAACTACCAATAGTCAGGTGGTTGACCACTAATAGTTTACATAATTAGTATTTAAGGGTCATTTATTGACCATTACTTATTGATAATGATTGTGGATGGTCACTGTGTAGTAACTGTCAATGATCCTCAAGCCCTAGGGCTTGACCAAACAACCTCCAAACTACACCAAACACTAAACATTTTCACTATACCCATGTAAGCTAACCCTTTATTACCATTCACAACACTAAGTACCTACTCAACTATCTTAACTACTACCCACTTCTCACCAATAATAAAAAGCAACAAACCCTAACCTTAGCAAACAAAAAACCAACCTAAATTTTTAACAAAATAACAACATAGTTACAAATTTAACTTTACTCTACAAATACAAGTACAAAACCTAACCCATTCCTCAACTGTCATTATGGAGGAACCCCTAAAACAACCATTATTCCCCAAGCTCTAATTTGACCCCTCTTCATCTTTAATTGCCAACCAATCAACCTCACTTGACTCACCCAATAAATCACTCAACTCACACTAACACATCATCACCATTTTTTATCATTTAAGCCATAAGGTAATCACTAAAGGTCAAATGCAGAAATAAATAACTAAAACCTTTAGTGTCCTTTTAATTACCACCACTTTTAGGGTTGATGTACGACCATCGATGGTCAGTAGGTGACTATTGACAGTCATCCTTGACCATCAAAGGTTGACCTCCTTAAACTTTTCCAACTTAACTTATCATTTCAAACGTGATCAAAATATCTATTACCCACTTCTACCCTAACAGTTACCAACTACCTACCATTGGATTACCCATTATCTATCAACCATATAACCTTGATATTGGTCATGTTGGCCCAAATTTTACATGTTTTTTGATGACTTTGCCTTGGTTTCTTTGAGATATATGACTACATTTCCATCTTGAACAACTTGAAATTGCACTACTTTTGTGCACATACCATGTGTGTCTTCCTAGGAGCACTTCCTATGTTGGATACCTATGAATATACTGACCTTACCTTGGACAATTTTGTTTATGATTAAAACCTAACCACCATGCCTAAATTTAGTCACTTAGTCTAATTTTCACTTGTCATTCTAGTGTCAACCTTATTTTTACCCAACTAACTCAACTATGAAAGTCGAATCTATACACAATATGTGGTATCACATTTAGTCACATTTTGTGTGCATGTTTGGCTTGATGCCCAATCAAACCAACATAATCACCCATTTAACCACTTGTCAAACCTACCACCAACTCTATTTCACTTCATTGATTCCTAGTTTGAGGGGGAATACCTACTCCCATACTTAAGGTAGTTAAACCTTCAAACCAACCTTCCATTTTTTCTTTTGCAATTTACAAAATAAACTACATAAAAAAGGGACAAAATGTAGACACTATAAATATACATATTATGGTTCTATATGTCACACCAACCCTTAGACCACTCTTAAACCCCTCAATACTAATTCATAACCTCTCAACCACCAAACCTAAGTTACCCTAACTAACTCTAACCATTCGACATTTGACCTATCAACCACTAATGGTCAACCCCTAGTATTAAACCCCTAACCACCGATGGTTATCCTCGACTACTGATGGTCAACCCCTAACCTCTAATGGTTATACATGATCATTGATAGTCAAAATTTAACCACCTTAAGGGTTAAATCTAATTCAAATCCACCTTATTTTTTTATTCTTAGCCACTCACATAATTATGCATGTTAAGACTAAAATTAGATGGCATATTGAAACCTTGTTTTAATTTATTATTTCACATCTCCCTTCTTTCTATAAAAAGTGAGGAGGAGGTGAAAGGGGGAAAGGAATCATCAAAGAGAATAAAATATTATTAGATCTTATTATATCAAAACTTCTTTTATAGGTCTTATTTTGATGAATCTAGGAAAACGTCCAATGAGTTTGATAAAGAGCACAAGTGTTGCAATTCATCAATCACATCCAAGACACTCACACTTTTCTAGAATTGCTCTAGGCTCTACAATGAGTTTTTATCCACACACATAAATATTATTTATATCAACAACAATAAAAAGCTAATTATCTATTTTTTATAGTTAGTTCTTCTATTTCTCTCCCAACCAAACCTCTAAGCTAGATAGCCCTAAATATTCTTCTCTATCTTTCAACCAACCTTCATTCTGAACCCACCTCCTAGAATCACTCATCCACCTTCCCAACTAAACCTGCCCTTAACTAAGCCAAATATAATAATAACCATCAATGGTCAATTAATTGTTTATGGCTTTCCCCTAACCACTGATTATCATGTAACCACTAACAATTACCTAACCACTAACAATTCACCCAACCATCGATGGTCATTGTGTGACAATTCCAACATTAAGTCAATTTCACCTAGTAGACCCCAAATAAATCCCACATTTTGACTTTTTGCTTGATCACATAACATCACCGTATTTTCTAAACCATGTTTGATTCATTTAGCACTAATATCCAATCCTTTATTGATATAATTAGTCGAATTCATCTCTTTTTAAAAACTTCTTGTACTTAGTTTTAATATCTTATATTATTTATGTAAGTAATTGATCTTTCATTTTAATAACTTAATTGTTTAAAAGTGTGGATTGAAAACCACTAAAGGAGATTTTTATTTTTGCATCTATCTTTCTAGGTAATCCACCCTAGTATCTAACTAATCAACCATTTATTTAGTGATTTATTATTTGTAGGTCATTCCTCCCCAGACAAAGAGGAGTATCTACAACCGTATTTATCATGAAGAACAAACCAAATCCAATTTATATTAACCTTACCCTTATTTTAAGTTTTATAAATTTATTCTTAAGAAATAAAACAAAATTTATGTGAAATAATACTAACTATTGCAAGCATCTATATAGGATATTGATGGTAAAATCAAGTTCAAGGGAGAGAAGGATTGACATGATGGTCTGAGAAAATAAGAACAAGTATAAAATATGGGGATTGGATTGGGGATGCTACTAGGATAACACTGAGGTTATATATGAATCTACATGTGGATTAAAGTTTCAAATCCCAATTTGAGCCTATAATGTTTAAAGCCACCACGAACCCTCAAAACCCCATATTCACTTTAGGGATATATCCAAACCTTGATGTAGAATTAAGGAAATAAGGAAGTGTATAAATATGTTTCATACCTTAAAGGAGGTATTTGAATTAAGGGGATGTAAAGGAATGGTCTAATTTAGTTATAACACCTTCTTGAGTTCCATTTCCTTAAGCATACATGTCGAGTTATCACTTTCAACACTCATATATTGCATGATAGATGGACTCATACCTAGGGTTCTTAGGGTATGTTAGACACCCATATGGAATTAAGATGTATGAAAGAGAGAGTGGGATTTAGGGGCCCAACTCTATGAGGAAACATTAACACCATAACTTACACAAATTATTTGGTAAGGATCTCAAAGCAAACCATCTTTCATTCATATATCAATGTATAATCTACATGGGACCCAAGGCTATTCAAGAGATTTTAAGGGGTCTATATACTAAATGTTCATGGATAGATTTTTTGGTTTTGAGATCCACACTATATGAACCATCATTAACATATGGTGGACCTCCAACATACTTCTTAAACCCTAGTGCAAACCCAATGAAGGAATTACACCCATAAATGAATCCATGTTAGATAATTGGGCTACTAGTTGGCATGTACAGGATGTGTAGTTTATAAATCAAGCTTAAAAGAACCATTATATGCCTATATGGAAGATGTATACACATAATATTTGCAAAATTTTATTGATATCTGACACTTCATATCTTTTAATAACCTATCAAGTATTAATCTCTCTGAGTGCATGTCTTAAGGGGTGCACTAGGAAAGGGGTGGGTAGACCATTGGTTCTTTATAAGATTATTGTTCTTTATGCCACTTACCATCCACACTCTAGTATCCTCAAACCTTAAACCTTAAAATTATTCTTCTCTTTACTATCCATTCCAGTCATTGTCATAATTTATTTCCTCATTTTTTACCTTATTACCCTTTTGACCTATTTAGTACACTAGGTTGACCTAGTTGACCTAGTGTGTTCTAGGGACACTTTAGCTCTTTTAGATTCTTAGCCTCCTGACCAACCTAACACAAAATTTAGGCATTAGTACAAAAATGTGGTAGGTCAACCTAGTTAACCTAGCACAACTAACATGTACAAAAGTTTTTAGGCAAGTTACCATTATATATACAAGGTCATTTCCTAGCATTTCATAAGAAGAGAATAATAAAGCAAAGAAGTCCAAATAAACATCTAATTATTAACCATTCTACTTGAGGAATAAAGCTTTAGGGTTCAATACTTTCTTTTGAGCTCTGATATTGTCTTGTGGAGAAGTCTTTTGGATGCTTAGGTAGGTTATGTAGCCTAGAGCTAATTTATCTTGGCTATCCTTACAACCATAATAATCTATTGTGAAGTACCTTGGCTAAGGGAGGGATTGAGGCTCAACAAGTTTGTCTTTAAAGGTAATTATTCATAACTTTATTTCTCCTTTATAAGAGTAGATAAATAATGCAATATGTATTTTTTTATTCCATGTATTATGATTATGTATACATTGACGTGAGTATATATCTTATATGCATGTTTTAGGTTATGTAGCCTAGAGCTAATTTATCTTGGCTATCCTTATAACCATAATAATCTATTGTGAAGTACCTTGGCTAAGGGAGGGCTTGAGGCTCAACAAGTTTGTCTTTAAAGGTAATTATTCATAACTTTATTTCTTCTTTGTAAGAGTAGATAAATAATGCAATATGTATTTTTTTATTCCATGTATTATGATTATGTATACATTGACATGAGTATATATCTTATATGCATGTTTATTTTAGTTGTTTATTTTTTTTGTTCTAACCCCCCACTTTATGTCATAAGCTTTGTTGTTGACTAGATTAGATTACTTTTCTTGTTATTAGAATAGTTTACTTTCTTATTTGTTAGCATAAGTGGAATATCAAATCATAGGACTCTTTTAGGGTTGTTTTGTGATTGTGTTAGACTGTAGGCTTTAGAACCCTTCCTAGCATGATATGTTGTGACATGTGATACAAGTGATCCCCTAATCATGTCTATTAAATCCCCATATTGGTCATTCTCTCACTTAACAAGTGTATACCCAATTGAAAGTTTAGGTGTGCTCTATCTCATTTTATCCAGGATTGAATCATGTACATCATACAATTCTGATTACATACATTGTGGTGAACCTGACATGAAACTAACCCTTAACATATTTATTTCACTAATTTCTTTCTTTTTGTCATCATTATCATCATAGATTTTGGTGTACTGGTTTGATTCTATCGACCCAATTATTTTTCTTTATGCACAAGAATAGGCAACTGAATTGATCAACTTGACCTAGTATAGGTTTTTCTAATCAAATTTTGGACTTATAGTTTAACCTAATAGGTCAACCTAGCACATTTTTAGACACTTTATAGTAGATTCCTATATAACCTCTTTCATTAGCTTCACCTAGTATACATTTTAGTTTTCTAAAATTCTAGATTAGCATACTAGTTTGACTAGCTCTACCTTGTACATTTTTAGACATCATCTTCAACTTGTTAGGTCAACCAAGTTTACCTAGTGCATTTTAATCACTTTTTCAACTTTTGTAGTAGGTTTCTATATTGCTTAGTTGATCAACTAAACCTATTTTTGTATATTAGATCAGATTTCTCCAAGGATTCTAGATCAATAATCTCCTTCATTTTCATCTCTAAATAATCAAATTTGGTTTCTATTTCTCTGTCTTTAAAAATTGCCTCTACACAGTCAACTGGATCGACCTAGTTGATGTAATTCTATGTTTTGTGTTTTTTTTAAAAAATAACTAGGTCAACCTAGTCAACCTAGTAGGTTTTCCAAACCCTATCTTTAGTAGTAATAGCTCAATCATATCAACCTAGTTCTATATGTTGTGCATATAGTGTCTTCACTATACCTTATTTAAAAGTTAGAATTCACCTTATATGTTAATCACATCTTCTCTATTAGTTGCTTACATGATTAGAATAGTTCACATAGTCTAATTAAGAGGCTTTTAATTAAACACTTAGTTTCATTGTTTCTATTTTATGCACACATGGCCAAATCACATAACATCAACAAGCATTTTAACATTTGACTAGCTAGGCAAACCTACTTAGATTTCATCACCAAGGGGGATTCCAACTTGATGCTCTATTCAATTATAAAGTGTGGTTAATTGTATATTTTGGCTAAGCACTCGACACGGTTATCATTGTAGTGTGTGAAATGAGGGGGTAAGCCCTAATACCAAGCCTATATCATTACCACTTTAGTCCATTTCATCCTAAACTCACCTAAAACCATCCATAGATTGTTATCTAGTGAATTTCTTATAGCCAACTCCCTATCACTTAAAATAATTCTTAATAGTCTAATTAACATTCTAGGTTAACCAAGTAGCTAGTTTTACTTTCAAGTTCTTTACTTACTCTTTGATCAATTGTGTGTAAAATAACTTGCATTAGCCAGAATTGGTGTAAGGTTTGTCTTTGTGTGCATCAATTGGATTGGCTATCATTAATTCAATTGAATATCTATTTAATTTTAGAATTAATTTCTTAGATCAACTGTAAACTATCTTAATTCATTTCAAAAACTTATTATCTATTCTTTCCTTTACTTTTTATTCTGTACTAGTTCAACCCAATCAACCCAGCACATTTTTAAGCTTTGTATACTGCATTAGGTCGACTTGGTTGACCTAGAATTATTTATAAGATTTTTCCCTTTTTTTATAGTCTATGTTCTTTGTACAAGGTCAATCTTGTGGACCCTATGTAGTTTCATAGTCCCATTTTTACACTAGGTCAACTAGGTTGACCTAGTTCTATGTCAGTCACTTTTTTATTTCTTTTATTTCTCATCTTACTTCTTCCCCCTTTCATCATGAACTTTTTTTTTGGTGATAATACTAAAGTTTAATCAATAGACATGATGTAATTTACCAATCCTCATAGGGTTTTTCATAGACAAAGTAAGCTTCCTTTTGAAAATACTAGCAATGTTCATATTGCAACCCATACAACAAACTATGGGATCACTCATACCTCTTTACAAAAAAACCCTTCTCTTTTCTTAGAGGATAAGATTTCATTATAATATACTCTTAAAATGCTTTTCTTTATCATGAAATTTCCTCAACATAGAGGGAAGGAAACTTCTACCATTTATAACCTTATGATTAGCCATCAAGTTGAAGAACCTCATTCTCCTACTTCCACTCTCTCAACTACATTTCAGGGTATTGATTTTTTTGCTTCTTAACCTCTTCCATCTTGACTCCTTATGCCATGAAATCTTCTTATTTAACTTTTTCTACCTCCATGCCTAGTATCTCAACTAACGAGGTATGTTATACATCTAGTGGGCCTTTCATAAGACCCACTATCCTTAATCCATCCACTTGTTCATTATTTTCTACCCAAGGCACTCATGCTTCTAGTGCTTCTTCTTCTCAGCCATTTACTAGTCCATAGTTTGCTTCATAAGAAATTTTTGTCACTAATGCCTCAAATTCTCATAGCTCTTCTCAAGATCATATCAACACTAATAGTGGTACCCAAGCCACTACTACTAACACAAACACCAATACTAGTTCTTATAATAACACTAATCAAAATCATAAACTATTATTACAAAATCTAAATCAAATGAACAAATTTCAAGCTCATGATATGAATCAAATGATGAGAATACAAAACCACTTTCTTAATCTTCATTCCAATCCTCAACTAATGACTTGTGGCACACATAACCAAAAGTTTCATCCTCCCCTCTCTGATATTCTTAAGAAAATCTCATTCCTCAACCTCCTTTAGTTAACAAATTCATCAAGAACTTACAAAATGAACCTCTTACTAATCAAATTGCTAACATTGATATAGGAGATATAACCCCTACAGTCTCTTTTAATGGATCGACTAATCCTAACCTTCATCTTAAGACATTTTGAAATATTTATAAGGATTGGGTCAAATTAAAAACCTTTTATGCTACCAAAATACTTACCAAAACCCTCATTGGTGATGCCTTAAATTGGTGTAATCAATTTAGATCTCATTCCATTACTAGCTTGGAATATTTTGTGAATGCTTTAGTACAAAAATTGAAAAACTAGTGATCTTCCTAAAAACACTTTGGCTCATTTCATCAATTACAAACAAATTAAAAATGAAACCAACCAATTTTTTTTTAAATGATGGAAGACTTTATCAAATAGGTGCGAACATAACATGGCTGATGACAATCTCTTTCATATCTTTACCAATGTTCTTTATACTAAATTATAATATCAAATTTGTACCCTCATCCATATACGTTATACGAGGCCATTGACCAATCCAAATGACAATATTTTCCTATGCATCAATTCAGACCACCCCAACCTTCCATAGGTCCTCATCTATTACTTAAAAACAAAGAAAAACAATATTACCAATGATGGTGTTACTGATTCATATGACACCATTCACAATGTTCAAACTATCATTCCTAAACCCTCTTTGGATCTAACTCTTTCTCAAAAATATAATAATCCTCATTTATATTTAAAAAATAACATTAATGTTCATAAACCTCTTTCCTTAGATGAATTAATTAATCATCTACCTAGGCCTCTTCAGGAGAGATTGACCCTACTCATCCTATGAGAACCTAGTATGACCCTAGTAAGTTTTGTTGGTTTCATACTAGTTAGGGTCACTCTCATGAGACCTGTAGATAAATTCATAATTTAGCTATGTAACAATGATTTTTTCACTTTCAAGCATCAACAAGCTTATGAAATTATCTTTAAGGACTACAAAAATCATGATAAAGCTCAAGCCTTAACTCAAGCAAATGCTCATTTAGCTATCTATAAAATCCTTTACCTAATCATCAACCTATTCAAGAAAACCAAGACAAGCCCACTACTTCCACCAATAATGTATAAAGTCTTATAACTTCTAATGATAATGTGGTTAGCATGACTAATATGTGAAGGGTGGTTCCTTTCATCGATTATCAACCTATCTGCACCCCACCTCCTTCTAAGACATCCTATGTTATCCAAGATTCTTCTCCAACTCATTTAAATGAGTTAGGGAAATAAGATCTTATAACCTTTGATGATGGTCCAATTTATGATTCTCCCTTGGATAACACATCCCATTCTATTTCTACCATTCTTCCATCATCTTTTAATACCAATGAAAACCAATCTTCCAATAATAATCAACCTTCTATTAACACTTCTTTTACTTCTCAAGATTAATCTAAGTCAACTACTTCTTCATCACCATATGATTTACAGCCTTCTTCTAAACCTTCTCATTCTTATCAACACAAATTTAAATTGTTTTCATCTCCTTACACATATCTCCTTAACTATTAAATGCCTATATCTAACAATCTTCTCATGGGTTATGATGAGTGGGATCCCATTGTAGAGTTCACTAATCTCCCATCTCAAATTCCATTTCTTGAGCTTATGAAGACTTCTCCCCATCATTGAATTATCTTATGTAACTATTATTTGAGATGAATAACCCTCATCCTCCTTTAGTAGGAGGGAGGTAGCATTATATGGTTCCAAGGATAGTATCTTGAGACAATGTGAAGAGATGTCCATCAATGTTGATGTAACTATTGACACTTCTCTTTCTTTGAAATTTCCCATCACATATATGATTCTCAACAAGATTTTTATTCATGCAGATAATTCTTCCTTATTTATTAGCATCCAAATAGGTGATATCCAAGTTAAATGAGCATTTATTGATGAGAGTTATAGCACTTGTGTTGTTTCTCTTGATTTCATTTAAACTTATAAATATTTAGAATGTAATCTTAAGTCTATGTGTAGCACCTACCAAGGATATGATATAAGGCAAATGCCTCCTCTTGGGTGTGTGTGGCTTCCCATTACTATCCCACTTATTATCATTCATTTAAAGGTGATGATATTTAGCTTTCCCCTTTATTATAACATCTTATTTGTTAGGCCATGTAATCATCCTATGTAAGCTATCACTTCTTCCACCTACCAATACATTAAATTCCCTCATAATGGAGCCATTTATACGATTCAAGGAGATACTAACCCTTGTAATTTTGAATAACTTTAAGATCAAGGTGTTTTCAAGATTCCTACACTTAAGACTTTGCATAGTGTTTCATTCCATAAGTCACAATGGTTAAATTTTCCTATCATCTCAACTAGAGGTTAATATGGGCATCCCACGCTCATTGGTAACATTCCTCACAACATTTTAGTCTTTGATGGTGATGATCCTGATGAGATTAATGTAAAGATCAAAAATTCTGATCTCATTCCTCATCTCATCTCATAACTCTTTGCTTCCTTGCAACCTCATTCTTGTAAACCTCCTTTTGATGGCATTCCCATAGTCTTATCCAAGACTTGACATTCTATTCACCATTCTTATTATGATGACAAAGTTATTCCATCTTGTTTCATTGATCTTCATACATTTGATTATGATGATGGCCATTCTTTAGATGATTCTTTATTAGGTAGTCTTATCCAAGCCTTTGATGTCAAGATTTTGAATTATCATTCTTATTTACTTGCATCTTTTCATACATCTTCTCATGTTCCAAAATTTATATTTCTTGATTATTGCATTTTTCCTCTTTATTACATAGTAGAGATGGCACTAACACTTTCAATTTTTGAGGAGCCCCATAAGATTATGTTGATAGATCATGGTATGAATAGGCCTTACTATTTTTTTAGGTTACTTGACTCCCATCCTTGGTTTACCCCTAAGGTTAGTACAACCCTATTTACAAATTTTATTGATCTTGCCCCTCCCATAGTGGAACCTGTGTTATAACCAATTATTTTTGCTACTTCCATTATTGTTGAGCCTACTCTTTCTTTTTCCACTAGTGTTCCTTATATTGTGCCTAGTTCCATTCCATCTCCATCACCACTTTGTCTTTGTGATGGTTTGCTTCCTTTACCAAATATGGATCCTTTTCCCACCAAATGGGATGATGATCTATCTCTATCTTTTCCCACAACTGTTACACCTTCTACCATGAGTATTTCTCTTAAAAATACTCATAATCATATTTGTTGCTTCCATGGAACAAATAATAACTCTTCTACCCATTATCATAAGTTATGATAATATAATTATACCTTAAATCCTTATTTCTCATCAATAGACACTACCATACCTCCTCCAAATATCCTCCCTAAATATATACCTAAGTATGGTGAGAGGTATTGTCTATGGCACTAATATGGTACACATCACATTGATCATAATTATATCCTTTAGCAACATCTTAAGGACCATCTTATAGTTATTCCTGGACCTTCTACCATTCTTTCCATAGATCATTCTCACAAGAATGCTCCCCATTATTCTTTGATAGATACACCTCCTATGGTCCCTTCACCACCTTCTGTCCCTCCACTTGTGGTTCATTCTCCACCTGTGGACCCTCCTTCACCCATGAATCCTTTTCCACTAGTAATTCTTACATATCCCATAGATCCCATTCCCATGAATTCTCTCGACCATCCCTTACCAAATTTCCATCTTTAGCATGATCCAATGAGTATTCATACTTTTTTAGTTGAGGAGCGTATAAAAGAAGTATTTTCCTAATATTCATCAAAGATTGATGAGACATTATCAGTAGTTCATATTCAAATTCATATAGATTTATCTGATGTCTAGGATAATGTGTGTTGATAGTTTTATCAGTATTTATGAGCACATGCATGGTGTTTTATCATTTATATTTTGATTTTACATGTGCTCCAATCTTATTTCTATTTTTGATTATATTATTTGACACTATGCCAAATTATTTTCTATATTGTATCATGTTTCTCCTTATTTTAGTATAGTTAGCTTATGTTTTTATTTTATATTTCACATATACTTGTCTTTTCCTTATCATTGTTATTTTTCACTTATCATTATTTTATTTTCCTTTAGATTTTTTCTCAAAACTCTTCCTTTGTATATTCATGATTGTTTATTTTATTATCTTTTTTTTCATAGATAGTTATCATGGTGAATTGGTTATATCTACTCTATTCCCTTTGGTTATTATCTCCTTTTACCATGTGATCAGTTAGTAAATAGTATTTCTCATTATCATTTCCTTTCATTTCTTATAAATATTTGTATCTATAAGGAATAGGTTTCCTTTATACATAGATGACCACTAGTCACTTAGTGTCTTCTCATGTCCTTAGTATGCCTCTTTCCTCCTAAGGTATTCTCATAATATTCCTAAGTATTTTAGTTTTACACTCCCTTTTTCATTCCCTTTCCTCATATTTCCTATTGGGAAATATTGTTTTGATTTTTTATCACTCCCCATGGGAATTCATTTGTGAGTTGTTTTGTAAAATCATGGTTAGGATCCAACCTCCCTCATAAATTACCACATTTTCCATATTATTACCCACATCCTTGATTTATCATTCCTAATCCTTCTACTTACCAATTTTATTATAGTACTCCTTGGGTTTTCTTTTTTGAGTTACAGTGTAAGACTGTAGATAGGACCTGACCCTCCTCACAAAATAATTTTTTTTCCAATAAACAAGTCACCATCGAACAATTACATGTGTTAAGTGAGATAAGATTTGATTTATTATGAGGTTACATGTCATTTTAGATACTTCCCATATTAATATTTCAAATGTTTTATGCTTACTTCATTTTTATTTCTCCTTTTATTTTCTTATTTTTTGAGTGCATGTAAGATTATAACCATTTCTTAAATTTATCATACTTCCCAGCTTGAATTAGTATGATAAATTAAAGACCAAGTTTTTGAAAATTTTGTTTTTATTTTATACTTCCCATTGTGAAATAGTATAATTTATTGACTTAATTTTGATTTGTTTTTATTATCATTTGTTCCCTTTTACATACCTTCCATTTTATTACATTATTTGTCATACTCCCCAACATGATATTTAGCTTGGTTTTATTTGTTTTAATTAGGTACAAAAATCTTTCACATTGGTTTGAAAACAAATCCCCTTTTACCATCTTGTTTGCCATTTTCTTGGATTTTTATACTTAGTCATTTTTTTTGTTATTACACATTTCCCAACTTGAACTAGTGTGGAGTACATTCCTTTGATTGATTATATAATTTTCCAAGTCAATTATTTTCCTATTTATTTTTAATCATGCATGTGTAATCCATAATGCTAGAAAAGAAACCACATCACATATATTTCCTATAACATATACAACCAAGATAAATACATGTTATAGAAAGAAATATATCCAAAGCATATATAGCCTAAATAATAATAAACAAACACAACCATCATTAAAACAACATACACAACCAATGACAATAAGCTAAAATGATATGTCATATATATATCTCAAGAGTTTGATACAACACATACAACCATATACAATACCTCAGCACTAAGACTAAGCTTCATCATGTCTATCATGTGGCCTAGCTGTGTTGCCTACTAAGGCCTTAGTTTGACTCCTTTGAATGGTATAATATAAAAAGTAATTATAAGATCTCAATCCCTATACCTATCCTTATGAATGTGCCTATATGAACTTGGTTTGGGTCCCTGTATGTGCCTATATTAGCTGGGTCTACATCATCATGTATGCCTACATTATCTATGTCACTATCTCTAGATAAATAAATCTCTCATCATCTAGGACCTTCTAGGCCTAACTCTCCACTATACCCATCTCTTCTAGTGGTTGTTCTCTCTCTCTATACACCCATTTCTACCTCATGGCCTTTCTCACTAGTCTAAACTAGCTCACTTGAGTTGGGGAAGATGGTACACTCAGATCCTCTAGTATCATGGGTCATATAGTTATAGAGTCTTGTCTAGGATGTTATGGAGTGCTCTCATAACTAGGGAACCCCATCTTTCCTCCCCATCCTCAGGTATGCCTTTAAAATCACACCAAATGGATATTATATCTCTATCATATCTCATAATATCTATCTATCTACCAAAATATAACTTGAGAAATAATTTAACCATATTCATACCTATCTATGTCTTGGCTAATATCATCTCACCAACTATGTGACCACCTATCATAGTCTCCCTATATATGTGGCCTCCTAGTACCTCTTCAACTCAAACTTGGTTGTCATGGTTTCCATCTATCTTAGCCTATGCTTGAATAGTCTCTCTCATTTATCTCTCCTCTAGCTCCTTTAATAACTCACTTAGGAGAATGATGGTATCTGCTCTCTCCCCTTACCTCTATCATTATCATGTCATTAGTGGCCATAGCTCATATCTATGTAGGGTTGGTGGTGGTGAATTTGGTATCTCTACCTTTGCCTCCACATCCTCCTACTCTACCACTCATCATGCCTAACCAGTCCATGGTCTCTCCTAGTGTGGCCTTAATTTTAATCTCACTATTAGTCATCCAAGTCCATCCTTCCCTCATAGATCTCTCACATGATGATTCCATTGATCAAACATATTTATCATTTTTTTTGGATGTGGTAGACCCATCTACCCTATAACCCATGTCACTAGATATGGTTCTCTCCACTGTATATAGTATCTTATCACCTCTCTCCTAGGTAGTTGTTGGCTACTCATATGGTCACCATACTATGTCAATGCATCTCACCACCTATAGCACTAGCACATGGGGCATGCCTCATGCTACTTACTCTTCCCTCATCCTCACTTGAGGTGTCCTATCATCAATCACATAGGGCAACCTAGCTAGTTGATACATAAGAAATATCTCATATATCCATGTTATTAGTAATATGATCAAACATATGGTGTTATATCCTCTAAACTACATCTCAAATAGATCATGAATAAGCTAGACCCATATGATAGAGATTAGATCATATAATACTCCCTCTTTTAGCATCATCCTATTTAAGGTTACCATGTATAGTGATACCTTGACATCTGACTTGTGATAGATTACTCACTATGTCACAAGGCCTATCACTACCTTCTAGAGATCTAAAATTTGAAATATATACACATCATCCATATTTGAGCATGTAGCCCACATGGCTAGGTATCCCCTCTCCTTTACGTTGTCTAGTATCCCTATGATCACTGGTGCTCCTAATATGGGAAGTCTGAGGATGGCATGGACATCCTCTAGTGTGATATCAACCTCTATCACATACCCATCCACCTCCCATCTAAAGGTGTTGGTTATCCATTCCCAACAACTAAGGAACATGACCAACACATCTACACTAAGAGGGATCTTAAACATATCTAATATACCTTTGAGACCTATAGCTACCAGTTTAGCTCTATCTTCATCTATCAACTTATCTAAAAAATATAGTAACCAAGATAAGTCCAACAACTCTAGAACCATGGTTGTCTCTAAAATCAAGAAACAATAAAGAATGTATTAGGTCCTTTATGTCATGTATAGTCATACTAAATTCTTTATACATAACAATTTTCATAAAAAATAAGTATAATTTATTCCTTTTTATCCATTTTATCCTAATTTGGTCCCTCTTTCCCTTTTTTAGTCATTTCAGGCCATTCTAGCCCTCTTTCAACTTTTTGCATGATTTTTTGTGTTTATTCTAATTCCTTGGTCAACCTAGTTTGACCAAGAATTTCCCTATTTTTATTTTATTTTATCCTAAATTTCTTATTTTACCCTTATCTTCTTCTCCTTAGTGTTAAGTTTCCATTTTGGCCCTTATAGACCAACTGGAAACTTTTTCACTACATTAGGATTTTTATCCTGATTCAACCTACTAGGTCAACCTAGTTGACTTAGTAGGTTTAGTGTGTTGATCTACTATATTTAGCTAAAAATATGCATTTTTATTATTTTGTCCCTATTTAACTCAAACCCATTTCTTTTCTTCCTATTTTATACCCTTAGAATCTAATTTTTTTCAAATTTGACATGTATAAATGCTTAAAATCAAATTTTACTAAAAATTCACTTAACTCAATACAAATTTCGAAAACTAGTTTGAGATCTATAGTTGTATACCTGTAGTACACCTGATACTACCTATGGGCATCCTCTTCATCTATCATGTCTTTACCTCACCATCCTATCCTTGTTTTATCTTATATTTCTTTATTCTCTTCTCTTATAATTCAAAATGCAAAATGAATTCTTTTTTTCCTATTTAAAACCACTTTTCAAAATTCAAATTCTTCAATTATTTTCCTTCAAATTCCTTGTTTTGTTGATATATTTGTTTCTACTTATCCATTTTACAACCATAAAATGCATTGGATTTGTGATGACATAGAGATTATTTTCCACTATCATATGCCTATATTCCAAAAATTTCAATTTTTGGCTATTTTTTGCACTAACTTTTATAAGTTCACCTAGTATGCTTTATATTGGATGCCTTCACTTTATTATATTCTTATTATTTATCTATGGAATTAAGGTAAGTTAAATCTATGTTTTTTTCAAATTTTTACTTTCATTTATCTTACTTTATGCTTACTATACCATACTTAACATCAACATTATGTGTCATCATGTTTTATCTCTACAGCACCATCTTATGTTGCAATTATGTGATATATGATGAGCGTAGGCTAGGATATTTGTATGCAGATAATTTTTTCAAACTTTGATTTATTATTGACACTTCATATCTTTTATTAACTTGTTGAGCCTCAATCTCTCTAAGTGCATGCCTTAAGGGGTGCATCAGGAAAGGGGTGGGCAGACCATCAGTGCTTTATAAGATTGTTGTTCTTTTCCCACTTGAAATACACACTCTAGTCTCCTAAAAACTTAAACCCTAAGCTTATTCTTCTCCTTCTTATCCATTTTAGTCATCATCATGATTTATTCCCTCGTTTCTTGCCTTGTTACCCTTTTGACTTATTCAGTACACTAGGTCAACCTAGTCGACCTAGTGTGTTTTGGGGACAATTTAGATCTTTTAGATTCTTATCCTCTTGTCTAACCTAGCATAGAATTTAAGCATTAGCCTAAAAATGTGCTTGGTCAACCTAATTAACCTAGAATATTTAACATGTCCAAAAATTTAGGCAAGTTATAACTCTATATGTGAGGTCATTTCTCACCATTTCATCAGAAGAGAATAAGAAAGTGAAGAAGTGTGAACAAACATATACTTATTAACCATTCTACTTGAGGAATAAATATTTAGGATTTAATACTTTCTTTAGATCTCTGATATTGTTTTGTGGAGAATAATTTTTGATGCTTAGTTAGGTCAGGTAGCCTAGTGTGGATTTATGTTGGTTATCCTTACAACTATAACAATTTCTTACAAAGCACCTCAGCTAAGGGAGGGATTGAGGTTCAGCAGGTTCATCTTCAAAGGTAAGTTTTCCAAACTTTATTTCTCCTTTGTAAGAGTAGATAGATAATGTAGTATGTATTCTTTTCTTCCATGTATTAGGATTTTGTATACATTGATGTGATTATTTATATCTTATGCATGTTTAGTTTAGTTGTTTTTTATTTATCTTGTTCTAACCCCAACTTTGTGCCACAAGCATTGGTATGCACTAGATTATTTTACTTTTCTTGTTACTAGAATAGTTTACTTTCTTGTTTGTTATCATAAGTGAAATATCAGATCATAGGACTCTTTTTGGGTTGTTATGTGATTATGTTAGACTATAGGCTTTGTAACCCTTCCTAGAATGATATGTTTTGACAAGTGATACAAGTGATCCCCTATACGGATCTAGTTGATCCCCATATTGGTCATGCTCTCACTTAATAAGTGTATACCTAAATAAAAGTATAGGTATGATGTATCTTATACGATCTAAGATTGTTTCATGTACTTCATGTAATTTTGATTGTATACATAAGAATTTAAAGATATATTTGCATCCCATATATTTATCAGAAAGGAGTGGGACCCAATGTCACAAATGATTACACATTGGCCACGTATAGGGTCATTCATGCCTAGGTACTTAAATGAAAGATAATATGCACACAAGAAGAGGTAAATGGATTTATTAAGCTAATACATTTGATCTAAGGTCCCTAAAGGGTTAATTTCATGTTAATAAATGTGGCTAAGTGATTAATAGTTATATATTTGGGTCAAAAATAAAAAAACCTACATTTAAACATATGATCTAACACCTTCCTTAAGGCAATGTTACTTAAAAATTAGAGAAGAGGCAAAAAAGGATTAGATTACATCTTAAAAAATCATATAGATGCTTATTATGTTGTTTTATGTGTGTGAGTCAATTTGATTTGTAGGGGAGAAGTCATAATTGGTAATTTTTGCCTAAAAGTGCCTTCAGATTTCTTAGAACGTACATTTCTCATCTGAGAGACATACTAGCAATCTTTGAAATGTAAAGAATAGTTGTATCAAGAGCTGATCAATTTTAGAGATTTGAGGGGCCTTTTCTAAAAGAGATCAGTTGCAGTGCTTTAGAAGCTAAGGTATTAACCTTTAAGAACCATTGCTAAGAGTCCAAAACCCTCTTAAATCTCCTTAAAACCCTAATAAGGACCTAATCAGGAATATCATGGAGAAAATGCATGCATATGCATTAAATGACCTAGTAAACACTTGGCTCTTATATTCCACTTAGAGGATAACTTAGCTATGGTACTGGTCTATACAAATAGTGTACAAACACCCCTAAAAACTATAATTTTACAAGGTTTTAAGTTAAAAATGAGGTGTAGGACTTGGTCAAGGGTTTCATATCATTAGAATATGTACTATGAGACCTTTTTCACCTTCTCAAATATTAAAATGTCCACAAATCTACTTGGAAATGCTTTTACACATCTTTACCAAATAGACATTCTTGGAATGTAAGAAGAAGGTAACCTAGTCATCTAAGTGAGGTAAGATTTCAAGTATGAGCTACTTGGAAAACCCAAATATTGGTATAATGGGTTGGTTTATATGTGAAACAAGCTTATTCAGTTAGCTAAAGGTTTAATTCATATCTCATATCCATTAAAATGGTGAACATGCAAGAGACTAAAATACTTATCTTGTAGGCTCACTTAACCAACAAAATGAGGATGTTTACGAGCATAAAAGGTTATTATGGAGCTAATGAATCATTTTAAAACATATTTAAATATCTACTAAAGTGATAAAGATCCATATATATGGACATTATGGAGGATTTAGGTAGTTTCTTAAACATAGTCAACATAGAAGGAAGAGATGGCCACTAAATGCTTCATGGAAGAGGCCTAATTAGACATTTTCAATGCTTGGTAACTAATAAAAAGAGAGGTAATTTACCATTATTGGTGTGCATATGCTCTTCATGGGTCAATAGTTTTCAAAATTGACTCTAAATCCCTAGAGATGCTCATTTAAGACACTACTCAACCTAGGTAATGCATGAAAGAGTGTCTGGGCTTCTTATAACTACAAATTAAAGGGATGGTGGTCATTAATGATCTCCCCATTCCATATCCTCTCTTATTCTGATCTATTATTCTATATATTCAAGCCTTAAGGACTTTTTTTCATCCCTTAATTGGGTCTAATGAAACTCTACCAAATTATATCTTCAACATTGAGAATCAATAAAGAAAGGACTAGATGTAGACTTCTTTGGTAGAATTAGTGTGTTATGGTTTGTTGATTGGCATAAAGTGTAATTTTTATTCCCTTTTTTAGGTCCTCTCCTTCACCTAGTTGTTATAATGTTATCTTATATAAGTCATGTGATGTGTTAGATTGTTGGTAGCTATGTTGAAGATTAACCTAGTTGATAGTTCCTCAATCCAACTTATTTTCCATTACCTTCAAGTTGTAGGCATCCTTTATAACCTTCACATGAAATAATCATGCATAGGATCTCATAAGGAAGCTTGTTTTGGTCATAAACTTTCTTTTGATTCATAAAGTGTTATTTGAAGATTAGTTAAGAAAGGATAGATGAATATTAGTGCATCACCATCTTTAGAATAGGTTTATTTTTCATGTTTTCATTATATATATTTTCATCCCAACAACAATAGGTCTTAGGAAGTGATCTTAAGTTGATGTAACATGGTATTTATCCCCATAAACTATAGGTTTAGTCTTCCTATAGGTCACCCATAGCCTTTGGACCAATCCCATGTTACCCCAAGCTTAGAGAGAATTAAACCATATTATCTTAAGGGAGAAGATTAGAGTGTTAACAAGTCCAAGATTGGAAAGGGAAAATTATAAAGGACCATTCATTCCCAAAGTCACTCAGTTTTTAATTGGTATTGTTATTCTTAAGTTTTAGTTAAAGGCAACCAACTCTCATATTAACATTGTAGACAAGATAAAGAATTCCCATGTTAACATACCTATATGGGACAACTTGCTCATTTTAGGACAAAAGGATCTCATCCAAGAAGAGTTTTCCAAACATCACATCTTGAAAAAGTAGGCAAAAAATATAGGTGAAGTCATAGCCAACACCAATCAACTTAATTAATATCAACCACCCAAGGTAAAAAATCACCTTCCTTTCTATATTTATATCATCATAAGAGATTAATTAGTGCATAGATGTATGATATATATTGGGGATAGTATATCTATCATGCCTAAGTCTATAGTAACAAGTTGGGGTTAAAGTATGAAACTAATTCTAAAGGGGTTATATGACTATATGGGTCTCCTACTAAGACTATTGGTGTACTTAAGAATCTAAAAATAGTCTTGGATACTTGTCCTAATTATACTATATGTTGGGTGAATATTTTGTTGGCCAGCTAACTGGTGACCAAAATAGTTCCTATCACCATAGCATAGGGAGATCAATCGACCAAATGTATAGGTTTACTGCATCAACAGGAGACAAATCTCTCCTCTCATCAAGGGGAGGTTCCCTATAGGTATGCAGGAGATGCAGGAGGCTATATATATATATATATATATATATATATATATATATATATATATATATATATATATATATATATATATATATATATGTAGAAAGTAAGACACAGGGGGTAGGATAAACCATCCATCTCTCTTCTTTCAAAGATGATGCTGACAAATAGAAGAGAAATACTGGGTGATGGGGAAGGTGCTTCTCTTCTTTCAAAAGCAACTTTCAGCCAAGAGCCAGATTCCTTCCTAAATAGTAGAAATCTTGATGAAACAACAGAAGGCACTTCTCTTCTTTTAGAAGTGCTTTTCTTGCAAGCAATATGAATCTTTTTGGTAACAGGTGACCAAAGGTGTAGAGTAACCAATAGCCTAAAATGTAATGCAAAGTCTCCACCTCGACTGCCCAAAGAGTATATCACAAAGGATGATGGGGGCATAAAGTCTCCCCAAAATCCTCAACACAAAAAGGAAAGGAAAACATAGACTGAAATCAATTGTGAAAGCACCAAGTCTTCTCACAGTTGGTTTCAGGACACTTCTTTGTTACCTTTACTAATTCTTTGCACCAAATTAAATGAATAAAGACACCTTTAGATGACACAAGTCAGAACAACACAAAGTCTGGAAAAACTACTTTCTCATTCAAATAACAAGGAAAATGAAATTACAACCTGAGCTCAAAGTCTCAGTCTTCTTCTTTCAAAATGTGCAGAGCTTTGTTCTTGTAAAAATGAGAAGTATCCCTTACAACAAAAGAGAGATTACAATATATAGAGCCCCAACAAAGACTTGGGTGCTTATTTTTCAAAGAACAGCCCATGACGTGCATTCAATGCCTTTAATGCATTTCTCAAGTTTGTCAAAGGATTGCATTGAAAATAGGGCAGATGTCTTAACTATTTCATCCCATATTTAATATGGACTATTTGGTCCTTTGCGTATTTGTCTTTACTTCATAGAAGAAAATAGGCCGCATCCTTGGTTTGTTGTTCTCTGAAGTCTACTCGATCCACTGTTTCACCTACTAGAAATAACTCTCTCAAAGATATTTTTGATCCTTCAGTCTCGCTCCTCCCTTCGCTACTTAAGCACTTCTTTGCTCTTTATAGCCCTTCTTGCCTAAGTCTTCAGGGGGGTCCTTTCTATGTCTTTGACAAGTGGCAAGTTTTGTTGTTATGAAACTCATTAGAAACTCAAAGAAAATGGATTCCACGACATGTTTTGCCTGAGCAACTCAAAAGGGGAACACGGATCCAAACACTTGTCATGTTCGTTGCACTTTGAGCTATCGGGCTATCTTTCCAGCCAGTCACTTGGTCCTCCCTTTGAGTTTTGTGCTTTATTTGAATTTCAATAGATATTCCCTTATGTTAAATTTGATGTCTATGGGGACGTCATTGGTTGACTATTTCTTGAACCATGTTGAACTTTGAACCCGTTGAACCACTGAATGTTCATCGATTCATTGGTTCATTCTAGTCTCTTTGTTTTATCACTTCCTGGTTCAATCACTTTCATGCTCCTTGAGTGAACCATCCGTTGAACCACCTGTTTGCTACTTTTCCTTTGATTGAGGCTGCTGTTGAGCTTTTGAACCAATGTTGAACCAGTGATTCCCCTTTACAGAAAAAGCTTAAAAACGAGGAATTTGAAAGCTCAGAACAAATTTTGAGAAGGGAAGAGAGAAATTTTGGTCTGTAGGTTGTCCCAAAAATGAGTTGCATTTTTCAAGGACAACACTATATACCAATATGTTATGATAGTTGACCTCCCTCCTTACTTTACCTTATGTTTATTCAGGGATTTCACTACCAAGATAGGGGATATCTATCTTCTAACTAGTCTTATATGGTCTTTAGGACCAAGTATGGAACAAGGGTCACCATAAGGTTTGATCCTATCTCTAGGTTCCATTTAGAGCCATGCATGCCTAATTTATCTAAATTATGTCAATTGCACTATCATATATGCATATGAACACCCTAATAATCAAGATCCAATTAAACCACTTTAAGGTATATTAGAATTGCTTCTTGATGAATGGGGAGTCAATAACCATGTTTTTTATCTATATAAATGCATTAAAGAGGTAAGTTTTGAGATATATTATATACACAAGGAAGGGGTTGTCATACCATCTCTAACTAACTCAAGCCAAGACCATGATGGAGTGTGGAGTTTGTTATTTGATAGTTATAGGTCAAAAATAGAAGTGGGCCATATGTCATGCTTTTATCTCCTTCTAAGAAAAGGTACCTCTCTGCCATGAGGTTCTATTTTAGCTTCACATTCAATATAGAAGAGTATGAAGCCAACATTCATGGGTTGCAATGGGAAAGAAAGAGAGGAATTAAGATCCTAAGATCCATGGGATCTAGTGAATTATTAGTGCATAAATTAAGAGTGTATAATGCATTCAATAATCCACTCTATAAGGCATACAAGCATAGGGTTTGGGACCTCTTAGAGGACTTTGAGGAGTTTAACATTTGCTCAATCCCAAGAGAGTCCAATTAACATACAAATCAATTTCAACCATAAAAATATAGTATGATATTAAAAGTGGGGTCAAAGACATGAAATATCAATCCTAAATCAAGGTAATATGCATACCTTTAGTCCCTAATAATGAGGTTATCTTACAAGTATTTAAAAAGGATAATCAAATAACATGTTTCTTATAGTAGGAGGCAAAATTCTACTCAAAGAACTAAGGTAGATTGTAATAGCAATATGTAATCAAACTATCCAATTAAGGAAAAATAATATACCTAAAGTATTAGTGACCTTGTAAAATATAATCAATGAAGATTATCATCTAAGGAAAGATAAATTTAGTATATCAACAAAGGAAGAGAACTATTAGAAGTTCATTATTTCCAATGATAGGCTACTCAAACTAGGAAAAGTGAACACAAAAGAGGAGAAGGAAGCCTTCATAGAGTTATGTCAAGAGTTTTCAAACATTTTTGTTTTGGATTATAATGACTTAAAGGCGTTTGACCCTATTTTGGCCTAGTATACCATAGAGTTAGAAGCAAGTGCTAAGCCTGTGAGACAAAAACAAAAAATAGTCAACCCTAAGATTGAGATCCTTATGAAGAAAGAATTGAACAAGATTATTGAGTCCAAAATAGTCTTACCCATCAAACACTCTTCATGGGTAGCTATATTGTGATTGTAAGGATTAAGAATGGGGAGATAAGGTTATGTGTAGACTTTACAGATCTAAATAAGGTTTCATTAAGATATTACTACCCCTTGCCATCCATAGATCAGATTATCTAAAAGGTTACAGGTTCACAACTTTTCTCCTTACTTGATGGATACTCAGGGTACAATCATGTGATATTTAAGGAGGAGGACCAACACGATATTGCCTTCACAACCAATTGGAGAAATTATGCTTACAAGAAGATAAGCTTTGTGTTGTCCAATGTAGGGGATACCCTCTAAAGGTCAATAGATTTAGATTTACAAGGACTCATTAATGAGATGGTGCTCATCTACCTTGATGACATCATAGTATTTTCTAAGGATCCCAAAGATCACTTAACACACTTGAGGCTGATATTTGATAGGTGCAGGGAGTATGGGGTTTCTTGGAATCCAAAAAAGTGTATGTTTGCATTCCATGAGGGTAGACTTCTAGGCCATATTATTTCAAAATAAGGCATATATATAGACACTGAGAAGATAAGTGCAATCCTTGATCTATCACCTACTAAACACAATAAAGGATTTTAGAGTTTTCTAAGAAAAATCAACTTCATCAGGAGGTTTATCCTTGGGTTTGTAGAATTGGTAAGGCCTATAACCTTCATGTTCAAGAAACATAAGGATTTTATATGGACTAAATAAGGGAAAATGATATTTTAAGCCATAAAATAGGACATTTACCATGCACCCACCCTCCTCAATCCTGATTTCTCAAGGGGATTCTTGTATGTCTTATCATCTAATGATACTATTTATGCCATACTTATGCAGTAAAATGTTGGGTCTTGAGCAACCTGTAGCATTATTTAGTTAATAATTGGAGGGATATGAATAAATATATACATTTTTTTAAACCATGTAATTTTATTCATGAGAGTCCTCAGAAAATTCATACACATGGTGTCTAATAACAAAATATATGTCATGGTGGTTCATCCTAGCATCAAAGGCCTGATCCTTAACATAAAATTAAGTGGAAAAAGAGTAGGTTGGGTGACCAAATCCATGGAATATGACATATAATTGAAGGTCACCAAGTTGGTAAGGGGTAGGTGACTATGTGAACACTTGGTGTAAAATGTCAAGGAGGATAAAGAAGTGGTTTTAGAAATACAAAATTACCACCAATCAGTTGTACCTACATCCCCTTTTAGATGAACTCAATACATGGTGAGATTCCTTCAAATAGGTGAATGCCCTACATGACTAAATAGGAAAATAATTAGGCACTACATGTTGCACTTAATACATTACATCCTAATTGATGGGGTGATTTTTTAAAAAAATGATATTGATGGCATACTCTGGATGTGTGTATAAATTGACCAAATTGATAAATTCCTAAACTAGTTTCACATTGAGCCTATATGAGGGAAATTTACAACCAATTATAAAATATAAAATAATATAATAATAGGATAATTTTTTCCAAGTCTATTTAAGGACTCACATTCTTGGGTTTGGAGCTGCCAATAATGTGCTACGTTCATAGAAAAGTAAAGACTAGCTTCCTTACCCATCAAGCATATCCAAGTGGAGTAGTGCTTCATGCAATGGGCCCTATAATTTATATGTATGATCCACCCTCCATATATTGAATGATATAGGTGTATCTTGACTGATATGGACTACTTTACTAGGTGGGTGGAGGAATTTTCACTTAAGGAAGGAAAAGAGAACTCATATTTGGAGTTATATGACAACTTAGTAACTAGATTTGGGATCCCCTTCACCATCATATCAGATAATGAAATAGCTTTAATTAGTAAAAGAGTGAGTCAAAAAGATATTAATCATGTCATATACCTCATTAATTCATCTAATTAATATCAATAGGTAATGGACTTGTAGATTTCACCAATAAGAATCTAATTAGGATCATAAGGAGAACTATAGATGACAACCAAAGGGAGTGGCATATAAAGCTAAGGAAAACCTTATGGGAAGATAGGATTAATCCAAAGAGGGATAATATTAATTCACCATACCTCCTTATCTATGGAAAATAATTAATGTTTTTAATATCACTTGAACTACTAGCCTTGGAACTAACACATCAACTTGAACTCATGGACAATGATGTTATGGAAGTAAGAATGAACAAATTAATGGAGCTAGAAGAGACAAGAGATGATGATATGAATTCCATGTGGTCCAATAAATATTATTTAAAGAGGCAATTTGACTAGAGATATTATTCAAAGACCTTATAATAAGGTGATATTGTGCTCAAGTGGAATAAAGACTGAGCTAAACTAGGTAAGCACTCAGTGTTTGATAGTCTTTAGAGTGAACCATACATTATTTCTAGCTAGAAAGAAAACAATTATTTCCAATTTTCCAAGATAAATTATGATTAAATCAATATAATTTTTAATGGGGTATTACTTAAGTATTGTTAATATAAATCATAAAACTATCTTTCACATGGTAGTTTAGGTTTCCTTCTTCCAAGTGTTGTGGCACATGCTTTGCTAGTTACTTTTTTGGTTGTGTTCTTGTTGCTTTATATTGTGTCTTTATATTTTTATTTTGTGCATTTTTGTGTGTCTTTAAGAGTTTTTATTATTTAAGGCCTAAAATATATTTATCATGATGTGTAATTTTAGTCAAAGATTATTTATTCTAAGCATGACTGATATACAAGATATCATGGGCCCTCTTGACTAGTAAGCAACTCAGGCCTTTAGAGTCATATTTAATGTTGAATAATTTATTCCATTAGACTTATAAATGAGTCAAATTATTCCATGGGTACCTATTATCACATTTTTATACCTCTTATGTTTCTTAAAGTGTTAGGTTAGTTCAAAAAGGGGATCCTTTATCATCATGTCAAGGTAGCAGGTTCAAGTGAGGTGTTGTGTTAAGATATGTTATAGTGGTTGTCTCTCACCCATTTTTCAGATTTTTTCAAATGATATATTTGTGTTAGTTATGTATAAGGATTTATAACAAGCCTTGGAGTATTCCTAATGGTCTGACTTACTCATATTCAAGATGACCCAATGTTGCATCTCATGGCCTATTATGAATCCATTTAAATATGTTAAGAGCATGAAAATTATGGTAAGATTAGAGAGTTAAGGATGTCATAATGAGAATTTAAAAACCTTGTTTAGGTATTTATCATGTTTTATGGTCTTTTAGTATATATTAAGGTAATCTCTTTTTTGAATTTTCACTTGAGAACATGTGCATTGCCTTCAAAAGACGTGTCTAACCATAGAATGGTGTTATTTTTACTCCAAAACACAACTAATACCAGACCATAAATTATTCCCTTAAAGGTCTCCATTATCACCATAATCCCATGATACAATGATTTCATATATAAAAGAGTGTCTTTTCAAATTCAAAAAAAATTATTTTCCACTAAATGGGTCCACACATGAGAAAGAATGGATTTTCACCTTCCCCCCACATATACTCCATATTTTGAATGAATTATGATCCATAATTTACCTCCTACCCACCAAAAACATTTCAAGATATAAAAAATAAGAAAATGCAAGAAAATAGTGTTTTATAGGTGTTTTCAATTGAGTATAGATTTTTTTAGTATGGTCATGGTTAGAAAAGGTCATGGAACTATAGAGGGAATTCAATATAGAATTCTTATAATAAAATCCATGATTTTAAAGTTAGAAAAGGTCAAAAACTAACCACTCCTTTCCATCATCATCCTTGGCAACCTTGAATATCCTCTTAAGTTCTTGTTGAGTATGAATAGGAGAGAGAAGATGGTGAACTAAGATCTTAGCTAGAGGAATGCGGTATAGTGTAATTTTGATCTTTGGTGTTGGTTTTCATAATGATGACCCATGATTTATGAACAATGGTTAAGAACCTAAGGTGGTCAAGATAGTCTTTCGCATTCACACAAGGTTAATATTAGAATGGTTTTAATGTCTCTCTAACTTGTTTGAAGAAAATGATGATTATGTATTTCTTATAAAACCCTTCAAGGTACTTATACTTCAATTTAGACCTAAACTTGGTATGCGTGTATTGGGGGAGTAATAAAATCTTCATATGGTCACACTTTTAGGTTGTAAACAAAATTTATTGGTGTTTTGGGATCCTTTAATGAATAATATGTGTCAAAGACAGTCCATTTATTGTTGATGTCTTCTCAAGAGTTACATTTAAGTTTTCTCATCATTGATGGTGTACCTAATCACCAATAGATCTTTAACTCTCCCAAAATCCTTCCTTTAAATGATACTACCTATGTATTTGACCTTCAGTGTAAATATGAATTGAGTGTTTCATGGTGATGGCTATTAAAGGTCATTAGAGCACCATAGATGTAATAGAGGTGTTATATTCATGTGGAAGAGTCCCTTTTTTATAAATAACATGCATTATTATGGATCTCAATTCCAAGAAACTATGAACTAGACTTTTAATGCTTTCATAGACCTGTCTAGTAAATTTTAAGGTTCATTAACAGAGTTTAAGGTATTCATGGAAGCCTAGGTTTCAATTTATCCCTTTATGTTCATGATTAACCAATTACAAATGTTTTGCCTTATTGAGTATGTGAATATAGGTGCCTATGGTATCCATAGGTCATCTTGAGTAAGATTAAATAATCCATATGACATCTCTCAAAGGGTATCTATTCATTAATGGTCTTATCAAGCCATTTCACCCCATAATAGGCTCTGATTTTAAAACTCAAAACTTCATAGGACTTTATGACTACCACCTATAGGTTTGATACCTTATGCCCAAGATTGGTATGAAATCAAGGCCAAATGTTGAATAAAACCATGAAGACTGATTGAGACTATAAAAAGGGGTCTATTGAAGTGTGAACTACTATTGAGAAAATATGACCAAGTTTAAAAGGTCAAATCAAACTCAACCTTAAAAGGGTTTTCCAGAACTGTTGTACAGCTAAACCTACACAATGCAAGGATAGTCAATGTGTTTTGAAGATTACTATCTTAAGGAGAGTAATTGAGATTCAAGATACGTCAACTAGGTCTCAAAAATTACATGGAATCCTTCCTTTTACTCATGGGCTTGTGGAAGGGCTCCATTAACAGCCACACACCTAGATCACCAACCTTAGAACTATAAATAATTTACCTCTAACATTAAATATGATATTTTATATGCACATGGAGGATATAAATCAAATATATGGGTATATTATATAGATTATGTTATTAGTAAGGGAAACCTATAAAGATAATTTGAACCAGTTGGAGCAAGCATATATAGTGAGATAAGTTTACTTAACTAGTTGGGGTGCCTAACTAATGTCAATGGCAATGTCAAAAAAAAATTTAGGGGTAACCCAAGGATAAATATGGAATTAATCCTCCCTAAGGTTATTACTAGTATGATCAAGCCAATTAGCTCCCTAGTATGGGTCAAAAACTCCTGACACATGGACTTCAATGTATGACTGTAGGGGAGTCTTAACAGAAAGATCAAGAGGAAGCTTAGTTGAAGGAATGTGGTCGGATCTTGAATGTACTTTAAATTATCCCATAAATTCTAACAAGAGGTTAGAAGATAAGACATAGGTCCTAATTAGGACTCTAATACTAATTAATTCAAACACTCAAACTAGACATGATAGTGAGGGTCATGGTAGGCCTACATGAAAGAGGGACAAAGATGGCAGTATGGGAATGTATGGACAAGTGTAGAAAGTGTAAATATGGTGTAAAAGTATTATATGGTGAAATTGAATCCAAAAATATACCTACAAGTTAATAAATGTCTTAAAACTTAGTTTAATCTTATAAGACCAAATGCCTCCTTTAACCCTCAAGATATCATCCCTATCTTGGTGATAGACTCAAACCCCCATGGTAGGCCTAAGGTCATGAAGAGGTGTATGGGGATGATACAGGTCCCAAACAAGGTATTATAAGAAGACGAATGTAGGGAAGTGGCTATTTTGGTCCTATCACTCTCCTTGAACTCCACTACCCTAGTCTACCATCTCAAACTACCAACTTTAATGCTCATATCTCACATGACATGATGACTCAAGACCAGTGTTCTTAAGGGGATTTGGGGACCCTTATGAACTTAATATGCATGGAGTAAAGAGTTGTATTCAAGACATCAACTCTATGAGAAATATTTAACACTATAACCCACATAAAATACTTGGAAAATAACTCAAAGGATGCCAACTTTCACTCACAATTCACCATACAAGTTATATGGGACCAAGAGCTATTCAAGATTTTTGAAGGGATCTATGGTCTAAACACACATGGAGATAAATTTTGGATTTAAGGCATGTACTCTATGAACCATTTTTAAGATGGTAGGATACTAAAACCATCTCTAAACCCTAATAAGGACCCAATGAAGGAATTGTACCCTCAAATGATTTAATATTAGGTAGTTGAGCCTTGAAACAATATTAATGGTATTCCTAGGTCAGATGAGAACCCAAATGATGTATTGATTGCCATGTATATACTATATGTTATATGGATCAAGCCTACATATAACTTATCCAAGTTTATGTGTAGAGATTTTAATAAATTATGCATGTTTTATAGGATTATAAATAAGGATAGATATTGATAGGTCACAAGGGTTATACAATGAACACCTAAAATGGTCTCCAAATCTAATGGCCTCCTACATACATACCTAAGTGCCTAGTTAGCTGACTATGTGTGTACAAATAAGAAATAAATGGATTAAAAAATCTAACCCAAATGATCCTAAGGATATAATAGCTAGGTTTCATACTCTCAAAGGTGGATAAGTGCCTTCACAACTATATTTTGAAGGAAAAATCTAGAAATCCTACCTTTAGGCTTGTTGACCTAATACCTTTATTAAGGCATGACTACTAGAATACTAAAGTTAGAAGATAATAAGGGTTGAATAAGACCTGAAACCACCATGGAGATTTTATTAAAGGAATTTCAAATTTTAAGAGGTGTTAATTTGTAGAAAGAAGCTTAGGATTGGTCATTTTTGGCTTAAAATTGCCTTGAGAGTGTATAGGATACAAGACAATCATCCTAGTCGCACCTTCCTAGGCTAATAACTATACGAAAAATCTATATGGGGACACCAATTACTAGGGAATGTTTTTTAGGGTTGTATACTTAATATCTTGGCATTGGTTTAGTAATTCAAGCCCTTATGGCTATGAATAATCGTTAAGAGTTTAAACCTCCTTAAAACCATAATAAAGACCTGATGGAAGAAATAATGAATAATTTTCATTAAAATTCATTTAAATTTATTTGGAAAAACTTGGAACACCTTCTAACTTTGAGGGGATTCCATTCATGCTATTGGTCTATATAGACAGTTGGACAGACCCATCATAAGCACTATTTTGGTAAGATTTTGTGTTGAATTCAAGGTGAAAAGTTATACAAAGGGTTAAATATCATGGAAGATGATATTTTTAAACATATTTCACCTTTTCAAATAAAAAAATACTCTTAGTTCATCTTGGAAATGCTTCTATAGGTTTGTTCTAAAAGGATAGTCTATATGTGCTAGTGGGAGGTGACCTAGTCACCTAAATGAGGTAGAGTTTTAGGTGTGAAATTATTGGAAGGTATAGGTCATAGTATTCTATTTAAAACCTAAAACTCTCATTTTCTCATTCCTAAGGTCTTATGGCCACCTCAGAAACAAGTACCAAGTGACTAGGCTTAGATGCCTAATACCCCTATTTGGTAAACTAGAGAAGATGAGTATTAGAATAAGGGGCTACTAAAGGAGTAATTATATGGTCAAAACATACATTTAACTACCTCATGTAGGTGAATACATCCATTTCATATAAATCAAAGAGCATGGATAAGTTTTAAAAATACCATTGACATGCAAAAGAGAGATGGTTATTTAATGATTAATATATGCCTAATTAAACCAATTTTGTGCCTTTGTAACTATCAAAATTAGAGGTAATTTAATAGGGTTTGATTCTCATCCTATGTATTAAATCAACCTTGGTAAAAAATAGTCATCCACCACCCCATAAGGCTCATTAAAGATCAGTCACCACTAAGGCAACACAAGAATGGATTTTTGGGGGTTGGTTTTAATTGTTCATTCAATGAATTATGGTCATTCATGACCTCTCCATGTCTTATCCACACAAAATTATCTTATCCCTCTTATTCATGTTCTATAAATTAATGGTATAATGCCATTTTATTTATCCCTTAGTTAGCTATGATGAAACTCTAACCATATTTTTACTTGTAAACCATTTGAATTAATAAGAAACACTACTTTAGATTTCCTTACTAGATTAGTGTGTTATGTACTTGTTGGTTTGAAAAAGTGGTGAAGTTCCATTCCCATTCGTAGGTCCTTATCCTCACCTATTTGCGACAATATTAATCTATGTAGGTCATATGATGTGTCAAAGTGTTGGTTACTATATTTGAAGTGTAATATAGTTGATCAATCCTTAAAATATACCTCTCATCCATCAAATTAAAGTTGCATCAATCTACATAGCCTTTATGTGAAGTACTAATGCTTAGGAACTCCTTGCAAAATATGTCTCAATCACTAGTCCTAGTAAGATTCATAAATTTTTATTGAAGGATCAAATATAGTGGATAGGATTATTGCTAATACACCCCCTAATTCTCCTAATCCTTCTCAACAAAATATTGTTCAGACCCATACACCACCAATGGTGAGGCCTAAAAATCAATATTTTTTGCCCTTTATTGATGGAATCTCCATAAAATTGAACTAATTTGAATATATACCTATTGTTTCACTTAAGAGCCTCCCATATTTCATAGGGGAAACTCTACCACTCTTGTTGAACATATTGCAAACATAGCCAACCTTTGATTAGTTTATAATATAACCTAGGAAAAAGTGGCAATGAGGTTATTATCTAATTCCTTGAGGGGTAATGCACTTCAATGATATAGGGGTTTAACACCTACTTCTAGCAATACCTGGGATGAATTTGGGGAACACCTTTGTAAACATTTTGAGGATAGAATTGACCACTTATGTTTAATGGAGTAACTTACCAAAATCAAAAGGCATGCCCAAAATGTTATGATATGCTTAAATTATAGGTTTTAGAAAACTTATTATAAGATACTAATGGTTTACAATCCCACCCCTAACTATGTCATTTTGTACTATTTAGGATCCCTAAATTTTTATGTGGTAATCATGATATAATCCATGATAGGGAATAGACTACCAGATGCCTATAAAGTGGAAATAAGGGGAACCAATTATCTAATACAAACATGCAAGATTACCCTAAGACCCCTCATGAATTTTTTCTTATAAATACAACCTCGTGTGTATACCATTTATCCCCTACCATCACCAACTAATCATGATGAGATAGATATTAATTAGGTAGATAGATTGGGTAAGATTGAAAGGATGCTCAAGGCACAAATCAACAAGATAGTGGCCTTGGAGAGGTGAAAATTTCTACCTCATAGGCCTTATCAATCATCTATCAATCCCCCTTTCATGCATACCATTTCAATAGGCCTCCATATCAACTTGATCCACAAGGTCAAGGGCAATTCACTCAAACAAGACCCTATAATAGCTTAAATCTGAATCCTAATAGTACTTATAGATTACTAGTTTTAACTAGAAACAACTATGCTCAAAAAGGTCAATGGTCTATATAATGGGGATAGTCACATGAGATTTCAATCAGTCTAAGTGAAGATGTTTGTTAAGCATCTTTTATGCAGAAGAATTAGGCCTCTCTAATGCAAGACATTCAACCTCCTACACAACTATTATGGAATTAATATGCACCCTTGTAAAGAGTTCTTTAGGATCCCTCTAACTAAGACATAATATTGGAACAACCCTCGGCTATGCATAACCTATGATGGGGATAAACCTCTAGAAAAGGATGGATTCCTCTTGATGGATTACCTAAACTAATGTTGTCATAGAGAAAAGTGTTAGAAAGGGAAAATTTATCCTAAGAAGGATAAAAGGTGATGCACCAAATAAAATTGGGAAACTCCCATAATATTGAACCCACATTATATCTTCACAAGATAATGCTAGCTTACAGAACCTCAAAATTAAGCTAATTGCACAAGTATTTCATAGACTAGGTTCAGGAAGCAATGAATGAAAACAAAGAGGAGTTTTAAGCCTCACTAAGATCTTATATTAATGACATAAAAACCACTAATATATACCTATATATAGCTTTAAATCTCCTTAAATGAGGTAAACAAGAAGGAAAATGGATATGGAAGAATATTATTTAGAAGGCCATCATGCACAAATCACTAAACGTTGATCTAAGGTAAGAGATAGGAAAAGAAAGTCCTTTATTTCTTCAAGAGGTATTTCTTACATATTTTTTATAGGGTTTAGCTTTATAAAATGAGCGTATCTTTCAATATCTTAAAGAGTCCCCTAATACTCCCAATAAATGAGCATCCTTACAAAATGGAAAGAATGGGTGATATATAGAAAAGGGGAAGAGAGAAGAGAGGGAGCACATTAACCAAGAAAAATCAATGAGCTAACACTTTTAGTGAATGCTTCACCACATTTTAATCTAATTAGGACTAATCCTTCATCAACAAGTTAGCCTACATTTGCTCCAAAAGTCTTATGTGTTTCTCACTGGCTACTAAATATGCACTAGAATATAATAATCTCTTTTGTAGATGATGAGTCATGATCCTTTCAAGGAAAAAATATCCTTAAGATCTAAATAAAAATTAAATGATCCACTATGATCTAACCAATCTCCAAATTCTTTTTCTTGATTTTCCACACCATCTCCCACTTGACTTTATTATGAAGATAAAATCTTCATATCTTGAATCTGATAGAGCCATGTTATGTCTGCTTTGAGTGACAGTAAGTACCTACTTATTGAGGATCTGGATATATCAAATATGAGACACTTATTCATAACCATTTATTTTCCCCATTTCAATATCTTAACATAGTTTTACTATAGATGAAAACAAATCACCTTGATTGGTTTTCCTATAGTTATCTTGTTTATAAAAAGCCTATAGGCCATGTAGCTTTATTTTTGATCTTTATTCAACAACTATCTACCCATCTTTGATCTCTCTATTAGGCCTAAAAAGACCTATTTTTGCCTTTAAGCATTCATGGAAATTGATAACTCATTGTATGCATATATATTCTATAAAGAGCAATGATCATAGTCATAAATCAATTATACAACCCCAAAAGATGGGATTTGCAAGTTATAAATCCTTGAACCAGAGGTTGAGACTATGTATTCATGGCGATGAAGCTTCATCATTAACCATCATGACTATATGATTACATATTATGCTTAATGGATACTCAACTAAGATCTAATGGCAACATATGCCTTTTTAAACATTGTTATGGTTTGAACTTGGTCATATGTTTAACCTCCACCTGAAGTCCCTAGCTTTGACTTTTAATTTTAACCATCGATTTTGATCTGAGCCTTCTCAAATTATGCCATATATCAGCTCTTCATTTATTCTTCAAGATCTTATTGACTCTTTGACATCATAAGCAATATATATATCTACTTATATATGATTAAATTTAATCCATAGATCTTCTATTAGATTAACATGATTGAGACACTTGGTAGACTTTCATTTATCTTCCAGATTCATTGACTTGTTGACCCATTACTCATCATTGATCTAATTTATATGAGTAAACATGTACCATTGATCTTTTTGGGCCCACTGAATCTATTATCCATCACTCACCATTATATCTTTGTTCATGTACCTAAGATATTTACACTTGTCATTGGCATGTTTATGCTAACCTTTTGATTTGATGCTCACCATTAAATCTCTTAGATATGATTGAGTGTATGGCATTGGATCTACCTAGAGCCACTAACCCTATCAGTTGACACTCATCATTAGATTTAATCTTAGATCCTAACATTTGGACACTTGTCAACTCCACTTTGATCCTTGGGAATTTTGAATTTAAAGGCATAATTCATGAAACTTAAACTTGATGTCTATGTGTATGTTTCACTCCATATATTCAAATTTAAAGGATTATATCTTGAAATATCAAGATCATAAAGACACTAAATTTTCAAATCATGATCTAAGAATGAAGAGATTTATGTCCATGAAATATTTTGTCTTAAGAGGATCCCTATGTCCATTTATTAAATGTGTAATCAAGTTGACTTGTTTGTTTTTGCATGACGTGTTGATGATGATCTGGCTCTTATATGCTTGTGTAGGAACTTTGAAGGCTAAAAATGAGTTTATGAGACCCATGAAACTTGATTTATGTCCATAAAGGTCATGATCACTAGGATAACCTATTTAATCTTTGTCCCTTACAACTCTAAGCTTGTTTCAAGCCTTGGTTCTCAAATATCAACAAATTGCACTTTAATCTTGATGAAAGTGTTTCAAAAGATTTATAAGCTACATTTGATCTTTGGACCGCTCATTACATCCATAACTCTATTCAACTCATCCATTCAAGAAAAATATTTATATGTAGGCCAAATTGGCCAACATATTGGTGACTCGTAGGCAAGCATGCATGGTATGCTTGAGAACCCAAACTAGTTTCTTTGTCTAATCTATTGGGCATGGAGTCACCTCTCTAGTTCAAAATGTTGATCTTATTTGATACAAGTATGCCCCTTACATAAAACCTCCTTTTGAAAGAATAAGGAATAAAAAAAGAATAAAAAAAGTACCCAAGGCATAGAACATAAATGAAATGTGTACAAGGCACTTAGAGGAAATCATAAAATCTACCTACCCTCAACTATCCAATCATAGTGGAACCTATACAAAACTATTGACTAGTTTTAAAAAATAGGTTCCCTTTCTTACTAATCCAATATGTTTTACATGATTGAGGATAGCCAACCAAAGATGGAGAAGGAGTGGATATTTAACATAATGGTGATAGATTTATCCAAGAATAAGGGAAAAAACAAACTTACCTACCTAATTTGATTGATTAGACATAAAATCATCTTGGAGTGGATAGGCAAGCTGATCTGGCTCTTTTTTATTCTTAACTTTATGCTCTAAATTAAGCACAACCTATGATGGCTCCACCTTATCATATTTTAACCAAGATAGGTACCTGATAAGACATCCTCTTATCAATAAAAATATTGAGAAAGAATATTTTTCCTCACTCATACACTTTATTTCTCCATCATTATGATCCTTAGGCATAATCAGATCATAGTCTCCTTGGAGAAAAATAGAGCCTACTCCAAATATCTCAAATAAGTCCTCCATATCCTTTTCAATTACTAGTGTATGAAAATTGATCTTGATTTGATTAGGATTTTCTCCTTAAAGCACATACTCATATTGGAAGATTTTTTCACCCTCAAGGTCCTCCTCCATCACACAAAGTGGTAACTCATCAAAATACATCACTTAAACACTCGAGATGTCTTCTTCATCAACCTCACTCAATATTTCATCTTATTTTTCAACTACAAATGAGGTTTTATTTGACTAACCAATGTCAAAAATGACAACTTTGTCTTATTTAAGGTCTAATTTACCTTCCTCTAACTCCAATCCATTAGGTTTATCTTTATTTGGTAACTCATCCTGAAGTGAACTAACCTCTAGTTCTTGATTCTGATCCTCTTCTTCATTTATGAAGAATGGACCTCTAGTAATCCATTCAAGGTTTGTTCTATGTGCAGCTTGAGGATTGTCCTCATTATGATCTAGTTCATCAGTGTCAAAGCCATGCCAAGAAGGTTTGTTAAACTTGATTCTTTCCCTTTTGAATGAAGTGGCCTACCCATTATGATTTCCTCATCATAGACACTTGCATTGTCATCTTTAGGTTTGCCTATGATTTCAAGCTCATCCTCTATCCTTTTTAGAATAGGTTCTTTCTCAAAAATGGATATGGTGGTAAGGTAAATAAAACCACCTTACTTATAGACTATGAGAGTATCCTTCTAGTTAGGGATTTTGAATGGTCTCTTTGGTTGCTCTTTTGTCAGCTTTTCATTTATTTCATAAGATCTTGTTGACTCTTTAACTTCACATACACCATATATTTACTTTTATATGAATAAATGTGGGCCATAGATCTTTATCTAGATTAATTCAATTGAATCTTTAGCTAGATTCTCATTTGTCTTCAATATTCACCAACTTTTTGACCCATTGCTAATCATTGTTTTGCGTGTATGAGTGAACACATACCATTGATCTACCTGGGCCCATTAACTCTATCAATCACCATTCACCATTAGATTTATTCTCAGGTACCTAAGATCTTAACACTTTTCATCGATAAATTTATGCTGACCTTTTGACTTGATGCTCACTATTATATCTCTTTGATATGATTGAATGTGTGCCATTAGATTTACCTAGACCCACTAACCTTGCCAATTGATGCTCACCTTTAGATTTGATCTTTGCTCCCATATTTGGACACCTATTAGCTCTACATTCATCCATGGGAATTTTTAATTTAAATGGATATTTCATGAATCTTAAACTTGATGTCTATGCACACATTTCACTTTATAGATTCAATTTTAAAGGCTTATATCTTGAGATAGCAAGCTCATCAAGACACAACATTTACAAATCATGATCTAGGCATGAAGATATTCATGTACATGAAATATTTTGGCCTAAGAGGCTCTCTAGGTACATTTATTAAATGTGTAATTAGGTTGACCTATTTATTTTTGCACGATGTCCTAATGATGTTCTGGCTCTTTTATGCTTGTGCAATAACTTTCAAGTGTCAAAATGAGTATTTGACACCCATGAAACTTGTTTTATATCCATAAAGGTCATGAGAACCTAATGAATCTTATTCCCTTTTAACTCTATACATTTTTCAAGACTTGCTTCTCAAAGATTAGTAAATTGCACTTTAAGCTTGCTTAAAGTGTTTAAAAATCTTTATGAGCTACATGTGATCTTTGGACCTCTCATTCCATCTAGAACTCCGTTAACCTCAAAAATTTAGGTATAATATTTGTATGTAGGCCAAAATTGGCCAACAATAACATAAATAAGGTCTTTATATGCAACATGAAGAGAATCCCTTCATGATTCAATCTAAGATGTCAAAACAAAAAGGAATGAGTGGGAAAAAGGCATAATCAGATATCACTTTTATCAACTTCCAAGAAGGAGAACATTCCTTTCAAAAAATTTCAACTAATCATCTTAGTGGTGTAGTGAAGGTGGATAGACCTATTGCATCCCATACATGGGCTAAAAGGACAACAATTGGTGATGATTTAGAATTTGGGAGAGTAGATCCTCCATTATCTCAATTACCTAACTGGGCTAATGGAAATAATTCATCCCCTAACACTCCATCAATTGAGAAGGTTCAAGATGGAAAAGGTCATAATTACAAAGGCCCATTCATTCTTTAAGTCACTTAGATTCTAAGTGGTACTATTGTTCTTAAGTTGCAGTCAAAGGATACCAACTCTCATATTACCATCATGGACTAGATAAATAAGGCCCATGTTCATATACCTATGTGGGATGCCTTGCTCATTTCAAGATAAAAGGATCTCCTCCAATAAGAGTTGTCCAAACTTTACATCTTGAAAAAGTAGGCAAAAAATGTAGATGTAGTCCTAGCCAGCACAAATCAATTTAATAAGTCTCAACCACCCAAGGTAAACAAGCCCAATCCATTATATTTTTATCATAATAGGAGACTCCTTAGTACATAATTTCATGATAGATAATGGGGCTAATTCATATGTCATGCCTAAGTCTATAGCAGAGAAGTTGCAGTTAAAGTATGATCCTAATTTCAAATGGGCCTTTTAACTATATGGGTCTCTTACTAAGACTCGTACTTAAGTATCTTAAAATAGTCTTATTTGATTATCCTAATTGTACTATAACCCAAGATGTTGTGTTAGTTGAACTCCCTCCTTATTTTGCCTTATGTTTGTCTAGGGATTTCACTGCCAAGATAGGGGTTTTATGTCTTTTGATAGGTCTTATATTATCTTTAGGATCATGTATGGAACAAATGTCATCATAAGGTGTGAGGCTTTCACTAGTTTCTATTTAGATCCATACATGCCTCATTTGTCTAATGTCAATCACATAATCATAGATGAAAATGAACACCATAATGATCAAGAGCCAATTGAAATATTTAAAGGTATATATTACATGCATCTTGATGACTGGGGGGGAGGTAAACTTGGCTTTGATCCATAAAATAACATTTAAGAGGCAATCATGGGTATATATTATATGCATGAGTAAGAGTATCTCATACCAACTATCACTAACGCATTTAAAATCCATTATGGAGTGTGGATTTTGTTCTTTTATGTCTCTAAGTCTAAGAATGGAAGTAGGGTAGGTGTTATTCTTGTCTCTCATTCCAAGCAAAGGTAATTATCTACCATGAGCTTCTAATTTAGCTACACATACAACAAAATAAAGTATGAATCCCTTAGCCATGGGCTATAATGGGTAGGAAAGAGAGGCATTAAGCTCCTACAAGCCATGGCAGATAATGAGTTAGTAGTGCATCAAGTGAGTAGGAAAATAATAGTAAATAATCCACTTTTGAAGATGTATAATCATAGGGTTTGGGATGTCTTCGAGGACTTTGATTCCTTTGACATTTTGTCAATCCCAAGAGAGGCCAATTAAAATACAGACCAATTGGAAGCCATAGTATCATAGTATGATATTCTAAGTGGGGTAAAAGACATGAAATATTAGTCCCAAATCAAGTTAATATACATACTTTCAGTACTTGACAATAAAATTAACTAGAATTTATTTGAAAATGTCAAGTAGATAATATGTTTCTTGTAATAGGAGGCAAAATTCTACTAAATTAACCAAGGTAGATTAGAACAACAATATGGTGATCAGATTGTTTAGTTGAGGACAAACAAGCTACCTAGGGTAACCTTAGAAAATATATTCAATGAATATGATCATATAAGGAAAGACAAAGTTAATATATAAACAAAGGAGGAGCACTATGATAAGATCACTATTTTTAATGACAGGTTTCTCAAATAAGTAAAAGTGAACACAAAGGAGGAGAAGGAAGCCTTCATAGATTTATGTCAAGAGTTTGTAGACATATTATCTTAGGACTATAATTAATTGAAGGGGGTTGACCCTAGTTTGGTCCAACATACCATAGAGTTGGAGGAAACTGCTAAGCCTATGAGATAAAAATAAATATTGGTCAAACCCAATATTGAGATCCTTATTAAGAAAGAGTTTACCAAGCTTATTGAGTGCAACATAATTTTCCCCATCAAACACTCTTCATGGGTGGCTAATCTTGTAACTATAAGGAATAATAATGGGAAGATATGGTTATGTGTAAGCTTCATAGATCTCAACAAGGTGTCATTAAGAGATCACAACCCATTTCTATCTATGGATTAGATTCTTCAAAAGGTTTTAGTTTCACAACATTTATCTTTGATTGATGGATACTCATGGTACAATTAACTATTATTGAAGGAGGAGGATCAACACAAGATTTACTTCACAACCAAGTATGGCACTTATGCTTATAATAAGATGACCTTTTTGTTATCTAATGTATGGGCTACCTTCAAAAGGGAAAAATATGTAACATTTCAATCACTTATCAATGAGATGGTGCTCATATACTTTGATGACATCATAGTCTTTTCTAAGGATCCCAAAGATCACTTGACACACTTGAGGCTAATATTTGATAGGTGGAGATAATATGGGGTCTCCTTGAATCCTAAATAGTATATTTGTCTATTACATGAGGGGAGAATTCTAGGCCATATTTTTTCAAAATAAGGCCTCTCTATAGACCATAAGTGGATAAGTGCAATACTTATTCTATCACTGCCCAGACACAAGAAGGGATTGTAGAGTTTTTAGGCAAAATCAACTTCATCAGGAGCTTTATCCATGGGTTTGTATAATTGCTAAGGCATAAAATCTTCATGATCAAGAAACATAAGAATATTACATGGACCAAAGAATGAAAAATAAGCTTTGAATCCATTAAACAAGCCATTACCCAAGCATCCACCCTACTCAACCCTAATTTATCAAGGGACTTCTTCGTATATGACTTTTCAACCAATGATACTATTTTTTCCATGTTTATCCAACAAAATAGTGATGGTCTTGAGTAGCCCATAACATTATTTATTCAATAAATAGATGGATATGAATAAATATATACATTTATGTAAAATCATGTACTTTCACTCATGAGAGGCCTTAAAAAATTTAGATACATGGTGTTTAATAACAAAATATATGTCATGGTGGTTAATCCTAACATCAAATACTTAATCATTAACAGAGAATTGAGTGAAAAGAGAGTAGGTTGGGTGACAAAATTCATGGAGTATGACATAGAATTTAATTTTACAAAGTTTATAATGGGTGTTGGACTATGTGAACACTTGGCAGTAGATGTAACGGATGACAAAGAAGTGGTTTTAGAAATACAAAGTGACCACCAAGAAGATACACCTTAATCCCCTTATATTGTAAGTATAGATACTAAGTGTGGATTTTAATCATTTTCTTTGAAATAATCCTTCAATCTTATTATTCATGAATCATCCATTTACATACATATACCAACGCATAAACAACCATCTATGGAAAAAACATAATAACATAAGAGATATTTTGGAAACCCTATCTATAGATAAAACCCACTACAATACAACTTGGAATATAGTCCTATAAGAAATGTACCATAATTTAGTAAGGAACCAACCCCACAAGGAGCACCAACCCCATACTAGTTGAACACCAACTCAAGTAGTCATTTTATAGGCACCAAATTTCAAAGAGGCACCAAACCCCTAGGTAAATTAGCACCAACTCAGCTACCTTAAACATATGATCACCTTTAAACACCTTTTTCTCACTCAAATTAATATGACCACCTCATTTTTCTCTTATCACTCTTCTATCTCTCTTAAATAGACTTTTAGGCTTTCTAGCTTAACTAGCCCTTTCCTTGGTAGAATTAGGTCATCTAACCTTGATCATCACCTATAGAAACATACTTATATCTTTATGAAATATTAATCACACCTATTTAATTTCCCTCAATACCTATACCTAATTTCCAAAATCTCTATAGAATTCTCTCATATCCTCAATCTGTTAACTAATCAGATTAGGCCTTTTAGACCTCTTTATACTTGACTCTTGTTCTCACCCATTTTGGTCAGACAAGAACCTATCCAAACATGGTTCACCATTTTAATATATGAACATAAATGTTTCAAAATTGAAACAACCACTACATAGGTCAGTCAATACCCTTAATGGCTAAAAACCACAATTATGCCTAATAAAGACCTAATGCAATTAGGCCTTCTCAAGGCACACATTTCACCTTGACCACATTGAAACACCATGAGCATAAAATAATGGATGGAAAAATTCAAAAAATATTTAATTATACTCATTATAAAATAATTTTATATCCCTAACATCATTTATCTCATTTCACTCTTTGAACCACCTAATTAGGTTTACTCACAATTAGATCTTTTCACTACCAGAAAGTATGTCTTGAAAATATAATGCATATAATAAAATTTTATACATAAACCCAAAAAAAAACATGGATATAATATCCATGAAATAAATTTAAATTTCATGTTCCTTATAATTTACCAAATAAGGAAAAAGACCTTAAACTGGTCCTCTTAATGTGTTCACTCAGAGCTGCACATAGGCCTTAAGAACCTAGCCAAAAACCTTTAACTTTTCTCACCTTCCTAAGAGTTTTTCATGCATAAAAATGTGTTAAAATTAACATATGAGACTTATATAATAAATTAATGTGCATTTTATTCAACTCTATGAAAAAAGACTCAGGAACATCATTCTCACTCATACACAAAAAACTACCTGTAGCTTAAAAAACATAATCATGAATATCAAGGCTTAAAACACCTATGTTAACACTTTTATTAAATTAAAATGGGTTTAAATTATCCTTAATCATCCTTATAACATATTGGAATATATATATATATATATATATATATATATATATATATATATATATATATATATATATATATATATATATATATATATATATATATATATATATATATATATATATATATATATATAAAGTTTCAATATCAATATAGGTCTTATAGACCAATCTCATGTCTTTACCCTACACAAACCTCACTATGTTAGATAGGTCACTTTGAGAACAAAATTTTTATTATTTATGTGCATAAAAAAATTAATGGGGTAAGGTGATATAGGTATTTAAATATTACCCCATGCATTTTTATCCATCCCTTATTCACTACAACCAATCCCTAATCTCATTATAAATTCTACTTAGTTTTCTCATTATCTTCCTCATTAGGCCTATTTAGTGATAGGTAAAATTACATTACCATTTCATAATATTTAAGGTTATAAAAAAATGTTTACATGGGAACAAACTAAAAGTCTCACACATCATCCTCTAACCATTTTCATGCTTTGACCTAGTTAACCTTGCTTGCTACATCAAAAATCTAAGAAACAAGGTTTTCTTATAGCTTCCACTCACTCTTATGAAAAAATAATTGGAAATAGAGAGACTTGGGAGATTCCTCTACATGATACAATCATCAAAATAGGTCATACAAACCATTTTGATCCATTTGTAACTAGATCTTTCATATAGGTTCATTATGATGGTTTTAGGAGGGTTTTGATTTCCTTTCATTCTTAGTAATCATTCATAAAGGATTTATATTCAAATCCAAAAATAATACTAGGAAATTCAAGATAGGAACCTTATCTAACTTCCATGAAATGCCTAGGATCTCATTCAAAGGTTGCACCTGCCAACTGGTATAAGAAAATCTTGCTTGGGTCTACAACACCCCATTCTATGCACAAAAAAGACCTCAACAAAAATTTTCATGCTTTCTCATTCATTTATTAACCTCAAAATTGATCAAAACACTTAACATTATACATCACACCTATGAAAATGATCTCAAGAGATCTCGGACCTTCAAAAATTAACTTGGCCCCTCATTAGGCCACATTAGGTCTCTTTGCACACTAGGCCTTGAACTACTAGTTATACTTAGACCATGATCATATATTTAAAAATATTGTAATATTATTAAAATCTCATCCTCATATCATAAAATTTTATACCATGATCACATACTACCAACCTTCTTCACATAATTCTCATACTACTCATCTCATCATGATTCCAGGCCTATGCCTTCTCATTAGGTCTTTGAATGCAAGGAATAAGATTCAAAACTATCCTTAAAACACTTAAAATTTCTTATTTACCTATTTCACATGTTTATACAACTTTAAACACTCTCTCATTCTTTTATTGACATAATTCACCAAGATTCACTATGCTTTATGCATATACCTTCTCAAAGAACTAGACTAGGCTTCTCAAGACACCTAGTACAAAATAGTACCTTACCATGCATCATGATATTGATTTTTACATTCCATAAACCTTAGAATAATTACCATGTTTCCTTTAAATTATCTTATAATAAATACTTATTGGTCACATACCATTTCATTATGCATAGCCTCAACCCTGACATTGACATTAATGACATGTATCTTGACTTTGACATCAATGAAAACAACAATGCATCAATACCAAAAATAAGAATATTCCTCAATAATATCCCCCTTTGTCATTGATGGTAAACATTTACACAAAGATGATCATTCACAACACTCAAATATGGATCTTCTTCAAACTTACCTTTCTCCCAAACTAGAACTTCCCCCCTTTGACATTAATGACAAAGGGTCATATTTTTGGAAACTATTTGATCCTTGGACCTAAAACAACACACTTTTTCTCTCTAAACAAACTCTTTAAATATCTTTGATAAAAACTCAACATAGATCAAGCTCACATACCTACTCTTGGAGAATGATTGGCTCCCATTACCTTCATGATATATTTAGACATTATCAAGACTGTGACTTAGTTTGATCAAGCCATCATACAAAATATTTATGACCTATCTCTTGTGATCACATCTATAGTTGACTCTTGATTTAACCTTGAATTTGAATGTTAATAAAAAACATAAAACACCCCTTATACCAAACATCCTTCATGTTTCTACTCACTAGCTAAGTTCCTTCATGAAGCCTAATGGAGTCATTTATTCTCTCTTGAGTAATAAAACAACATAAAATCATGAGATTCCTAGATATCCATGTCATTAATAGACTAAAATTTCATCATAATCCTTTTATACTTGAATTCTTCAATCTTCATTTAAACACCATCTTGACTTAGTCTATTTGACTTGACTTATTCATTCACAATCTAAGCTGATATGGAGAATTCTTGACATTGATTTAAATTTGAACTATGCTCCACCATTGAAAATAGTCCACTTGGACTTATAGAATAGTCATTATTCACCTTATATACCTTTGGTTTCCACTCACTATCTTTTTGGCTTTATTGCATTCTAGGGGTCTCAACTTTCTTATTTTGTTTTGAGAATCAGTGCTTATAGTAATTTTCAATATGACCAACCTTTTGAAAATTGAAGCACACTATTTTTATTGATAAAAACACACCATGACCTATACCTCTTTACTAATGACTCTCCTCATAGTTCCACACATAATCATTTTTGGATGGCCTTCTATAATGCCTTACTCTATGACCAAATTGGTTACATGAATAAAGATAACCATTGAAAGGGTTAGCATACCTTACCATATGAGGTTTTATAATAGTATTAACCTTCATTCTACCAACACCCTCATTATTTTATTGATCATTAACCTTATTGATTAAATTAGTGTTCTTATTTTGGTCTCTATTAAAATTTAGGGATATTTTATCATTAATAGTCTTTTGACTACTTAAGATATTGTCTAGATCATTGGCACTCTTTTAAAACTTTTAAAAAATCATCTTACTCAATGTATGATATAACTCAGCTCTCAAGTAATATACAATAGTTACATACCTTACACATTCTTCTTCTTTATCCTTTAGGCTTGAAGTCACAATCTCTATTTGAGTCTCCACTTGTGTGACTATTGCCTCTTATTCCTTGGATTTGTTGCTTGGTCTAAATTATAAAAATTTGATTTGTTCATCATAATATTTGATAAGAGACCTCATCACCCTAGTCTTCTTATTTACCATTCTTAGTTCTTATAGAGTATTCAAAAACTTATAATCAAAGTCTACCTCATCTTCTTCTTCATCTGAATCACCAACAACACCTACAATCCATATGGAATCTTATTGCTTTGAACAACTTTCTTACTCAACCATGAAGATAACTTCATTGCCATCAGGACCATCACATTAATTTTCACTCTCAGAATCACTTCACTCACTCTCATTAGATGAATTTCAATCTTCCTTGGTGTAAAGGCTTCTTTTATTCTAAAAACACTTCTTATTATCATACCTTATGAAGTTTTTATTATTCTTATCATATCTATAGGACTATTTATCTTCATCATGACCTTAATCATGATCTCCATCATCCTTATCCTTATTCTTATGAGGAATTTTTTTATTAAAATTTCTAATTTCTCCACAATTGATGCATTTAAAGGGTAGATTACCCTTGTATTTACCGGAACCTATCTTTAATTTTATTATATACATAGTTATCAAATCATCGTCATAAATATCATATTCATAATTGTATTTGAATTTATTACCTTGTGTCTTCTTCTCCTTTTGCTTCTTTTACACCTGAAATAATCTTCCTTATTTGTATTTTTTCCTTCACTTGTCCTCATCTCATAAGATGTTAAGGCTCCATGAAGTCCATCCATCTCTATCTTGTCTAGATCTTGTATATCTTCAACAACAGATAATTTATAATTAAATTTGGGAGTTAGAGATCTCAAAACCTTTTGAAAAATAGTAAACTCTTTCAATTATTCACCTAGGCCTCTTATGATGTTGACCACTTCATCAACCCTCAACGAGTAGGCTACAATGGTATCATCTTCATTCATCATTAGGATTTCAAACTATCTTCTATGGGTTTTAAACTTATCCAAATTGAGCTTTGATTTTCCCTCATGAATATTATTTATCTTGTCCCACATTTCTTTATGAGACATATAGTCCATCATCTTCACAATTTATACCTCTAATAAGCCATACATAATATCATTCATTACTTTTGAATTATTGTCAATAGCCTTTTTGACTATTACATTTGTAAGAGAAATAGGAGTAGTATACTGAGCTGAGAATAATTTCCAAACATCATGACCTTGAGACATCAATTATATCCTCTTATTTATAGTCTAAAATCATAACTGGATCCATTAAACAACATAGCCTTGCTTGTATAAAAAATACCTTGTGCTTGACTAGCCATCTTTACTTGCTTATGATATCCTTTAGGATATTAGGACTCCTTAAAAGGATGTTATCTAATAAAAAATTTCAGAATTATCTGATCATGGGGCTGAATCATTTTCCTTGAAATAATCCTTTAATTTAACTTATTTTTCGAAGCATTCATTCACATACATAAATTAACTAATGCATAAACAATCATCTATGAAAGAATAAAACATAAGAACATATGAGATATGTGGAAAACCCTCTTTGGGGATTAAAAAACACTTATAATAAAGTCATATAATAAATGGATTAGATTTTAGTGAGGCACCAACCCCACAAGGAGCACCAACCCCTTAGGTAACTAAAAAAAACTCAACTACCTTAAACCTCTAATCACCTTTTAATATTTTTTTCTCACTCAACTAAATATTACCACCTCCTTTTTCTCTTCTCACTCTTTTATCTCTCTTAAATAGCTTATTAGGCCTTCGCTCTCAACTAGCCCTTTCCTTGGTATAATTAGGTTATATAAAATTGATCATCACCTATAAAAACACAATCATATATTAATGACATATTCAAAACACATATATTATGGTATTCAATCCCACTACCTAATTTCCCAAAACTATATATCATTCACTCATATCCTTAATCTACAAACTATTCAATTTAGGCCTTTAGACCTTCTCTTTATACTTGACTCTCGATCTCACCCATATTGGTGATAAAATAACCTATAAATAATTTTATCACCATTTCAATATATCATAAAATAAATTTCAAAAGTGAAACAATGACTACATAGGTCGGTGATTACCCATAAGAGCCAAAAACCACCATTAGACCTAATAGAGACCTAATGCAATTAGGCCTTTTCAAGGCACACATTTCACCTTGACCACATTGGAAAAAAATGAGCCTAAAAAATGGATGAAAAACTTAAAAAATTATTAAATTATACTCCTTATAATCTCACATTAGTTACCCAACATCATTTATCTCATTTCACTCTTTGAACCACCCAATTAAGTCTACTTGCAATTAAGCCTTCTCACTGCCAAAAAGTCTATCTTATAAATATGATGTATACACTCAACTTTGAGACATAAAAAAAAAACAAAAAAAAACATGGTTATAATATCCATGAAATCATTTTAAACATCATGTTAATTATAGTTCACCAAATAGTGCAAAATACCTTAAATTGATCCTCTTAATATGCTCACTCAAAACTACACACAAGCTTTAAGAACCCAGTCAAAAGTCTTTGAATTTTAACACCTTATTAGGATTTTATCATGCATAAAAATGTATTGAAATTAACCTATGAGATATATATAATAACTTCAAGTTAATTTTATTCTTCAACACTATGTAAAAATACTAAGGAACATCATTCTCACTCATACATAGATAACTACCTATAGCTCCAAAAACATAGTCATGAAGATAAAGATTTAGAAAATGTGTGTGAAAAAATTTATGAAATTTAAATGGTTTTAAATTATCCTTAATAATTCTTATAAATTTTTTTAATATATATATATATATATATATTACAAGTTTCAATATCAATATTTATCTTATATACTAATCTCATGTTTTAACCCTAAACATACCTCACTGTGTCAGATAGGTCACTTTGAGAACAAATTTTTGGTTTTTTATGTGTATAAACAAAAAATATATTCAATGTGGAAAGGTTATATAGGTTTTTAAAATTAACCCATGCATTTAGATCCATCCCTAATCCATTGCAACCAATCCTTAATCTCATTCTCACTTCTACCTAGTTTTCTCATTGTCTTCCTCATTAGGCCTATTTAGTGATAGGTCAACTTACATGATTATTTTTATAATATTTATGTCTAAAAAATTATTAAAAAATTACATGGGAACAAAATAAAATTCTCACACATCATCATCTAACCATTTTCATGATTTGATCTAGTCAACCCTACCTGTTACATCAAAAATCCAAGAAATAAGGGGTTTCATATAGCTTACACTCGCTCTTCTGACATACAAGTGACAATTAGAGAGACATCATAGATTATTATACATAATTAAATCATAAAAATATTTCATAAAAACCATTTTGATCCATTTTTAACAATATATTGTTGATTGGGTCATTACGAGGGTTTTAGGAGAGTTTTGACTGCCTTCCATTTTTAGCAATCATTCATAAAGGATTTCCACTCATATACAAAACAAATGCTAGGAAATTAAAGATATTAGCCTTCCCCAACTTCCATTAAATTATTATGATCTCATTAAAATGTTACACATGTAAACAAGCATAGTAAAATCCTTTACGAGTATGTAACACCCCATTATACGCACATATAAGACCTCAACACTATTTTTCATGTTTTTTATTTAATGTATTTATCTCAAAATTGGTAAAAAAATTAAAAAAATCTCTCACACCTATGAAAATTATCTCAATATATTTTTCACCTTTGAAAATGAACTTAACCCCTCATTAGGCCACACTAAGTCTATTTGTACACTAGTCCTTGAACTACCAGTCATACTTAAACCATGATCACACATTGAAACCTCTTGTATTATTCTCAAAACCTCATTATCATGTCATAAAACCTCTTACCATGATAACATACTAGCAAAATTATTCACAAAAATCTCATATTCCTTATCTCATCATGCTATTAGGCCTATGCCTTCTCACTAGATATCTCAATGCAAGGATTAATCTTCAAAACTTACCTTGGAACACTTCTAAAGGATTCATTGCCTCTTTAAAATGTTTACACAAATTTATAAACTCTCTCATGCCTATATTTACACAATTCAGCAAGATTAATATTCTTTATCCATACACCTTCACATAGAACTAGACTAGGCTTCTCAAGAGACCTATTATTAAACATTAACTTACCTTGCATCATGATCTTGACTTTGACATGCCATCAACCTCAGAATAATTACTATGTTACCTTAAAATTATCTCTTAATAAAGACTTATTTTTTACATACCATTTCACCATGCATGGCATCAAATTTGACATTGACATTAATGCCATCTATCTTGACTTTGACATGAATGACAACAATAATGCCTCAACACCAAAAATAAGAACATACTTCAACACCTTCCCATTGGACTCAGGACATGGTGATATTCCTTCAAATGGGATAATGTCCTATAGGAATAATTAGGTCAAGAAGGAGGTACTATAGACTAAAATCAATACATTTATTCCTTATTGATGGGGTTCTTTTTAAAAAGTATCTTGATGGTATACTCTTGAGGTGTGTATAAACTAACCAAATTGACAAACTCTTAGACTAGTTTCATGATGGGCCTATAGGAGGGAACTTTTAATCCAAGACTACAAAATTAAGGATCATAAGATTAGTCTAATTTTTTCCAATTTTTTAAAATTAATCCCATGCTTTGGTTATGAGGTGCCAGAAATGTGTTATATTCACATGAAATCAAAGACTAGCTTCCTTGCCCCTCAAGCCTATCCTAGATAAGTATCCCTTCATCTAGTTGGGCCTATATTTTATAAGTATGATCCATGCTTCATATAGTGTAGTAAATAGGTGGGTATTTACTTTTATGGAATAATGTACTAGGTGGGTAGAGGAAGTAGCACTCAAGGAAGTAAATGAAAATTCAAATTTATTAGTTCTGTGACAACTTAGTAACCAGATTTGGGATCCCCTCCACCATAAGATCAGAAAATGCACTAGACTTAGGTAGTATAAGGGTGAGTAAATTTTATCTTAAAAATGGCATATAACTCATTAATTCCTCCAATTTATATCCATATGTCAATTTACTTTCATATTCCACCAACAAGAATCTAATTAGGATCATAACGAGAACTATGGAGGACAACCAAAGGGAGTGGCATACTAAACTAAGGACAACCTTATGGAAAGATAGGATTACTCCAAAGAGAGATAATTTTAATTCAAAATACCTCCTTGTCTATTGAAAATAATAAATTCTATTCATATCACTTGAACTACCAACCTTGAAACTCACACATCAACTTAAACTCATGGAGAATGATTCTATGGAGGTAAGAATAAATGAATTGAGGGAGCTAGAAGAGACAAAATATGATGTTATGCATGATATGTGGTCCAATAAAGATCATTTCAAAAATTAATTTGGTGAGGTATATCCTTCAAATACCTTCTAATAAGGTGACATTATGCTCAAGTGGGATGACGACAAGGCTAAACCAGGTAAGCACTCAATGTTTGATAGTCTTTAGAGTGCACCATACGTTATTATTAGTTTCAAAGAACATAATTATTTTGAATTATCCAAGATGAATGCTGAGGAACTCCTTATGATTTTTAATGGGGTATTTCTTAATTATTTTTACTAGAAAGCATAAAACTATATTTTACACAGTACTTTAGGTTTCCTTATTCCAAGTGTTGTGGCACTTGTTTTGCTAGTTAAACTTTTGGTTATGTTATTGTTGCTTTATGTTGTGTGTCCTTGTTTCACATTTACTTTGTGTCTTGTTGTGTGTATTTTATAGTTTTTTTATTTCTTAATGTTTTCAGAATATTGATCATGAGATGTCAGTTCAATCAAAGAGGCTTTCATCTAATCATGACTACTATATAAGAGATCATGGGTCCTCTTAACCAACAAGTAGGTCAAGCATTTATATTCACTATTAATGTTGACTTGATTATGCCCATGGGATTTTAAATGATTAAAATTATGTAATGAGTATATAATCTCACCATGGTCACCCTCTTATACCTCTTCATGTGTTAGGGTAGTTCAAAAAGGGAATCCCTTGTCATCATGTCAAGGTAATACGTTCAAGTGAGGTGTTATGTCAAGATATGGTATGGTGGTTGTATCTTACCCATTTTTGAGCTTATGTTAATTTATCTCTATGTTATTTATATATAAGGATTCATAATAAACTTTAGATTAATCGAAAGGTCTAACTTAATCATATTGAAGATGAACCAATGATACACCTCATGACCTATTATGAATCCATTTAATTATGTTGAGAGCTTGAAAAGTATGGTAGGATCAGAGGGTTAAGGATGTCATAAGGATAATGTGGTAACCTTGTTTAGGTCCTTATAATGATTGAAGGTCTTTTAGCACATATTAAGGTAATCATTTTTTTGAATTTTCACTTGAGATGAAGGACATTGCCTTCAAAAACACTATCTAACCATGGACTGATGTTATTTTGGGCCCAAAAAACCACTAAGTCCATCAATTATTCCCTAAATGGTCTCCATTATCAACATAATCCTATGATACAATGGTTTTATATGTAAAAGGGTTTCTTTTCATAAGTCAAATGCTTTAATTTTCCACTAAAGGGGCCCACACATGGGAAAAAATCTATTTTAACCTTCCCCCCACTCATAATCCCTTATTTTAATGCATTTTAACCCAACATTTACATCCTTCTACCCACCAATAAAATTTCAAGATCTTAAAACCTTATAAAATGCAAGAAAATAGTGTTTTACTAGTCTTTTCAAGTGAGTACAGATCTGTACAATATGGTCATGGTAAGAAAAGTTCAAGGATTTAAACTAGGGGTAAAGTTTTTATTTAATATAGATAGGAGATAGAAGATGGTGACCTGATCTATTGGCCAAAGGAAGGGGGTCTAATGGAATTATTATCCTTGGAATTGGTTTACATAATGATGACCCATGATTTATGAAATAAATTTAAGAACCCAGGGTAGTCAAACTAGTGTTTTACATTCACATAGGGTCATATTGGAAAGGTTTAAGTACCTTTCTAACATGTTTGAATAAAATGGTGATTGTGTATGTCTTATAAAATCATTATAAGTTATTCTACTTCACTTTAGACCCAAAATTGGCATGTGTGAGATTATGGGAGAAATAAAATCTTCATATGGTCACACTTTTAGGTTATAGATAATAATTCTTGACATTTGGGAGCCTTTACTACATAATATGTGTCAAGGATATTATGTTGATTTTGATGATGTATTATCAAGAGTTAAATTCAAGTATTATAATCATTTATGGTGTATATGATCATTAAAGGACTTAAAATATCCCAAAATCATACCGCCAAATGAGACTACCTATGTATTTGACCTTCAGTGCAAATATGCATAGAGTGTTTCATGGTGATGGTTATTAAAGGTCATCATAGCACCATAGAGGCAACAAAGGTGTTATATTCATGTGGAAGAGTCCCTATTTTATAAATAAAAATATTTATTATGGCTATAAATTCTAAAAAACTATGAACTATCCTTCCAATGATTTCATAGACCTATTTAGTAAAGTTTAAGGTATTCTTGGAATCTTAGGTTTTAGTTTCTCCTTTTATATGTCTGATTAACCAATTCCAAATATTTTGAATTGTCAAGTATATGGATAGGGGTGTATAGGATCTTTATAGTTCATCTTAAGGAAGATTAAACATTCCATATGACATATGTTAAAGGTTATATAATGATTAATGATCTTATAAATCAATTTTCACACCATAGTAGGCTATGATTTGCAAATTCAAAACTCCAGAGGACTCTATGACTAACACCTATAGGTTTGATCCCTTATGACTAAGATTAAAGTATGAAATAAAGTCCAAATGTTGAATAAAATAATGAACAACCATTGATACTATGATATAATTTTATATTCAAGTGTGAAGTACTATTAATAAATTATGACCAAGTTCAGATGGCCAACTCAAGCTCAACCTTCAAAGGGTTTTCCAAAACTAGTGTTAGATTAAACTACACAATAAAAGCATGGGCTATATATTATTAAGATTACTATCTTAATAAGAGGTAGTGATATTCATGAGAGGTCAAATAGGTCTCAAACATGATATATAATCCCTCCTTTTTCTCATGTCCTTTTGAAAGGGCTCCATTGATATTCACATTCCTAGATCACCAAGCTAAGGACTCTAAATAGTCTACCTCCAAAATTAAATATGAGATGTTATATGCACATGGAGGATAGAAATTAGATAGAGATTTAGAGTATATAGATCATATTTTTATCAAGGGAAACCTAAAAGTATAATCCAAACTAATTAGATCAACCATATATAGTGAACTAGGTTTATGATCCGGGCACCAATTTAGGCGACAATTCGGGTGACAGTTCCACCCCAATTGATGACGAAACTTCTAGGAGCCATAACTTTTGCACCATAGCTACAATTGACTCATTGTTTGAACTTTTGGAAAGATCAGAATGAGGATAACATCGTGAGATGTCATGGAGCTCTGATTGATGAAGTTTTACCCTTGAAAACCCAATGAAAGTACATCAAATTTTAATTTTAGTAGTGCAGTCTAAAAATAGTAAGTTTCTAAAAATAGTAATTCCTCAAATTTTATATTGTTTTAAATATTGGAAGTCAAACCACTTAATCTCCCTCAATATTGGTGACCTTCCACATCCTCTCCATGCTTTCAAAATGTGTATAAATGAAGAGGTAACCCAAAATGTGAAGACAGACATCTCTTCCCAGAGATAAGCATATATTTGTATTGTGATCTTGAGTAATACTACATCTCTTCTCAAAGAATTAATTGTTACAGTGTTATTTCTATGCTATTGAGATATTTATCAACTATTTTTTTTTTGATTAGTGGTATCAGATCGGTTTGTCTTGAGAGTGTATGATCTCAAGGACGAGGTCAGGCTACAAGAAGCTTGGGTGGGAAACAATAGAGCTTCCAAATTTTCCACCTGTTCACTCCAAATGACTTCAAATGGTGGATGACACTGAGACATCTGATACTTTTAAGGAAATTGTGAATGAATCCCTCCAATCACAACAAGCGTATATGCTACAATAAGTTTCCCAAATTCTTTAAACACTTCCAATGGGAAATCCTAGCTCCGCAGCTCCACTTCTTGGCTCCTCATCCAGGTAATGTCCTTTCAGTGCCCCAACACCCTTCAAGGTTCAATTAAATTTTTATATTCCTACATTTGAAGGCAAAATCAATGTTGATGTAGTAGAAAATTGGTTGGATCAACTATCTTCCTACTTCTCTATAATAAGTTAACCGATGGAGAAAAGATTACTTTTGCTCTTTTGAAATCATCATTGCCTATGAAAAATTGGTGGGAAGTGTACGAAAAGAGGTTCAATATAGATGAAATCAGCCTTGAGGTGGAACCTACCTGGGATGATTTTGTGGAAGCGGTGAAAGAAGAATACTATCCCATCAGAGCATATGATGATCTGTACATATAGTGGCAATAACTTCACCAAGGTAAGGACAAATCTATTTAAGATTACACAGACACTTTTCATTCTTTGTCTGCAAGATTAGGCATTCAAGAAAGTGAGAAACATAAAAATCTCAAATACTATGGTGGACTACAATGGTACATATGGGGGGAAATGGAACTCTTCAATTTGGAAACCCTCGGTGAGGCATACAATTTTGCAGTGAAGATTGAATAGAAGCATGGCAGAAAGAATATGAAGAGTCAACCCTCCAAATGGAAAAGTGATAAGGAAGGTCAAACATGAGGCAAAAATTAGAAGAAAAAGGAGTTTCAAGATAAGAAATCCCAAAAGGGGAAGGCTAGAAAATGGTGTGATTACCACAAAACTGGAACTCACTCCAAAGAGGAATGTTTAGCCATCAAGTCACTACTTTTTGAGTCACAATACTCGACATCTACTACTCTGGCCCATACACAATCCACAGTCAAAGAGGATGAAGAAGAAATTGTAGATGCTAAACCTGACGCCATTGTCACTTCATCATAGACTCATGAGGAAAGACTAGATGACAAGGAAATATTGTTTCACACCAAATTATGGGTAAAAGGTAAGCTTTTGAATTTCATTCTTGATAGTGGGAGTCAAAAGAATTTAATTTCTACTAAAGTTGTGAAAAGTATAAATCTATCCATGAAGCCTCATCCAAAGCCCTACAGTATTAGATGGTTGAGCCCTGGGAGAGACCTCTGTGTCACCCATCAGTTTCTTTTTTCATATGTTATAAAACCATTCCAAGATGAAGTCTTATGTGATGTGGTCAATTTAGATGTTTTTTATGTACTCCTTGGTCAGCTGTTCATGTATGAGTGACATGGCATCTATGAATCATTGCCCAAAGGATCACCCTAACTCTTGGAACATGACACTATAGGGTAATAGAGGTACCACCTCCCACATATATCTCCCTAATCAGTGCTAAGCAATGAAAGATATTGTTGGAGAAAACAAAGCAATTTGATCTCATGGTGGTTAAACCATAGAAATCCAAGAAGGCTGATGTTGTAGTCCTGACTACACAATCAACACAATAACAAAAGTAGATAAGATGAATCATAGGAGAATATGATGACTTATTCAAGTCACCCACATGATTTCCACTGCATTTCTAGGTAAAACATTCTATCAATTTGATCCTAGGAACACCTTTGCCTAACAGTCCTGTGTAGAGCATATCAGTTTTGGAAAATGATGAGATAAAAATATAGATTCAATAATTAATCCAAAAGGGTCACATCAAGCCAAGCTCTTCACCTTGTGGTATCCCAATTATCTTGGCACTAAAGAAAGATGGAACATGGAGGCTTTGCATTGACTACCGAGCCCTAAATAAAATATCTGTGAAGAATCACTATCCTCTCCCCAGGATTGATGACCTATTGGACCAGCTCTATGGTGCAATGTTCTTCACCAAAATTGATCTCAAATTTGGTTATCACCAAATTCCCATTGATCCCACTGATGTCTAGAAGACTGCATTCAAATCTAAGGAAGGGCTCTTTGAATGGTTGGTTATGCCTTTTGGCTTAACTAATGCACCTGCAACCTTCATGAGGATGATGGATGACATCCTACAACCCTTCACCAACTCATTTTTACTTGTCTACTTAGATGACATACTCATCTATAGCAGAACATGGGAAGAACATTTGCAACATGTTTGTAAGGTGCTTCAAACTCTTTGGGAGCATAAGTTGTATGCAAATCTTAACAAATGCACATTCAGGATGAAAAAAATTTAGTACCTTGGGTATATTTTGAATGAGGAAGGGGTCCATGTTGATCTAAAAAAAATTTAGGTTATTTGAGAATGGCCCACACCAAGGACCCTCATAGAGCTTCACATCTTTTTGGGTCTTGCAAATTTCTACCACAGGTTTGTTCTTGAATTTTCACATGTTGCTTGGTCACTAACCCAAGTGACTAAAGGAGGAGCTAAAGCTACATTTCAGTGGGGTGAAATATAACAAAAGTCATTTGAGAATTTGAAGAATAGACTTTGCTCAGCCCCTATTCTTGCCTTGATAGATTTGCATCAACCTTTTGAGTTGATGATAGATGCATCTGAATATGCCATGGGAGTTGTCATCATGTAACATGGCCATCTTATTGCATATCATAGTGAAACTTTCACTGATATAGTCAAGAAATAGCCAAAATATGATAAAGAGCTCTATGCCATTATGTAAGCCTAAAAATAATGGAAACACTACATCTTGGGGAAAGAAATGGTCATACACACTGACCACAGACTAATGGAATTCATCCAGATGCAAAGCAAACTACAAAATGAGAGGCACAAAAGGTGGGCCACATATCTTCAACAATTCTACCCGATAATTAAACACAAAAGGGGGAGCTCAAATATAGCTACAGATTCTCTGAGCTGCCCACCAATTACTACACTCATAATAGTTCTTGACCTGTGCAGACATGAGACTACCACTTGGGGTGCCCTATATGAAGTAGATCTTACCTTTGCTGATAAATATCAAGCACTTCAAAAAGGTAAACATGTTTTTGATTTCTATTTGCAAGATAATGTCCTCTATCATATAGGGCACATCTATGTTCTAGTTGTAGAGCAACAAAATATGATATGGGAAGCACACTTTAGTAGGATAGCTAGACACTTTGGTATTGAAAAGACATTGGTAGTTCTTTAAAAACACTTCTACTAGCCCCATATGTGAAAGGATGTGGAAAGATATCTCAAATATTGCACCCCATGTGTGATAGCCAAGCCAATAGATAAGAAGCAAGGATTGTACATGCCATTTCTAGAACCAACCAGGCCTTGGGAATCTATCTCAATGGATTTTCTCTCAAGTTTTCTCACTTTAAAACATGGTAAGGACTATATTTTTGTGATAGTTGATCATTTTTCAAAAATGGCTATCATGATTGTTTGTAAGAAAAATATATTTGATGAGGAAACTAATCAACTATATTTTATTCATGTATGGCTCCATTTTGGTCTCCCCAAGTCCATTGTATCAGATCGAGATAGTAGGTTCCTAAGCATCTTCTAGTCCACCCTATGGAAGATGATAGATACTAAGCTGATGAAGTCCACAACCTTCCATCCACAGACTGATGGTCAAACAGAGGTGGTAAACCACTTGATTGTTCACATGATTTAGATGTATCACTCCAAACATCCATGAACATGTGATGAGGGACTTCTTTTCTTACAACATAGATATAATCAGGTGCTGCATAGCTCAACCAAGCATAGTCCATTCTAGGTATGTTTTGGGTTCCAACCCATTGCATGAATTGATATAGATGTTCCATTTTCCACCATGGAATACACACCTCATGGAATATCTAAGGTAGCAAAAGCAATAAATTTTATTGAACAAATGCAACACATCTAGCAATAAGTTTATGACATCCTGGAGAGGATGAATTAGAAGTATAAGCAACGCCATGACAAACATAGGGTTAAACACCATTTTACTATGGGTGACAAGGTTTGGTTGTGGCTTCAGAAGGAATGAATTTTAGGCCCACGTAAAAATATTTAGCCTCTGCAATATGGTCCCTACACCATCACCAAAAGAGTTGGAGAAAATGCTTTTGAGTTGAACCTACCAGCCTACCTTTGCCTGCATCCAATATTCAATGTGGAGCTCCTAAAACCATATCACCCACCTCTATTGGGCACTTCAGTTGTAGTAGAACAACTAGACATTGATGAGCTTGATCCACAAAGTTTGTCTCTAGTAGAAGAGGATCAGATTGTGGATACCTGATTGAAGACAACAAGAGGATGCTCTATTCCACTTTATCGAGTGGTCAAAAGGGGCTAGCTTAGCCATCAAGGTGAGTGGCTCATAGAGAATCAAATCAAGAAACAACTACCACACCTGATGGGGAACATTGATGCAATGGGGACCATTGCTTTTCAAGGAGGGAGGAATGATCCAGGTACCAATTTAGGTGACAATTCGGGTAATAGTTCCACCCCAATTGATGATGGAACTTCTGGGAGCCATAACTTTTGCACTGCAACTCCAATTGACTCACCGTTTGAATAGTTTGAAAGCTAAGAATGAGGATAACATCGTGAGATGGCATGGATATTTTCTCAATGAAGTTTGACCCCCGAAAAACCAATAGAAGTGCCTCAAATTTCAATTTTAGTAGTGTAGTCTAAAAATAGTAAGTTTCTAAAAATAGTAATTCCTCAAATTCTATATTGTTTTAAATCTTGGAAGTCAAACCACTTAATCTCCCTCAAGATTGGTGACCTTCCACATCCTCTCCATGCTTTCAAAATGTGTATAAATGAAGAGGTAACCCAAAATGTGAAGATAGACATCTCTTCCTAGAGATAAGCATATATTTGTATTGTGATCTTGAGTAATACTACATTTCTTCTCAGAGAATTCATTATTACTGTGTTATTTCTATGCTATTGACATATTTATCAGCTAGAAATTTTGAGTTTTGGATTAGTTTACCTAACTAGTTGGGGTGCCTAACTGATGTCAATGGTAATGTCAAAAAATTATGTAAGAGTAACCCTTGGATAATTATGACATTCATCCTCATTATGGTTACTAAGGTTATGATCAAGCAAAGAAACCACCTAGTTTATGCTAGACACTCATGACACATAAACTTTAGTACATGATTGTAGGGGAGTCTTGAGGAAGGATCAAGGGGATGCTTAGTTCAATAAATGTGGTTAGATACTAAATTTAATCTATATTATCCCCTTAATTATATAAATATTTTAGAAGATAAGACATAGGTCCTACCTACACATCTAACATTAATTGATTCAAACACTCATACTAGTCATAACAGTGATGGTCATGGTAGGCCTACATGAAAGAGTGAATAAGATGGTGGTCTGGGAAGCTGAGGATAGATGAAGATGGTGGAAATTAGGTGTAAAAGGATGATATGGTAAAATTTAAGAAAAAAAGATAGATGAAGGTGAATAAAGGTTCTGAAACTTAGTCTAAGCATGTAAGACCTAAAGCCTCCTTAAACCCTCAAGATCCCATCCCTATTTTGGTGAATGACTCAAACCCCCATGGTAAGCCAAAGATCATGATGATGTTTATATGGATTATATAGGTCTTTAAGAAAGTATTATAGGTATAATAAGGTAGAAAAGTGGCTATTTTGGTTCTATCACCCCTCTTGAGCTCCATTACCCTAGTTTCCCATCTAGAAGTGCCAACTCTAATGTTCATATCTCACACAACATGATGAGTCTCAAGACTAGTGCTCTTAGGGGGAATTAGGGACCCCTAATAAATTACTATCCATGGATGAAAGAGTTGCATTTAGGAGCTTAACTCTATGAATAATATATAACACTATAACCCACATAGATTTCTTGGTAGAAAACTCCAAGGCTAAAAACATTCACTCATAACCCTTTGTATAAGTTTCATGAGACCAAGATTTTTTAGGAGTTTTAAAGGGATAAATGGGATAACAATCCATTGTAATAAGTTTTGGATTTGAGGCCTATACTCTATGAACCATTATTAAAATGGTAAGCCACTAAAACCCTCTCTAAACCCTAATAAGGACTTGATAAAGGAATTATACCCTTAAATGATTTCAAATGAGGTAGTTGAGACTTGAAATAGTCTTAATGGTATCCCTAGGTCACATGAGCACCCAAATGGTCTAACTATTGTCATATACAAACTATAAGTTATAGGGATCAGGCTTGAATAAAAATGACCCAAGTCTATGTGTAGATAGTTGAAGAAAGTATGCATGTTTTATAGTCTTATAAAGAAGAAGATGTATGAATATGTCACAAGGGTTACATAATGACCACCTATAGGTGTCCCCACATCTAATGGCCATATACATGCATGCCTAAATGCCTAGTCAACTGACTATGTATTCATAATGAAGAGTAAAAGGATTAACCAAGATAAAAAATGATCCTAAGGGTCTAATAGGTATATTTCATACTCTTAGAGATGGTCAAGTGCCATCACATCTCCATTTTGAAGTGAAAACCTAGAAACCCTGCCTTTAGGCCTTTTGGCCTAATACCCTTCTAAAGGCATGACTACTTGAAGACTAAGGCTAGAAGATAATAAGGGTTGAATAAGACCTCAATAAATCATAGAAATTTACTTTAAAAAGTTTTATATGTGTCACAGGTGTTAATTTGTAGAAGGAATCCTAGAATTGGTCGTTTTGGCCTAGAACTACCTTGATAGTGCACATAATACAAGACAGTCACCCAAGGGACACCTTCTTGTGATCAAAAATATAAGGAGTATCAACATGGGGATGTAAACTATTAGGGAATGTTTTTTAGGGATATATAATTTAGTCTCTTTTCATTGGTCCTATGGTTCAATCCCTTAGGGCTATGAATAATCGCTAAGAGTCTAAACCTTCATAAACATCCCTAAAACTCTAATAGAGACCCAACAAAGGAAATTTTAAATAATTTGAATAAAAATTCATTAAAACAGATTTATAAACACTTATAATACCTCATTAACTCTAAGGAGGTCCCAGTCATGATATTGGTTTGTATGGACAGTTGTAAGGACCCATCAAAAACACTATTTTGGCAAGATTTTGTCATGAATTCAAGGTGTAGAGTTATATGAATAGTTATAGATCAAGGAGAATGATAGCGTAAAACACATTTCACCTTTTCAAATCACAAAAACAATCTTAGTTAATCTGATAAATGATTTTGAAGATATGCACTAAAACGCCATTCTAGATGTTCTAGTGGGAGTTGACTAGTCACCTAAATGAGGTGGAGTTATAGGTGTGCAATGATTGAAAGGAATAGGTCATGGTATAGTATATTTTTTCATATCTTAAATATGCTCATTTTTCAATTCCCAAGGTCTTGTGTAGGTCTTATGGCCACCCAAGTGATAAGCACTATGTTACTAGGCCTAGATTCCTAATAGGCCTATTTGGTAAACTAGACAAGATGAGTATTGGAATAAAAGGTTGCCAAGGGAGTAATTATAGGGTCAAAAAATCCATGTAACTACCTCATGCTAGATATCAAACCCATTTCATATCCATCATGGAGTATGGATTATTTTCCTAAACCCCATTGACATGCAAAAGATATATGGTTATTTAATGCTTCATGGAGGCCTAATTAAACCATTTTGATGCCTTTGTAACTATCAAAAATAAGGGGGAATTGACCAAGTTATAATGATCATATTGTGTATGGAGGCAACCTTAACCAAAAATAGACATCCAATACCCAAAATGCTCATTAAATACCATTCACCACCAAGGTAATGCAAGAAAAGAGTTATCAGACTGATTGTAACTACTCATTGAATGAATTATGTTCATTCATGACCTCTCCATGTCTTCTCCATGCTGCATTATTTTATCCATCTTGTTAATTTTCTATAAATTAAAGATCTACAGGCATTATACATATCCCTCAACTAGGTATGATGAAAATCTACCTAAATTATATTGTGTAAACCTTTTGAATCAATAAGAAAGACTATTTTAGATTTCCTTACTAGCTTAGTGTGTTATGTGCTTGTTGATTTAAAGAAGTGGTGAGGTTTCATTCCCCTTTGTAGGTCCTTGTCCTCACTTAATTTCTAGAATATTTTTCTATATAGGTCATATGATTTTTCAAAGTGTTGGTTATTGCTTTTGAAGCGTAATCTAGTTGATCGTGCCTTAAAACATACATCTCATCCATCACCTTCAAGTTTCATAAATTTACATAGACTTCATGTGAAGTACACATCTCAGTCACTAGTCTTTGTTGGATTCATAAAATGTTTTTGCAGGATTAGTTAGAGTGGAAAATAATATGTTGGTGCATCACCTTCCTTAGATTATGTTTTGTTTTATGCATCATCTTCTACCTCTTTTCATTGCCAAGTTAGTAGTTTTAGGAATTGATCTACAATTGATTCCCTAGGGGAGATAGCCCCAAACCTAAAGTTTTAGTCCATCCATAGGTCACCCACAATCTTGGAATAATCCCATCTTTTCCCAAACTTGGAAAGGTCTG
>JARHVA010005820.1:157500-250000 GCA_037957365.1 Torreya grandis | reverse complement strand
ACTATTGTACTTTTTTTACACACATTTTATGATTTACACACAAGCCAACTCATAGGGGATAAATACATGAGTCTAAGTCCCTCTTTTTGAGTATTGATCATGTAGGCAATGCCCTTTGATAATGAGATCATTATGGGTTAGATCAATAATATTTTTACACTAACCCATTTTCCTTAAGGTTAAATTAAATATGGAAATCTAGGGTTTTTCCATTTCATCAAGAGAAATAATCTATGACCCAAATCTATATGCACTAGAGCAAAGGCAAAGCCAAACCTAGAAGCATTCAGGTGAATGCATCATATTTTAGATGATATTTAGTACATGAAACTAGTGTTAGACTTAGATAGTAGAATTAACAAAACCATCTAGGGATGATGTAATTATGAAATAAACTAGAGGAAACCAATTTAGAAACTAATGACTATTCTGAAATCTACTTCCCACTTGATTTCAATCTATACCAAATCGAGATTTAAATTAGCATCGTAACTAGATAAGTACCTTATTTTATGTCATTTATGTATCTATAATATTTTTACTTTCAATTTATGTCTTATCTTTTTTTAATAAATTTATAATATGATACATCTACGTTTAGCACATTAATTAGCCTACTGTAGATCTAATATTTACCCTTGTGCTTTATCATTTCTATATCCTTAAGCCTATCTACCCAAGTAGGATCCACATCCAAATTATGATTAAAAATTTGGTAAACTCAATCCATGTGAATATGTAAATTTTTATAATTTAAGGCTTCCAAGCCTCTTAGGGTTTCATCTTGCTGTGATGGATTTTCAGATCTAAAGCTTTACCATAGGACTTTACCTCCTCTAGTCACAAGGGCTTCATGTGAAAATAAATGCAAGTGGATTCTTCATTGATAAACACATTTTATATTCAAAAAACTTTCATTTCAAAATTACTTAGAGGTATTTATGCTTGTATTATTATATGCAAAAACCTTATTTCTTCACACAAAATCTATATAGATTTTTTAATTTTTATAATTTACTAATTTTAGTAAATATTGGAATATAAGATTAATGGTGTAATTATGTTGAAATTAATTTTTAGGTTTCATAAAAAAATAGTCTTTATTACAAAACCTCTCTTATATCTCTAAAAATATTCTTTATTTATCACAATTATTGATTTTTTATTTATAATATTATAGGTTTTCCTTATGAAGCATTCAAAATTATTTGGCCTATTTATGATTAATATTTGGTAAAAATAAAATTACTTGGAAGTTTTTCATAAATATCTTGATATAGACAAAAACCTCTTTCAGTTTGCTAAAATATTGTACATATTTGCCAAGTTAAAAAAAATATTATTTTTAGTAAATGTAAATCTATAAGTCACACATGTAATTCTATTTCCCTATTTTTTGGGTTCATCTCATTTCCTATTTTTACCAAAAAAACTATCTCATATTTCTAAAAAAATCATCCAATATAATTAAATTGATATATCATTATTGTAATGATTGATTATTCCTTGGCATTTATTTTCTTTGCTTATCTAATATCAATGTTCAAGCATTTCAAATGGATAAAAGTGAACTTAATCCTCTTAACCCTAAGGAGAGTGACAAATATCATCCCTCTAACTAGGTGATAGATATCACCCCTTCAAAGGAAAAGGTGGATCATCCTATTATACCAAAATAGGGTAACTATAAAACCCTACAAGATTAAATTGATAATATGAACAAGTTAATAAAATGATTACAACAACAAAATTAGTCCCTAAATTCAAAGATCACTTTATTGAAAAATCATATTTCATATAAAAATAACCCAAAATATGCTACCATGAACCATTTGTGTTTATAATTTCATACCAATTATGTGTATAGTAGGAATCAATCTTGTAAACCAAAACTAAAGTCACCTAATACCAATACAAGTGAACAAAATCCTACCAAGAAGTAAAGTGAGATTATAAGTGAGATACTTAGAAATGATTCAATCAAATTACCTCCTATATATCCTATACTAAAATATAAATACTACTATAAATATTATATAATGCATGGTCACCATACATATTTCTATTTTGCATTGAAAAAAAGATACAAAACATCAGTTCTCCCAAATCGATGATGTTAAATGAAGAAAAATGGGTACCAAAAGATCCTACAAAATAAAAGGATAAACCTTTACCAAATCCACCTCAAGATTTAAATGATAGATCATTAAATTTTATGATCCTTCACATGATGTGAGATTTTCCAATGTTCCAAATTCTCTAAAATATGTACCGAATATTCTGAATAATGATCCAAAGCAAGAAATTTTGAAAGAACAATCCCAAATGGTGATGTTACAAAATGATCAAAATAAATATTTTTATAATGAGAAAGATAAGATGTGAAAAGTTTTTCTATTTTATATCCCACAATTTGACAATGATGAAAACCAAAAAAAACATCCATTTCTAAGAAAGAAGATCCAACCTATGGTGTGGTTGGTTTTTCATACATAGTTACTCAAATTGTCAAGCCATTTATTCAAAAAATATTTATTCAAAATCCATTTGTTCCAAATTAAACACTATTAATCTCAAAATTATCCTTTAATATTGATTACATACATGATCCTAATTATAATACAACTCAATGTTACCCTTATAGTCCTTTATGTGATCATAACAATTCTATGTGATTAAATGCTACATTTACCTAGACATATTCCTTCTATATTATGCATGGTTACATTTTTAGATTATACAATAGTCTTACCCTTTTGAGGCAAGGTAAATACAAGTTCCTATATTTCCCTCACCTTAAAGGGGAAGGGGCATGTTAGTGGGGGCATGCTTAGGAATCATGTTATCCACACTTGGCACAGTTTTCAAATTTAGTGGGGGTATGCTTTGGAAGCATGTTCTCCACACTTATTTAGTATATGGTACTAAATCCATTTTTAAATTTAGTGGAGTCATGTTATCCACACACATTAAAATTTTTATATTAAATGGGGTTATGATTGGGAAGCATGTTCTATATGATCTAGGTATTTGACTCAAGAGAGGATGGTAAGTATGGTGTTAGTTTCAAAATAAAAATAAAATGAAATAAACACACTAATAGCATAAGATCTCTAGATGTAGACACTAGGGAGATCTTAGTTAATAAAAAATAAATGAAAAACACAACTAAAAAGTAAGGAATAAAATACAATAATTCCTTCACCTTCCTTGGATGCTCCAAATGCCTTTATAGTAGTGGATTGCTCAGTTTGTGCTCATGAAGTCCTCAGCAATGGAGGTTTAGCTACCTCAATCTCTCCTTGGCACCTTTAGCTTATGGCTTGGCTTGGATTGGAATCAATTTGACATGGTAACACTAATTTTAATGACTCCTTGAAGATATTTGTGCATTATAACTTTGCACCAAAATAGCTTGGAAATGATGTGCATGGCCTCTATATTTATAAAATTTTGAGAATGTCTAGAATTAACCTAAACCATCCATCCTGAGATTGAGATATGTGGTTGAGGATTAATTAAATTTTTGAAATTAAGTTTGTAATTATCCTCATAATGACATTAAAATAAGGATTAATTAAGAGGCATGGAGGGCTTTGATGAGGCATGAGAGGCATGAATCCTAATATTTGTGGAATTTATGGCATAGGGATGTCTTTCCAAGAAATGAGGTATCCTAATGATGTAGATATTCAATATTCATTTCTAAAACAGATTATTTAGAAAGTTTCAATGGTATTTTTGATTAGGCCTTGATTTGGGTTAATTATATCTTAAGCATGATTAAGCATTGTGTGCACAAATTACTCAAATTGATTAGAATGCCTTGTTATTTGTTCAAAATTTGATTGGATTAGATTTGGAAGTCAATGTCAGATGCATTGGAATAGTATTCCCATTTAAGATGTTACAAATAAAAAATAACAAAGGCATGTGTCTTGTGAAAGAGATTTGATAGAAAAGAGTAATCCGGAACAATTAGGTATAAAATTAACATTTTGACTTAGAATGATTTGATAAAAGTTAGTTGGCCCATAATTTACATTTTCCCATTTAGGGATACCCTGGCCAAAATTGACATTTAAATATGTCGGTTTTACATCATTTGCCATGTTTTAGTGTTTTTAGGCCAAATTGTGCATTTTGGTTGGAAATTGGCCAAAATCCTGATTGGAGGTTATTAGTGGCCAGTTTATGTGTCTACATTCTCCATACTTATTTAGTAATCAACATATCTAGATTATAGTGGGAACATGTTTTGGAAAAATGTTATCCACATTGAAACTTATTTCAATTTTTATATTTTTCCACATATACTTGGAGCACCATGTTAGAGTATTATTGGGTTACATAGTTGAGCTACTCTTAACTTATTGGTGGTAACTCACTTTTGATCTAAATTTGGGCACTTGTGGCTCTCTCTCTCTCTCTCTCTCTCTCTCTCTCTCTCTCTCTCTCTCTCTCTCTCTCTCTCTCTCTCTCTCTCTCTCTCTCTCTCTCTCTCTCTCTCTCCTTAGATATATGTAGTTTAAAGATTTATATATTTACCTAAGTCTCAAGTTTTAGATCCATAAAATGATACATCTTTTCCAAAAATTTGCCAATAGTCAAGGTGGTTACATTGACACACACATATGTACTCTAAACCTTAATCTTTAAATTTAAAATTAATTCAAGTACTTTTAACCTAGATTATATGCACTTATTTCACACTCTAACAGGTTATTGATTATAGGTCATTCAACAATAAAGAACTCAAATTCAACTCAAGTAAAGATAAGCTGTGTATACACACCATGTACTTATTCCTTTCCTTTAAACTAGTAATTTCATTACTTTATTAAATGGTTGGGAATGTATATTATATTTTGTGATTATATATCACCTCAGTCTTGTACACTTGGAAAACTCATACCTCAGTTATTCCTCTTAGTTATAAGCATGCCTTGCTTCCACAAGCCTCACATGTACTCTATCATGTGCCCCTTGGTTATTACAACTAATGATGATTACCTTGGATAATGTAAATATAATTGATGCCAATTTTTATAACTAATGTCGGTTAATCCATGTAACTGATGTCAATCTTACTTATCGACATTGGTTAGTATGTAAAACTATGGCAACCAAAAACGGCAAAATAAAGGTAGAAAATCAATTTGTAAAAGTTTTAAAGGTATAAATAAATATTTTAGAGTTGAAAAATGATCTTCTTCAGGTGTGAGACGTGTCTATTCCCATCAAGCATGCCATTATGTGATCTAGGTATTTGACTCAAGAGAGAATGGTAAGTATGGTGTTAGTTCCAAAATGAAATAAAGAAAATAATAGCATAACATATCTAGGCCTAGACACTAAGGAGATCTTAGTTAACAAAAAATAAATGAGAAACACAACTATAAAGTAAGGAATAAAATACAAGAATTCCTTCACCTTCTTTGGATGCACACAATGCCTTTCTAGTAGTGGCTTTCTTGGTTTGTGCTCATGAAATCCTTGCCAATGGAAGCTTGGCTACCTCCATCTCTCCTTGGCACCTTTGGCTTATGGATTATCTTGGCTTGGAATCAATTTGGCATGGTAACACTAATTTCAATGGCTAATTAAAAATATTTGTGCATTATAACTTTTCACCAAAATATCTTGGAAATGATGTTCATGGCCTTTCTATTTATATATTTTTGAGAATGTCTAGAATCAACCTGAACCATCCATCCTAAGATTGAGATGTGTGGTTGAGAATTAATTCAACTTTTGGAATTAATTTTATAATTATCTTCATCATGACATCAAAAAAAGGGGAAATTAAAAGGCATGGAGGGCTTTAATGAGGCATGAGAGGCATGAATATTGATATTTGTGGCATTTATGGCCTAGGGATGTCTTCCAAAGAAATGAGGTCACCTAATGATGTAGATATTTAATATTCATTTCTAAAATAAATTATTCAACAAGTTTACATGGAATTTTTTGTTATGCCTTGATTTGGGTTAATTAGATCTGAAGCATGATTAAGCACTTTGTGCACAAATTACTCAAATTGATCAGAATGCCTTGTTATTGGTCCAAAATTTGATTGGATTGGAATTGAAAGTCAATATCAGATGTATTAGAATCATATTTACATTTAGGATGTTACTAAAAAAATAACAAAGTCACATGTCTCATGCAAGATATTTGATAGGAAAGAGCAATCCAAACCACCTATGTGCAAAAATAGGCATTTTGACTTGGAATGATTTGATCAAAGTTAGCTAGCCCATAAATTGCATTACCCAATTTAGGGATACCCTAGCCAAAATCAGAACTTGAATATGTTATTTTCACATCATTTATCATGTTTTAGTGTTTTTAGGCTAGATTGTACATTTTAGGTGGAAATTGGTCAAAAGCTTGATTGAAGGTTATCAGTGGCCAGTTTTAGGTGTTTACAGTTTGCCCCTATTTGGGAAGGTGTTGAAAGTTATAAGCTCAGTAAAATTTTCTCAAATAATGAAAATGTCTTGTATGCCTATAGTTTCAATGATGATAAACCAACTGTATGATGCCCCCTTGAGGGAATGGTTGACACAAGTAGGCCAACAAACGGTCCCTTGATATGAAGTGAAATGAGAGGACCAAAGAAAGGAAAGATGATGGTGTGAAAACATAGTGATACTAAAAAATTGTTCAAAATCATTGATAATGCAAGTGGGATGGTGTATAATGGTTTGCCCAATGATTTTCACAAAGGTTTTTATAATCATTGAGAAGATGGAGATGCCCCATTTATGATAGAAAAGCAAGATAACATGCCCCTAGATAAGAAGAAAAAGTAAAGTGGTGACAACATAATGATTTTCCCAAAGGTGGTTATAATCATTGAGAAATATAGGTGGGACGTTGTGCAATGATTTGTCCATAGGTAGTTATAATCATTGGACCATGATTATGGAAAACATGAGAAACATGGTTGAGGAGGATGATAAATTAACATAGAGGGTAATGATGAATTGGAACAACCTGCTAGTAGGGAGATGTTCATCTAAACTAATAAAGATTGAAGTTTTTTCATGTTTAATTACTCTATTTGGGATATGATTAAGATAGAATCAATATGCCAGTGCTGAAGAGATACCACCATTGTTGAATAGAATTCTTGAAGATGAGGTTTGTTATAGCACATGTCAATAGGCATCATGGTATAACATCATGAGGACTTGGTTGAAATATGCATGGGTCTGACTCTCATAATCTAATACTCAATAGAAAACAATGCACTAATGATAGAAACCATGATGAAAATGTAAACATATGAATAGGGATGGATTTTAGTATAAGTGTGGGAAAGGAATCACCTAATGAACACACATAAAATAAATCAAGGAAACAGTACTGAAAGAAAACAAATAAGTAGACAAACAAACAAAATAAGTAGAGATAAACAAATAAATAATGCAATAGAAACTATATGAACTTTGCCCCTAGAAAATAGGTAACAACTTAAGAAATGAAGAAACTAGAGGAATAGAAGAAAAGGAAGGGGGTGATTGAGTTGTCTTAATATGCACTAGGCAAGTGGATGCTACCTATATAGTTCCATGGATGTAATATCTAATAAAAATCTTTAGTCCAAATGTAGTTCTCCTAGGAAATGGGAAGAATATGATAACTAAGGAAAATAAATAGAATATACATGATAGAAGAATAGGAATGGTCTTACCAAAATGGAAAGTGCATGAGAGAATAGGGCTGAAAAGGATGGGAAAATTAAATTATAAGTGATTTGCTTGTAACTTAGTGAGGGTTTCCAGAATCTTTAAGGGAAAGAATGGTCAATGTTTTTCTATTCTTTTCTAATGATTTTACAAATGTTTTTGGATTTTTTTGAAGTATCTCAACTCAATCAAGAATGATGAGACACTAAATGGTTCAAGATCATAAAATGGTTAGAGCATTTAAATTAAGGTTGCTCACAAAATGGTGAGAGCATTCAAACTTAAGGTTTTTCACAAAATGGTGAGAGCATGGCTTAGGTTGCTCAAAAAATGGTGAGAGCATTCAAACTTAAGGTTGCTCACAAAATGGTGAGAGCATGGCTTAGGTTGCTCATAAAATGATGAGAGCATGGTGGATAAGGGTGACTGATCTGACCTGAACAAGTATTGAGTGCTACCCACATAGTCCCAGAGTAGGACCTCAAGCACTATAGTTTCACCCTTATAGTGGAGGGAGTTGACTAGTGTAATAGTCAATTCAAACAAAATAGGCACAATTGGTAAAAAGGCATAGTATGACATAGGAAGTGGTAAGTTGGTAGGTCAAGGCTTAATGTTTCCCCTAGTTTTCCCATAGGTGGTTATAACTAGGACATAATAACATAGATCGATGGTACTAATTTTCCCAAAGGTGGTTATAATTAGTAGAAAGATTGGTAGTAAGAAAGTATTAACAAATGAAGGATGCAACTGCCAAAACTTTTATCATACTATCCCAAAATATGCTCTTTATATGAAGTAATTAAACTAACTAATGAACTAATTAGATACCTCGATGTTGTGAATGCATAAGGAATGGAAAAAACCAAGTTCAAATGGACTATACTTTAGAACACACTGGTTGATAGAATGGAATGGTAAAAATGATATGGAAAAGAGACAAATAAGGATGGTTTTGCACAAAGAAGAATAGTGATAAAATGGCATAACTAAAATGGTCCTTACAAACAATAGACGTTAATGCTCAAGCATAGGACCGCTGGAGATGAATAATATTCATCCACTCTAGAAGTTCATCTCTATCTGGTATGGAAAGCCTGTATGCTCCTAATCCATAATCTATAGTGATGATAAAATGACCTATCCAATTTGGTTTGAATTTCCCTTTATGTTACTTCTCAGCTATGGTATTCTTTTAGTTTTATTTAAGAACAAGATCACCAAGTTTAAATGTTCTATACTTAACACATTGATTATAGTGGCCTTTGATTCAATTATGATATGCTTGAAGATTGTCAAGTGAAGTTATGCATTTCTCATCAAGTAGGTATATCTCTTGTAGGTGAGCTACTAAATAGTCATGATCATCTAAGGCATGCTTGAAAGAGATGTGTAGTGAAGGCAATTAGAACTCAATGGGAAGGATGGATTCAATACCATAAAAAAGTGAGTATGGAGTGGCTTTTGTGGGGGTACAATGATTGGTATGGTATGCCCAAAGGGAAAGGAATATTTGGAGGTGCTAATCATGAATGGAATTATTGACAATCTTTTTAAGAATATTGGCAATGGTTTTGTTGGATGCCTCAGCTTTGTCATTTCCTTGAGGGTAATATGCTATAGAAAAATGTTGTGTGATGTTGTATTCAATATATATCTCGTCTACATCCTTATTCTTGAATGATCTTCCATTATGAAATATAATTTTAGAGGGGATACCATAGTGGTAAATGAGATGGTTGAAAATGAATTTGGAAATTTTCTTTCCAATTATGTGAGGGGTATAGCTTCAACCCACTTAGTAAAATAATCAGTGGTGGTAAGGATATGTTTATGGCCATCATATGAAGTGGGTTTAATCTTCCTAATGAGTTCAAGTCCCCATGTAGAAAATAGCTATAGCATCAACATCTTTTTCAAAGTTTTTAATAGGACATGAATTATATTAGCATGCCATTGACATTTATCACACTTTTTTACATATGAAATGGCATCTACGTCTATTATGGGACAATAATAACCAGAAAACAAAATCTTTTTGGATAGGAATACCCTACTAGAATGACCTCCACATAATCTTTCATGAATTTCTCTTAATGCTAGCATCAACTCTATTGAAGTTAAACAATGAAGCAGAGTTCCATCAAAACTATGATGGTAAAGGGTGGAGCCAAGTAAAGTATAATGAGTTTAATGATGAATGAAGTCTTTGGTTTGTTTTTTGGATAGGTTAGGTGGTATAACTTGGTCATGAAGGTATTTGTAAAGGTCTGAGTACCAGATAGAATTAGGACCAATAATATCACAAATCATAGAAATAGTTGAAGGTTCATGAACTGGTGCTGACAAATTCTCGATGAGAAACTGATACTCTCTAACATTATATATTTGTTGAATTAGAGAGCTAATAGTAGCCATGACATCTGTAGTTCTATTACTAGCCCTTGGTATGTACTCAAACTAATTGTTGGAAATTTTTTACTTAAGAGTGTTGACCATGGATTTATATAGAACTAGCTTGTCATCTTTAGTCTAAAAATGATTTGTGACCTGATTGATGATTAACTGAGAATCACCATAAACTTGACGATGAGATATGTTCCAATGCACTACTTGTTAAAGTCCTAACACAAGTGATTTATACTCATCCATGTTGTTTGTACAAGGAAAACTAATTATAAATGATTTAGGGATTAGATCCCCCTATGGTGTAATAAACAATAGGCCCACCCCCAATCCATGTGCAATAAATGAACCATCAAAATATAGATTCTAAGGTTGATCCTCAAGGAGTATGTTAATGATGGATTCATTAGGAAATTAAAATGTGAGCAGATGTGTGTCTATGAAAGGTGCTTTAGCAAGTTGATTTGAAAGAACTTATTCTTTGATTGCCTTTTGATTGACATACTCTATGTCAAAATCATTGAGAAGAATGATCCATTTAGCCATTCTACCTTGTAAATATATTTTAGATAGTAGATACTTAAGCAGATCTAATTTTGAAATGACCATGGTCTTATTATTTAACATGTAATGGTACCATTTTTGAGCTATAAAAACCATGGCCAGACAAGCTTTTTCATTAAGTGCATAGTTTAGTTCATATGTAACCAAGGTAAAAATTAGGAAGTATATGATGTGCTCATTTCCATTGTCATCATGTTGAGACAAGAGTGCCCTAGAGCATGGTCGATAGCTAATAGGGATAATAACAATGGATTTCTTAACATAGGAGGTAACAAAAAAAGTAGATTAATAAGATAGTCTTTGAGTTGTTAAAAAGTTGTTTGGTAGTGATCATCCTAGTGAAATGCAACTCCATTTTTTTAAAAGGTGTGTAAATGGATGACACACATCTACTAACTGAGAGATGAAGTATCAGATTTACTAGATCTTACCCTAAAAACTATAGAGTTGCTTTAAATTGGTTGGTGGTAATATCTTGGTTATATCATGGACTTTAGCTAGATTGACTTTAATACCTCTATGAGACACAATGAAGCCAAGTAGATTACCTAAATTTACACTAAAGACACATTTATTTGGATTGAATCTAACTTTGTACTCCTATAATATTTTAGATATCTTATGTAGCACTGTTGGATGGTCAGCCCTGATTTTGGATTTTTTTAATATGTCATCGACATAGTCTTCAACAATATCATGCATCATATCATATAATATGATAGTCATGGCCCTTTGATATATAGCTCCAACATTATTAAGGTTAAATGGCATTACTTGATAAATAAACATTCCCCATGGAGTGGTGAATGCTATTTTATGTTGGTCTTATAGTGTTATTTTGATTTGGATGTATCTTGAAAATCCATCCATGAGTGAAATCATTTCATAGACTATCATGGAGTTGATGATCACGTCGATATTAGGCAAGGGAAAATAATATTTAGAATAAGCTTTGTTGATGTCTAAAAAATCAATACAAATTCCCCTTTAGGCTTTTCACTAATATGTACCACATTATAGATCCATTTTGAGTAGTCAATGGATCAAATACATCTTGCTTATAAGAGTTTTTCCAACTCTTTCTTTACCAATACAATAATGTGAGGATGCATCTTATGTAGCTTTTTTTACCAATTTAGTATCAGAATTAACCACAAGGTGGTCCAGAACTAAGGTGGGGTCTAAACTTGGCATGTCAGAATATGCCCATGCAAAGATATCTACAAATTCTCTCAACAAAGTTGTAAAGATGTCATGTTCCTCCTCAGTGAGGGATGATCCTAATTTTATCCATTTCAACTATGATGGAGTCCTGATATTTACCTATATTGTATCTCTAACTAGAAGGGTTGAACAATCTTCTAGGATAATAGGCAGTGACTTGAACTATTAAATTATGTTAGGGTCATCCATTAGGACTTGCTCTTCAAATTCTCCTAAGCATGATGAATTTGAGTCCCCTAATGGGAAATTTAGCCATGTAACAAAAATAGTTGAAAATTCTTGGAGAATTTGATTAAATACTTTTTATTGCTCAAAGTTGAACTTAGATTCATAGATAAGTTCATCATTGGTGGTATCCTAATCTAATTTCAAAGAAGAATGAACACCCCCATCTAATGATGCCTAAAATTGGTTTACACCACTAGAATAGCTTTTAACTTCACTTTTTCTCTATTCAGAAAGTGCCTCAAAAAGGTTTTCACTTTAGGACCTCAATGTTTTACTTATTTGTTTTTGGCTAAGAGTGTTCACTCGCTCTCTAAAATAGGTTGTAGGATCAAATGTGATTGAGAACCCTGATTTGTGATCTCCTAATATAACATTGTCTCTAAGGCCTAAAAATTTGAACAATGTCTCATCATTTTAGAACTCATCAATTGATAGACTAGATTCTTGTTGGTCCCATTATATAAGTTGGGGATAATATAATGGCAAATGGTTATGATGAATGGCCAAGGTAAAGGTAAAAATGGCATTATTATCAAATAGGTTAGTTTCAACTAGGTCATTAAAGGTGAGGCTATGATCGAACTCTACTTCACTATCGACATCATCATCACTAGTCAATGGTAATGGATTTTTAATAAGATATCTGGGGTCCCCCCTAGGTAGTTTAAATCCAAGTCCATAATGTCCTTCATAATTAATCATGGAAACTGGCTTGATGGTTCCTTGTTGATTTAGTTCAAGGCCTCTTATTTCATAATTATGACACTCCATGATCCTATTAGGAATAGGATACTTGAAATTTTTATAATAATAAGCTTGGTTATCATTGTATAACCATGATTTGTCCCCTTTAAGAGGGCCAGGTCTTAGTCCAAATGTTGGTACAAATGTGGCAGGTCCCTTATCATTATTTTTTTATTGCTAATGTATATGTGGAGTGACTTTAGGTCACCCAAAGGTTTTAGATTTTGAGGAAGATTGACAATATGAAATGTATCATGGGTCATATACTCTCTCAATCGATTATCTAAAATGGTGAAATGATTAGAAGCTTCAGGAGTAAGCATGTGGGAAATGGAATCCAAGGTATTAGGATCTATGAAATTATCCGATGAAGGATCAATAAGTATAGATTTTCCTTTATCTTACTTAGAACCTAGATTCATATTGTATTAATAATTATAGCTTTGAAATTTGACCTTAAGATGTTTGTAGTGCTCATATGGATGTAAATCTCCTATAATATTCATTTCCATCCCTGAGGGGAAAAACTTGATACATTGGTGTAGCATTAATGGGACTACATGAATCTCATTTAACAAAGGCCTACCTAAAAGCATGTTGTATGATAACTCAAGATCAAGCACATGATAAAGTGTATCATGGGTCAAATGCCTAATGATAACTATCAAACTAATGGTGCCTAAAAATTCTCTTTCTTGATCACCATAGGCTTTGATAGTTATTGTTTTTAGTTAGAGATTTGCCATTGTGCACCCAAAAAGATTGATGAGATTTAGAGACACTATGTTGAGACCTGATCCATTATTTATAAGTACATGTTCCACTTTATGTCACTTTATATAAAATTTTATGTATAATGGATTATTATCGAGTAGGCCAATTAAAGACATATCACTTTGGTTAAATGTGACTTGTTGGGTTAGAGCTAAGTGTCCAACCAAAGCTTGAAATTTATCAGGGGATATGTCACTAGCAATAGTGGATTGGTTCAAAAAATCATTTAAGACGTTTTTATGGATTATTGATGTTCATAGAAAATATAAAATAGAAATTTATGCCAGTGTCTTTTTCAATTGTTCCACAATATCAAATTTGTTATCTTGGTAAGTAGTGAATGGTTTATTCAAAGGCTAAATAGTTGGTCGGATGATAGGCAAAGTGGTAAATGGTTATGGGCCTAGGATAGTAATATTTAACCTTTGATTCATGATTTAAGAATTAGGATTAAATACTATACAATTATTGCTAATCAACATTGGAAATAGTGTAGGACCAGACAACACAAGTCTTGATTGTTGGCACACTTGCATGTGATCACATGGCAAGAATGAGCTGACGATATAAGGTCTAAAAGGGGATTTCCTAGTTTGTTATTTTTCTTACATGCACTCCTAGGTCAAAGAAGGATTATCCATGTAATTTGGTTGACTATTGTTGTTTATCAATGGTCTAGACTAATTAGTGCTTGGTCTAGGATTAATAGAGATGGTATTAATGTTACCCCCTATAATATGACCTACAACCCTATTGTAGTCATGTGTAACTACATCATATGTTTTTCGGTTTTTACCATTCTAACCTTGGTTTTGTCTAATATTCTATCACTGTGGGTTCTACTACTAATTTGTTGATTTTCTTGGTTCATCCTTTGATTTTAATACTCTTGATTTTGCTGCTACACTAGCCATTGTTGTTGTTATTGTCTATTATTTTGTTGCTACTAATTATTATGTTAGGGAAAGGGGTTTTGATAAATACCAAAACTTTTATTAGAATTAGAAACACCATTATCCAATGATTTTCCCCATTCTTCAACATATTCTCAATTAAATGCTTGATTTGGACACATCTTTATAGATTATGCCTGTTGACCTTATGGTAATCACAAAATTAATTTTCATGGTACCAATTAGGATAAGGAATGCCTTGTAAATAATGATTTTGTATAGGCCAACTAATTATATAAATGAAAACAACCTTGTGAAATATAGACTCAATAGGTTCTCTTAAGCCACTAAATACATGATGTGTAGGTATGGCTTTTCTAGGAGGAAGGGTTTGTAATGGTAAAAGATATTGTAATTATTATGTAGGTCTTGGTTGTGATTGTGGTATTGGTTGGAGAGATTTTTGGGTAGGAGTAGGATAAAAATATGGTATAGATGATGTTTACATCATTTTCAAATGACAAGATTTTGTTACTCCATTTCCCAAAACATTCCTATTGCAGTTGAATTGCTTCAGTCTTTCATGGTTATTGGCCTAGGCTGATTGTGATGATGGTGCTTAAATGGGATGTTGATCATTTCCATGATTGGTACCTTGATTTTGATTAATTGAATAAAACTTGATGACTCATTTATTGTTGAGAACCCTCTCGATCAACAAACCTTTATCAATGATCTCCTTGAACGTATGCACACATTGTAGTTCTAGATGGTAAGCTATCTCACTATGCAAATTTTTGGTAAACATAATGGCTAATTATTTATCTAGTAAACTATGGGTGAAAAAACTTACAAGGGATCTCCACCACTATAAATAACTTTAAAAACAATCCCTAACTTTTTTATTTACTTGTGTTAAATCCACTAATGAAATATCATGCTTGAGATTATATGAAAAGTGTTACACAAACTTATTAGAAAGATCATCAAAATCTGGTACTAAATTTTTGGGAAACTTTAAAAACTACTCCAAGGCTTGTCCAACAAATCTCCTTGGGAGTAATAAAAAAAGGTATATGTTTTTATATGGCATGGGTTGACATGTGACAAAAAATTCAATCAAATGAGCCTTAGGGTCACCTTTCTCATTATATTTATCAAATTTGTGTGGCTCGTATCCTAGAGGAAATGGTATCTATAAATACTCCATGTTGAATGGATAAGAAAATACATCATCTGATTTGAGAAATTTAGTTTGTCTACCATCTTGAATGGCAATAATTACATCCTTCATCTATTGTAATTTTTAGGATAGGAAACTAGAAGGAATATTGGTTTGAGGGAGAATTTGGATTTAGATAGATGGCTGGTAGGTCACAAGTGGAACACTTTGACCAGGGTATGATGGAGCTACCTATTGGGGTACATTGGTTTGGTTAGGGAATAGACCAAGAATATGCATACATGGATTAATATGTATTTGAAATAACACACTTGATTGTGTGATATTATGGTTTGAGTTGGTGATAAAAGTTTCAATTGGAGGATTTTGTGATTGAGATGGAGGAATATAAATATACGATGCCTACTATGGTTGAAAAGGGACATGCTTTCAATTAATTGAACCTTGATGTTGAGTGGGAACTTGTGGACCAAGACCTTGTCTTTAGATTTATGACACATTTTGAACCAATGGTTATCTAGTAGGTACTTGAGAAACATGGGGACCTCTTTGTTGCATCAATCATTGTGTGGAAGTGAAAGTGTGTTAAAAATTCAACATTTATCATTGACCAATATTTGCACATTGTTGACTATTTATTTCTTGGTTTTAGATTAGTATTTAGTCTATGACTAAAGAGGTACGTTCATCGTTACCTAGCGAGGTGGAACATTTGTTTCCCCTGATTGAGGTGGTAATGTATTTGTCCTCTATTTCATTGATACACTAGATTGTGCCTGTTATTTTGGAATACTACTCATTACTTGTTCAGGAGTAGTAGTATTCATCACATTATATCATTAAGGTGTCATATTGGCCATTATTTGATTACCTAATCCCATAGATTATACATTTGAGGAATCAGTCAGTTGAGGTTGGGGTGTAAAAACTCCTACTCCCTAGTATGATGATCTACTCATGGGATTAACTATAGGCACATGTTGTTGGCTAGTTATTTTTTTATTAGTACAACTTTGATCAGGATTGGATGTTGTTTTCACATTATTTAGTATGTTTGGCTCACTATTTAGTGTAGAGGCCAAAGATACTTCTACAATAATGGGTATATGTGTCAAGTTATCTATTAAAACAATTTATACGAATAGGTCAAAATTAGGATTCTCTTGTCTAGTCAACTTTATCAACACTCTTGTTGAAGGAACTAGGTTAATGAGAGTCTTACTTACCATGTTCATCTGATTGAAATCATGTGCTAGATTTATTTAGGTTTGATATGTTGTTTGCATTTGGTTAAAGTGATATTTCATTATGTTTTTACCTCGATTAGATATATTAGGATCTTGGTACATTGTTTGGACAAGAGACTTATTTGGACAAGAGCCATAAGATTGATAAAAGAAGCTTGTTGATCATAAATGATATTATGGGGCACTCTTCCTAGACTTGGTAAATTTTCATGGGGGAAGTCTGCTAGAAAATTGGCCCCTGCCTCTATGGCTCTAACCAAAATCTAATCTTTATTCACTAAAAAATGTCATTATAACAAAAATGGATCATAAGTGGAACCAATATTAGTATAATATGACTGTTGAAGTACTGGATCATCTACTACATGTATTGTAGCTAGGTATTATGTAGTTTATTCTTGGTCTTGTTCTGAATAAGGTGGTGTGTTAACCACATATTTAGCTTATGGATCTTGACTTTGTGCCCCTGATTAAGTATTATAATAGGGATAAGAATCAATCACATAAGTAATATTATCTGAATAGGGGTCTTACACCATTTCTTCTTATGTAACTACATTACTAATCCCTAAATTATACATGAGTCCACTACAAGTGTAAGAATACATGTTGGGATCCATAGTCAATTTTTTTGCGATAAAAGGTCAAAGAGTTATAAAAATCTAAAAATTACAATGTATAAAATAGATGATGTTCCCACATGGTCTAGATTTATCAAAAGGATCAAAAGGTTTATGCAATTTTTGTGAAAAAACAAGCTAGTGTGAGGTATTTAACACTTTAATATTCACACAAAGATAAGTAAGTAAATGGACCTAAAATCAAAATGAAAACCTCTAAGGTTGAAGTGTTTCAAATTAGTCTAATCTAGGAATTTAAAAGTTACTAGGTCTGTTGGCCAAACATGGTGTCAAAATCTAGGCTCAAACAAGGCATGCACTAGTACTCTTGGCCAAATTACATCAAAATTTAGACTTTAAAATCTATGAAAGTTTTAATCTAACGGATTTGAAACACTTATAATAAACACTAGGAATTTGATTCTTGGACATGAACTTGATCAACTAGGTATAAGGTATGAAACAAAAGACACTTTAGAAATAGCTTATTCTCCCACCAAAAATGGTATAAAACTTGGTTGTTTTGACAAAAAAGCTAGAAAAAGGTGATTATTATAACTAATTTTAGAAAAAAGATCATAAAAGTACACTTAGATTGGTCTGAAAATGTAGGAACAAATTTAGACCTCTATGAAATAGGGTCTATAAAACAATATTTGAAATTTTTTTGGCATCATAACGATGTTATATTACCCAAAAGGTATGACAAAAAGGTTTGTTTCAAAAAATCTCTAAGGAAAATATGTCTTATAATTTTGACAACATAACACTACCTTTCATGATTCAAAATGTTGTGGTGTATATATTTAAAGTGCAAGTGTTTAGCAAAAAATGACTTAAGTATATCAAATTATGATAATGATTGAGTATTTAAATGACCTTCAACCTAAATTGGAAATTAAACCTAAGTTCCCTCAAGTTTAGTGCAAATGGTGAACCCACTTTACACATCAACCCTATGAACTTGTAAAGGTTCAATTCTGAATTTAGATTATAAGTGAATGACTTAAACAACTTTGGAAAAGGTCTAGACTCAATTAGATATTATAGCTATGCCAAAGTGGATGATATGACTCTCAAGCTTTTAATGAACTTTTGAACAAAGCAAATTGATGAGAATAACACCTCTCTATTCAAAGGAAAGTTTGGATTATGTGTTTGGTTTGTATTATTTGTTTACACCAAGTTTTGACTCCAAACAAGACTTTAAATTAGGATAAGACCAACTAATTAATCATTCTTAGATCCTAAACTGACAAGGTTGCTTGGCATTGTTGGAATCTATTAATATACATCATTTTTAGAGGATTTTAAGTGTTCATCCAAAAGCAAATGCACATTATATAGTAGGGTTTTTATACCCCCCCACCTTCTCTCAAATGATAGTACTATGATATGGACCTTGAGGCACCCCTTTCACCAATAATACTTCCATGGAAAGTGGGGATTTTTCTAAGATCTAACATGTTTTCAAATGATTTAGGGGAATAAATTGCACAATGACTGTCATGCCAAACAATGCAAAATAAAAACATAGATTTTGGGTCCATATCACTTGACTTTTTGCAAAAAGGTCTAGTTATTTCTGTAACCACTATATCCTAATGGTTTCTTAGTGTAGTATGATGTTCAAAGTGTCACTACATCCTGTGTGCAACTCTAAAGGAGCCAAATAAAGTCAATGTTGGGAGATGAAACCTTGAGTCAAATATTCCTTAATGAACTTAGAGGAGGTGATGAAGTCCCCCTCGCAAGCCAATTTTGTATAAAAATAAAGAAATAATGAAATATAAAGACTTTAGGGTCATTTTTAAGGTCACCCAAACTTTGATGTGTTTTTGGGGAGTGCTTTAGATGACTTTATTAAGCCTTAGACTATGCTATTTGCAATAGGAATGTTGATTTGATTCCAAGGGGTCCTTATAGGGGACAAATGGAGGATCATAAATGCAACATTATTCTTTTTTCCAAACAAATATTTTATTAAAAAACTATTATAAACAATAATTGACAAGTGTGTTCAATTTTAAACTCAAAATGAAAGATTTGGTGGTGTTCATTACCCCTTGGTCTTGGTTACAAACTTTAAAAATAACCAAAACATCTAAATTCTTTATTAAACACCAAAACAAGGTTCCTAATTTATTTTTAAGCATGAAAATGTGATTTAAACATGTTTTGAACAAATATCTAGCTTGGTCATGTAGCAAAAATGTTAGCATGTCCTTCAGCTTTGAAGCTCTTTTTGGTTTGAAACAATAAACTTTGGAAAAATAGATCTCGAGTATATGTTTTTAGAAAAACATAGTGACTAACATCAATTATTACAACTGATGATGATTACCTTCACTAACCAAAATCTCATTGATATTAGTTTTGCTAATTGACGTCAGTTAAGCCATGTAACCAATGTCAATCTTACTTGTCAACGTCAGTTTCTGTGTAGAACCGTGGCAACCAAAAATGGTAAAATAAAGTTATAAAATCAATTTTCAAGAGTTTTAAAGGTCTAAATAAATATTTTATAGTTACAAAATGATCATATTCCGGTGTGAGATGCATCTAGTCTAATTGGGCATGCCCTTATGTGATCTAGGAATTTGACTCAAGAGAGGATGATAAGTATGGTGTAAGTTTCAAAATGAAATCATAATGAAATAAACACATTAATAGCATAACATCTCTAGGCCTAGACACTAAGGAGATCTTAGTTAATAAAAAAAAAATGGAAAATACAACTAAAAAGTAAAGAATAAAATACAAGAATTCCTTCACTCTCCATGAATTCTCTAAATGCCTTCGTAGTAGTGGCTTGCTTGGTTTGTGCTCATGAAGTCCTCAACAATGGAAGGTTAGCTACCTCCATCTCTCCTTAGCACCTTTGGCTTGTGGTTTGGCTTGGATTGGAATCAATTTGACATTATAACACTAATTATAATGACTCCATGAAGATATTTGTGCATTATAACTTTGCACCAAAAAAGTTTGGAAATGATATTCATGGCCTCTCTATTTATATATTTTTGAGAATGTCTAGAATCAACCTAAACCATCCATCTTAAGAATGAGATGTGAGGTTGAGGATGAATTCTATTTTTTTAATAAATTTTATAATTATCCTCATCATGACATTGGAATAAGGGGAAATTAAGAGACATGGAGGGCTTTGATGAGGCAGGGGAAGCATGAATCCTAATATTTATGACATTTATTGCCTAGGGTTGTCTTCCCAAGAAATGAGGTCACTTGATGATGAAAATATTCAATATTAATTTTTAAAAAAAATGTTCAACAAGTTTGCATGGAAATTTTTATTATCCCTTGATTTAGTTTAATTAGCTCTTAAGCATGATTAAGTACTTTGTGCACAAATTACTCAAATTGATAAGAATGCCTTATTGTTGGTGCCAAATATGACTGGATTGGAATTGGAAGTCAATGTCATATGTGTTGGAATCATATTCCCATTTAGTATTTTACTAAAAATAAATAACAAATGAACATGTCTCATGCAATCAATTTGATAGGAAAGAGCAATCCATAGCACTTAGGTGTAAAATTGGCATTTTGACTCGGAATGATCTGATCAAAGTTAGTTGGCCCATAAATTGCATTGATCCATTTAGGGATACCCTAGCTAAAATCAGCACTTGAATATGTCAATTTCACATCATTTAGCATGTTTTAGTGTTTTTAGCCCAAATTGTGCATTTTGGGTGGAAATTTGCCAAAACCCTGATTGGAGGTTATTAGTGGCTAGTTTTAGGTGTCTACAATCTCCACAGTTATTCAATATTTAACATATCTATAGTATAGTGAGGACATGTTTTGGAAGAATGTTATCCACATTGGCACTTATTTTAATTTCCATATTTTTACACATATAGTGGGAGCACCATGTTATAGTATTATTGGGTTGTACAGTTGAGTTACTCTCAAATTATTGGTGGCAACTCAATTTTGATCCAAAATTGGGCACATGTGCCTTCCAAACTATCTCTCTCTCTCCTTGGATATATTTATTTTAAATATTTATATATTTACCCAAGTCTCAAGTTTTATATCCATATAACAATACATCTTTTGTAAAAAACTTGCACAATAGTCAAGGTGGTTACATTGACACACATATGTACTCTAAACCTTACTCTTTCAATTTGAAACTATTTCAAGTACTTTTAACCTAGATTATATGCACTTATTTCACACTATAACATTCTTGTGATTGCATTTCAGTCAAAAATAAAGAACTCAAATTCAACTCAAGCAAAGATAAGGTGTGTATACACACCATGTACTTATTCATTTCCTTTGAACTAGTAATTTCATTACTTTATTAAATGGTTGGGAATGTAGATGATATTTTATGGTTATATAGTACCTCAGTTTTATACATTTGTAAAACTCATACCTTGGTTATTCTTATTAGTTATAAGCATGCCTTGATTCTATAAGCCTCACATGTACTCTATCATGTGCCCCTTTGTTATTACAACTGAGGATGGTTACCTTGGCTAAATAAAATCTAACTGATGTTGGTTAAGCCATGTAATTGATGTCAGTCTTACTTGTTGATGTTGGTTACTGTGTAATACTATGCCAACCAAAAATGGAAAAATAAAGTTATAAAATAAATTTTCAATAGTTTTAAAGGTCGAAATAAATATTTTTGAGTTGAAAAATGATCTTCTTCAGGTGTGAGATGCATCTAGTCCCATCGGGCATGCCATTATATGATATAGGAATTTGACTCAAGAGACAATGGTAAGTGTGGTGTTAGTTCCAAAATGAAAATAAAATAAACACACAAATAACATAACATATCTAGGCCTAGACACTAGGGAGATCTTAGTTAACAAAAAAAATGGCAAACACAACTAAAAAGTAAGGAATAAAATACAAGAATTCCTTCACCTTCCTTGGATGCTCCAAATGACTTTGTAGTAGTGGCTTTCTCAGTTTCTGCTCATGAAGTCTTCACCAATGGAATTTTGGCTACCTCCATCTCTCCTTGGCACATTGGGCTTGTGTTTTTGTGTGGCTTAGAATTAATTTTTCATGGTAACACTAATTTCAATGGCTCCTTAAAGATATTTATGCATTATAACTTTGCACCAAAATAGCTTGGAAATGATGTTTATGGCCTGTCTGTTTGTAGATTTTTGAAAATGTCTAGAATCAACCTGAACCATCCATCTTGAGATTGAGATGTGTGGTTGAGTATTAATTAAATTCTTGGAAATAAATTTATAATTATCTTCATCATGAAATTGGAATAAGGGGAAATTAAGAGGCATGAGAGTTATGAATCTTGATATTTGTGGTATTTATGGCCTAGGGATGTCTTCCTAAGAAATGAGGCCACTTGATGATGCAAATATTCAATATTCATTTCTAAAACAAATTATTCAACAAGTTTCCATGGAATTTTTTATTAGGCCTTGATTTGGGTTAATTAACTCTTAAGCATGATTAAGTACTTTGTGAAAAAATTACTCAAATTAATCAGAATGGCTTGTTATTGGTTCAAAATTTGATTAGATTGAAACTAGAACTCAATGTCAGATGCATTAGAATCATATTCCCATTTAGAATGTTACCAGTAAAAAATAACAAAGGCACATGTCTCGTGTAAGAGATTTGATAGGAAAGAGCAATCTAGAGCACCTAGGTTCAAAATTAGCATTTTTGACTCAGAATGATCTCATCAAAATTAGTTGGCCCATAAATTACATTACCCCATTTAGGCATACCTTTGCGAAAATTAACAATTGAATATGTTAGTTTTAGATCATTTAGCATGTTTTAGTGTTCTTAGGCCAAATTGTGTATTTTGGGTGAAAATTAGCCAAAAGCTTGATTGAAGGTTATCAGTGGTGTCTATAGTTTGACCCTATTTGGGAAGGCATTTAAAGATATAAGCTTAGTAGCATCTTCTCAAAAAATTAAAATATCATGTATGCCTATAGTTGTACTAATGATAAACTAACTGTATGATGCCCCCTCGAGAGAATGGTTGGCACAAGCAGGTTGGAAAATGCTCCCTCGATAAGAAGTGAAATGAGAGGACCAAATCAAGGAAAGATGATGGGGTGAAAACATAATGATACTAAAAATTTAGTTAAAAAAATTGAGAATAGAAGTGGGATAGTGTACAATGGTTTGCCCAAAGGTGGTTATAAGCATTGTACCTTAATAGTGGCAACTTGGTACGATAACACAATAATTTACCCAAAGGAGGTTATACTCATTGACAAGATGGAGCTACCCAAGCTAGGATAGACAAACAAGATAACATGCCCCTGGATAGGTAGAAAAATTAAAGTGGTGACAACACAATAATTTTCCCAAAGGTGGTTATAATCATTGATAAATATAGGTGGGATGGTGTGTAATGACTTGCCCATATGTGGTTATAATCATTGGACCTTGATTATGGAAAACATGATAAATGTGGTTGAGGAGGATGATAATTTAACATAGAGGGTAATGAAGAATTAGAACAACCTACTAGTAGGGAGATGTTCATCCAAAATTATAAACATTGAAATTATTTCATATTTAATTACTCTATTTAGGATATGAATAGGATGGAATCAAGATGTCGGTCCTGAAGAGATACTTCCATTACTAAATAGACTTATTGAAGCTAAGATTTTTTATAGCATATGTCGGTAGGCATCATGGTATATCATCATGATGACTTGGCTGAAATATGCATGAGGACTGACTCCCATAATCTAATACTTAATATAAAACAATGCACCAATGATAGAAACCATGATGACAATGTAAACATATGAATATGGATGGATTCAAGTATATGTGTGGGCACAGAATCACCCAATGAACACACATAAACCAAATCAAGGAAATAGTGATGAAATAAAACAAATAAGTAGACAAACAAATAAAATAAGCAAAGATAAACAAACATATAATATAATAGAAACCATATGAACTTTGCCCCTAGAAAATAGGTGTTAACTTAACAAACGAACAAAATGGGGGAATAAAAAAAAGGAAGGGGGTGTTCAAGCTATTTTCATATGCACTAGGTAAGTGGATGTTGCCTACATAGTTCTATGGATGTAATATCCAATTAAAACTTTAAGGTAAATGTAGTTTTCCTAGGGAATGGGAAGAATATGATAATTGAGGAAAACAAATAGAGTGGATCTGATAAACGAATAGGAATGGTCTTGCCAAAATGGAAAGTGTGTGAGAGAAAAGGGATAAAAAGGATGGGGAAACTAAATAATAGGTGACTTTCTTGTACCTTAGTGAGGGTTCCAAAAATCCTTAAGGCAAATAAGTGGTCAATGTTTTTTGTTCTTTTCTAATGATTTTACAAATGTTTTTGGAATTTTTTGAAGTATCTCAACTTGATCAAGAATGGTGAGACACTAAATGGTTCAATCTCACAAATTGGTGAGAATATTGAAACTAAGGTTGCTCATAAAATGGTTAGAGCATTCAATATTAAGGTTACTAACAAAATGGTGAGAGCATTCAAGCTTACGATTGCTCACAAAATAGTGAGAGTGTGGTTTAGGTTGCTCATAAAATGGTGAGAGTTTAGTGAAGGGTGACTGAGCTGACCTTAAAAAGTATTGAGTGATACCTACATATTCCTAGAGTAAGACCTCAATTCACTATAGTTTCACCGTTAAAATGGAGCAAGTTGACTAGTGTATCAGTCAAGTCAAACAAAATAGGCACAATTGGTAAAAAGGCATAATATAACATAGGAAGTGGCAAGTTGGTACGTCAAATCTTGATGGTCCCATAGTTTTCCTATAGGTGGTTATAACTAAGACACAATGGCATATATATATGGTACTAATATTCCCAAAGGAAGTTATAATTAGTAGCAAGATTGGTGGCAAGAAAGAAATAACAAATGAAGGATGTAACTACCAAAACATCTTTCATAGTGTCCTAAAATATGCTCTTTGTCTGAAGTAATTAAACTAACTAATGAAATAATTAGATACCTTGATGCTATGAATGCATAAGGAATGGTAAAAACTAAGGTCTAATGGGTTAGGCTTTAGAACACACTAGGTCGATAAAATAAAATGGTAAAATGGATACGACAAATAGATGGATAAGGATAATATTTGTATAAAGAAGGATAGTGATAAAATGGCATAATTAAAATAGTCCTTATAGACAATACACCTTAGTCCTCAATCATAGTACCACTTGAGATGAATAATATTCATCGACTCTATAATTTCATCTCTATTTGGTGTGGTAAGCCTATATGCTCCTGATCTATAATGCTAGCATAAACTCTGCCAAAGTTAAATAATGAAGCAAAGTTCCATCAAAACTATGATGTTAAAGGGTGGATCTAAGTAAAGTATAATGAATGGAATGATGAATGAAATATTTTATTTGTTTTCAACATAGGTTAGGTGGTATAACTTGGTCATGAAGGTAGTTGTAAAGGTTTAGTACCAGATAGAATTAGGACCAACAATATCACAAATCATAACAATGTTTGAAGGTTTATAAGTTGGTTCTGACAAATTCTTGATGAGGAAATGATACTCTCTAGATTTATCTATTTTTTGAATTAGAGATCCAATAGTAGATATGGTATCTAAAATTCTATTACTAGCCCTTGGTATGTGCTAAAACTGAATGTTGGAAATTTGTTGCTTAAGAGTGTCGACCATGGCTTTATATGGAACTAGCTTGTCATCTTTGGTCCAAAAATGATCTATGACCTGATTGATGATTAGGTAAGAATCACCATAAACTTTAAGATGAGATATGTTCTAATGAACTGCTTGTCAAAGTCCTATAACAAATGCTTCATACTTGACCATGTTATTTATACAAGGAAGATAATTTTGAATGATTTAGGGATTAGATCCATCTATGGTGTAATAAATAATAGGCCCACCCATGATCCATGTGAAATAAATGAAACATCAAAATACATCTTTTAAGGCTACTCCTCAAGGGGTGTGTCAATGATAGTCATGATGGATTCATCAAAAAATTGAAACGTGAGTGGCTATGTGTCCATGAGAGGTGCTTTAGCAAGTTGATCTCCAATAACTTTTACTTTGATTGCCTTTTGATTGAGATAATCTATGTCAAAATCACTAAGAAGTATGATCCATTTAGCCATTCTACCTTGTAAATCTATTTTAGATAGCATATAATTGAGCAAATCTACTTTTGAAATGACCATGGTCTTAATATTCAACATGTAATGGCACAATTTTTTAGCTATGAAAACCATAGCCAAATAAGCTTTTCCAATAGGTTCATAGTTATGTATATATGTAATCAGGGTATGACTTAGGTAGTATATAGTGTGATCATTCCCATTTTCATCATGTTGATCCAAGAGTGCCCCTAGAGCATGGTCGGTAGCTGATAGGTATAATAAGAATAGCTTTCTTGGAATAGGAGGTAATAAAATAGGTGGATTAACATGATAGTATTTGAGTAGTTGAAAAGATTTTTGGCAATGATCATCCCAGCAAAATGAAACTCCCTTATTTTAAAAGGTGTATAAATGGGTGACATTTATTTACTAACTGAGAGATGAAGCATTAGATTGACTAGATCTTACCCTACAAACTACAAAGTTGCTTGAAATTGGTTGGTGGCAACATCTTAGTTATAGCATGGACTTTAGCCAGATCAACTTCAATACCTCTACAAGACACAATGAAGCCAAGTAGTTTTCTAGAAGTTACACCAAAGACACATTTATTTGAATTGAGTCTGACTTTGTACTCCTGTAATCTTTAAAATATCTTACGCAACATTACTAGATGGTTAGCCCTAGTTTTGGAGTTTCTTAATATGTCATTGACATAGTCTTCAATAATATCATACATCATATCATGGAATATGATAGTCATGGCCATTTGATATGTAGATCTATCATTATAAAGGCCAAGTGGCATTACCTAATAATAAAACATTCTCCATGCAGTGGTGAATGTTATTTTATGTTGGTCTTCTAGTGTTATTTTGATCTAGATGTATCCTGAAAAGCCATCCATGAGTGAAAGCATTTCATATCCTACCATGGATTCGATGATCATGTTGATATTAGGAAGATAAAATAATATTTAGGACAAGATTTTTTGATGTCTCAAAATTATTATAAATTATGATCCCTTTAGGCTTTTTACTAATATGTACCACATTAGAGATCCATTCTGAGTAGTCAATAGATCAGATACATCTTGCTTCTAAGAGTTTTCTAATTCTTTATTTACCAATATAGCAATGCATGGATGCATCTTACGTAGCTTTTATTTTACCAGTTTAACATTAGGATTAACCACAAGGTGGTGCATAACTAAGGTGGGGTCTAAACTTGGCATGTCAGAATAAGCCCATGTAAAGATATCTACAAATTCTCTCAACAAAGCTATAAAGACATCATGTTACTCCTTAATGAGGGACACTCTTAATTTTATCCATTTTAGGTCTAATTAAGTCTTGATATTTACCTCTATTATATCTTTGACTAGAAGGGTTGAACCATCTTCTAAGATAGTAGGCAGTGACTTAAACTATTGAATTATGTCAGGGTCCTCCATTAGGACTTACTCTTCAACTTCTCCTAGGCATGATGAATCTGAGTCCCCTAATGGGAGATCTAGCCATGTAACAAGAATTGTTGGAAATTCTTGGATAATTTTATAAAATACTTGTTGTTGCTCAAATGTGAACTCAGATCTATAGGCAAGTTCATCATTGGTGGTCTCCTAGTCTAAATTCAAAGAAGATTGAACACCCCCATCTAATGGTTCCTAAAATAGGTTTTCACCACTAAATTGGCCTTTATCTTTACTTTTTCCCTAGTCAAAAAGTGCCTCAAAGAGGTTTTCATTTTGGGACCTCAATGTTTTACTTTTTTTTTGGCTAAGGGTGTTCACTTGCTCTCTAAAATAAGCTATAGAATCTAATGTGATTGAGAACCCTGATTTGTGATCTCCCAACAAAACATTGTCTTTAAGGCCTAAAAACTCACATAATGACTCATCATTATAGAACTAGTCAATTGGTAGACTTGATTCTTATTGGTCTCACTCTATCAGTTGGGGATAATATAATGGCAAATGGTTGTGATGAATTGCCAAGGTAAGGGTACAAATGGCATTGTTATCAAACAAGTTAGTTTCAACTAGGTCATCAAAGGTGAGGCTATGATCAAACTCTGCTTCACTATCGACGTCATCATCACTATTCATTAGTGATGGAGTTTGAATAAGATATGTGGGGTCACCCCCAAGCAATTTAAATCTAAGTCCATAAGGTCTTTCATATTTAGTCATGGAAACTAGATCGATAGTTCCTTATTGATTCAGTCTAAGGCCTCTTCCTTCATAATTTTGATGTTCCATGATCAAATTAGGAATAGGATACTTGGTATTTTTATAACAATCATCTTGTTTTTCATTGTATAACCATGATTTTTCCCTTCAAGAGGGCCAGTTCCTACTCTAGATGTTGATACAAAGGTGGCAGGTCCCTTATCTTTGTTCTTTTTTTACCAATGCATATGTGGGGTGACTTTAGGTAACCCAAAGGTTTTGAAATTCTAAGGAAGATTGGAAATATGAAATGTATAATGGGTCACATACTCTCCCAATCCATTATATGAAATGGTGAAATGATTAGAAGCTTTAGAAGGTGGCATGTGGGAAAGGGAATCCAAGGTATTAAGATCTATGTAATTATCTGATAAAGGATCAATAAATATACTTTTTTCTTTATATTGCTTGGAACTTGCATTCATACTATACTAATAATTATATCTTTAAAATTTGGCATCAAGATTTTCTTAGTACTCATATGGGTGTAAATATCTTATAATATTCACTTCCATCCCTGAGTGGGAAAACTTGATACATTGGTGCAGCGTTGATGGGACTACACCAATCTCATGTAACCAAGGCCTACCTAAAATCATGTTGTATGATAACTCAAGATGAATCACATGATAAAGTGTATCATGGGTCAAAGGTCCAATTATAACTGGTAAACTAATAGTGCCTTGTGATTCTCTTTCTTGATTATCATAGGCTTTGATAGTTATTATTTCTAGTTGGAGATCTACCATTATGTACCCAAGAAGCTTGGTGAGCTTTAGAGACATTATGTTGAGGCCTGATCCATTGTCTATAATGACACATTTAAATTTATGTTGTTTTATATAAAATTCTATGTATAATGGATTATTATTGAATGGGCCAAGGGAAGACATATCACTTTGGTTGAATGTGACTTGTTTGGTTGGAGCTAGGTGTCCAACTAAATCCTGAAATTTATCAAGGGATTTGTCACTAACAATAGTGGATTGGGTCAAAAAATAATTCAAGATGTTTTTATGGATTATTGATGTTCACAATAAATCTAAATATAAATTTGTGTTACTGTCTTTTGTAATTGTTCCATAATATCAAATTTCTTGTCTTAGTCAATAGTGAATGGTTTATTCCAAGGCTAAACAATTGGTTAGATGAGAGGTAAAATGGAATATGGTTGTGGGACTAGGATAGTAATATTTGACCTTCAAATTTTTATTGCATAGTCAAGATTAAATACTAGACCATTATTTCTAGCCGACATAGGAAATAGTGTGGAATTAGACATGACAAGTCTCGATTGTCAATGCACTTACCTGTGGTCACATGGCAACAATGAGTTGTCAATATAGGGTCCAAAAGGGGAAGTCCTAGTTTCTAGTTTACCTATATGTACTCCTAGGTCAAAGAAGGATTATCCATGTAATTTGGATGAATGTTATTATTTAGCAATGGTCTAGACTGATTAGTGCTTGGTCTAGGATTAATGGAGATGGTATTAATGCTAACCCCTCAAATATGACCTACAACCCTATTGTAGTCATGTGTAACTACATGGTAGGTTGGTTTTTACCATTCTAACCTTGGTTTTGTCTATTATTTTATCATTTTGGGTTCTAATATTAATTTTATTGATTCTACTAGTTTGGCTTTTGATTTTAATACTATTGATTTTGCTATTGCATTGGTCATTATTATTGTTATTGTTCATTATTTTAATATTACAAATTGTTATGTCAGGGAAAGGGGTTTTGATAAATCCCAAGAGTTTGATTTGAAGTGGAAGCACCATTATCTAATGTTATCTCCCCATTCTCCAACATATTCTCAATTAAATGCTTTATTTGGACACATCTTCATAGATTATGCCCATTGACTCGATGATAGTCACATAATTCATTTTCATGATACCAATCAGGATAAGGAAAGCCTTGTAGATAATGCTTTGGTATAGGCCAACTAATTAGATTAACAACAATAAGTTAATGAAATATAGACTCAATAGGTTCTCTTAAGTCACTAATGACATGATGTGTAGTTACAGTTCTTCTAAGAACAGGACTTTGCAATGGTAAAGGCTATTGTATTTATTATGAAAGTCTTAGTTATTACACTTGAAGTATTGGTTAAAGAGGTTTCTCAATAGGAGTAAGCTAAAAGGTGTTAAAGATAATGTTTGTATCATTTACACATGATGGGATTTGGTTACTCTATTTCACCCAACATTCTTATTGTGATTGAATTGCTTCAATCTTTCATGGTTATTAGCCTGGGCTGATTGTGATGCTAGTGCTTGAATGGGATGTTGATCATTTCCCTAATGGGTACCTTGATTTTGATTATTTGAATTAAACTTGATGACTCACTTATTGATGATTTCCCTCTCAATAAAAAAACATTTATCAATGATCTCCTTAAATGTATGCACATATTATAGTTCCAGATGGTAAGCTATTTCACTATGCAAATTTTTGGTAAACATAATGGCTAATTGTTTATATGGTAAACTATGAGTGAAATGACTTGCAAGGGCTCTCCACCACTATAAATAACTTGAAAAACTCTCACTATCTTTTTGGTTTTATTGCATTAAATCTATTAATGAAATATCATGCTCGATATTATAGGAAAAGTGCTACACAAACTTATCAAAAAGATCATCAAAATCTATTACCAAATTTTTGGGCAACTTTAAAAACCACTCTAAGGTTTTTCTAACCAAGCTCCTTAGAAACAACAACAAAAGGTATATCTCACTATATGCCATGGGTTGACATGTGACAAAGAATTCAGTCAAATGAGCCTTAGGGTCACCTTTCTCTGTATATTTATCAAATTTACCTGGTTCATATCCTGGAAGAAATGGTATCTACAAATTCTCCATATTGAATGGATAAGAATATACATCATCTAATTTGAAATTTTTATTTTGTTTACCATCTTGAATGGCAACAATTACATCCTTCATTTGTTGCAATTTTTAGGATAGGAAACTGAAAGGAATATTGCTTTAAGGGAGAATTTAGGTTTAGATAAATGGTTAGGAGGTCACAAGTGGAACACTTTGACCAAGGTATGATGGATCTATCTATTGGGGTACATTAGTTTGGTTGGGTAATGGACCAAGAATATGCATATGTGGACTAGGATGTACTTGAAATTACACACTTGGTTGTGTGATATTCTGGTTTAGGTTGGCAATAAAAGTTTGAATTCGAGGATTTTATGGTTGGGATGGAGGGATATAACTATAATATTCCTACTAAGGCTGAAAAGGGACATGCTATTGACTAATGAAATCTTGATATTGAGTGGGAACTTATGGAACAAGACCTTGTCTCTATATTTGTGTCATATTTTGAACCAATTGTTATCTAGTAGGTACTTGAGAAACATGGGGACATCCGTGTTGCATGAATCCTTGTGAGGAAGTGAAAGTGAGTTACAGATTCAAAATCTATCATTAACTAATATTTTTACATTGGTTATTAGTTATTACTTAGTTTTGGATTGACATATGAGTCTATGACTAAAGAGGTATGTTCATTGTTACCTAGAGAGGTGGAATATTTTTTTCCCTTGATTGAGGAGGTAATGTATTTGTCCTCTATTTCATTGATACACTAGATTTTGCCTATTTTTTTGTAATACTACTCTCTACTTGTTGAGGAGTAGGATTCATCACACTTTGTCATTGAGGCATGATATTAGCCATTATTTGATTGCCTAATCCCATAGGTTATACATTTGAGGAAGTAGTCGGTTGAGGTTGGGGTGTATAAACTCTTATTCCTTGGTATGATGATCTACTCATGGGATTAATATAAGAACATATTGTTTTCTAGTTGTTTTTGAATTAGTACCACTTTATTCAAGATTGGATTTTATTTACACATTATCTACTATGTTTCTCTCACTATTCAGTGTAGAGGCCAAAGACACTTATTCAATAATAGGCATATGCATCAAGTTATATACTAAAATAGTTCATACAAATGGGTCAAAATTTAGATTCTCTTGTCTAGTTAACTCTATCAACACTCTTGTTGAAGGAAATAGGTCAATGAGAGGCTTAATTACCATGTTCACCTGATTCAAATCACATGCTAGATTCAGGTAATTTTGATATTTTATCTGCATTTAGTTAAAGTGATCTTCCATGATGTTTTTTCCTCGATTAGATATATTAGGATCTAGCACATTGTTTGGAATAGAGCCATATGATTGATAGAAGAAGCCTATTAATCTTAAATGATATTATGGGGAACTCTTATTAGACTGGGTAAATTTTCATGGGGGAAGTCTATTGGAAACTTGGTCCTTACCTCTATGGCTCTAACCAAAATCTCATCTTTATTCTCTAAAAAATGTCATTAAAAAAAAATGTATCATACGTGGAAGTTGTATTAGTAGAATATGGTTATTGAAGTGTTGGCTTGTCAATTGTAGGTATTTTAGCTAGGTATTGTGTAGTTTTCTCTTGGTCTTGTTCTAAATAAGGTGGTGTGTTAACCAAATAGTTAGCCAATGGATCTTAACTTTGTGCCCCTTATTGAGTATTATAAGAGGTATAAGAATCCATCTTATAAGAAATATTATCTTCATAAGGGTCTTTCACCATGTATTCCTATGTAACTACATTACTGAATGGATTGTACATGAGTCCAATATGAGTGTAGGAATACATGTTGGGATCCATAGTCAATTTTTTTGCAATAAAAGGTCAAAGATTTCTACAAACTCTAAAAAGGACAATGTCTAAAATAGATGTTGTTCCCACATGGTCTAGAGTCATCAAAAGGATCAAAAGGATTATGCAATGTTTTATGAAGAAATAATCTAGCATGAAGTATTTAACATTTCACTGTTCACACAAAAATAAACAAGTAAATAGACCTAAAATCAAAATGCAAAACTCTAAGGTCAAAGTATTTCAAATCAGTCTAATCTATAAATTTAAAATTTATAAGGTATTTTGGCCGAACGTAGTGTCAAAATATAGGCTCAAACAAGGCATGCGCTAGGACTCTTCACCAAACAATGTCAAAAGCTAGACTTTGAAATAAATGAAAGTTTTAATCTAACGAATTTGAAACACTTCTAACAAACACCAGGCATTTGATTCTGGGACATGAAGTTGATGAATTGGGTATAAGGCATGAAACAAAAGGCACTTTACAAATAGCTTATTTTCCTACAAAAATGATATAAAACTTGGTTCTTTTGACAAACAAGCTAGACAAAGGTGATTAGTATAGCAATTTTTATATAAAAGTAAACTTGGATTGGTCTAAAAATGTAGAAACAAATTTGAAACTCTATGCAAGAGGGTGTACAAAAAAATATTTGAAATGTTTCAGGTAATGTAATGATTCTATAATGCCCAAAAGGTATGACAAAAAGGTTTGTTTCAAAAACTCTCTAAGGCAAAGACGTTTTCCTACAATTTTGACAACATAACACTACCTTTCTTGATTTAAAATGTTGTGGTGCATAGACTTAAAGTGAAAGTGTTTATCACAAAATGACTTAAGCCTATCAAATGATGATAATGATTATGAGTCTTTAAATTACCCTCAACCTAAATTAGAAATTAAACCTAAGTTCCCTCAAGTTTAGTGAAAATGGTGAACCCACTTAACACATCAACTCTATGAACTTGTAAAGGTGCAATACCAAATTTAGATTATAAGTGAAGGACTTAAACAACTTTGGTAAAAGTCTAGACTCAATTTGGTAGCATAAATACATTAAAGTGGATGATATGACTCTCAATCTTTTTATGAAATTTTGAATAAGGAAAATTGATGAGCATAATGCCTCTCTGTTTAAAAGAAAATTTGGACTATGTGTTTGGTTTAGATTGTTTGTTTACACCAAGTTTTGACTCCAAAAAAGACTTTAAAATAGGAAAAGACCAATTAATTAATCATTATTAGATCCTAAACTAACAAGGTTGATTGGTATTGTTGGAATCTATCAATATACATCATTTTGAGAGGATTTTAGGTGTTCATCCAAAAGTAAATGTGCATTATATAGTAGGGTTTTTACACCCACCCCCTTTCTCTCAAATGATAGTACTGTGATATGAACCTTGAGGTGCACCTTTCACCAACAATACTTCCATAGAATGTGGGAATTTTTCTAATATCTGACATTTTTTTGAATGATCTAGGGGAATTAATTTCACAGTGACTTTCATGCCAAACGATGCAAAAGAAAATCATGGATTTTTTGTCTATATCCCTTGGCTTATTGCAAAAAGGTCTAGTAATTTTTGCAACCACTACATCCTAATGTTTACTTAGTGTAATGTGTTGTTTGAAGTGCCACTAAATCTCTTGTATAACTCCAAAGGAGCCAAATTAAGTCAATGTCACGAGATGAAACCTTGGGTCAAAGCTTCCCTAAATAACTTATGAGAGATGATGAAGTCCCCCTCGTAATCCATGTTTACATAAAAATGAAGAAAGCATGAAATAGAAAGACTTTAGGGTCATTTTCAAGGTCACCCAAACTTTGATGAGTTTTTGGAGAGTGTTTTAGATGACTTTCTTTCTAAGCCTTGGACTAAGCTATTTGTAATAAGAATGGCACTTTTGATTCCAAGAGTTCCCTATAGGGGACAAATGGAAGAGCATACACACAACATTCCTCTTTTTTCCAAACAAATATTTTATTTAACAACTATTTCAAACAAGAATTGACAAGTGTGTTCAATTTTAAACCCAAAATGAAAGATTTGGTGGTGTTCATTTGACCCCTTGGTCTTAGTTACAAACTTTGAAAACATTCACCAAAACATCTAAATTATTTGTTAAACACCAAAACAAGGTTCCTAATTGATTTTTAATCATGTAAAGGTGATTTAAACATGTTTTGAACAAATATCTAGCTTAGTCGTATAGCAAAAATGTTAGCACGTCCTTTAGCTTTGAAGCTTTTTTTGGTTTGAAACAATAAAAATTGGAAAAATAGCTCTCGTGTCTATGTTTTTGGAAAAACATAATGACCAACCTCAGTTATTAAAACCAATGATGATTAATTTGGATAACCAAAATCTAACCAATGTTGATTTTGCTAATCGATGTCGATTAATCTATGTAACTGATGTCAGTCTTACTTATCGACGTTAGTTATTATGTAAAACTATGGCAACCAAAAATGCTAAAATAATGTTATAAAATCAATTTGTAAGAGTTTTAAAGTTATAAATAAATATTTTAGAGTTTCAAAATGATCTTCTTTAGGTGTGAGATGCATCTAGTCCAACCGAGCGTGCCATTATGTGATCTAATAATTCGACTCAAGAGAGGATGGTAAGTATGGTATTAATTCCAAAATGAAAACAAAATGAAATAAACACACTTATAACATAACATCTCTAAGCCTAGACACTAGGGAGAGCTTAGTTAACAAAAAACAAATGAAAAACACAACTAAAAAGGAATAAAACATAATAATTCTTTCAAATTTCTTGGATGCTCCAAATGCCTTTGTAGTGGTGGCTTGCTCAGTTTGTACTCATGAAGTCCTCAATAATGGAAGCTTGGCTACCTCCATCTCTCCTTGGCACCTTTGGCTTATGGCTTGGATTTACTTGGAATCAATTTGGGATGGTAAAACTAATTGTAATGTATCCTTTAAGATATTTGTGCATTATAACTCTGCACCAAAATAACTTATAAATGATGTTTATGGCCTCTCTATTTATAGATTTTTAAGAATGTCTAGAATCATCCTGAACCAACCATCCTGAGATTGAGATGTGTGGTTGAGGATTAATTCAAATTTTTTAATTAATTTTATAATTATCCTCATCATGACATTGGAAGAAGGGGAAATTAAGATGCATGAAGGGCTTTGATGAGGCATGGGAGGTATGAATCTTGATATTTATGGCATTTATGGCCTAGGGATGTCTTCCCAAGAAATGAGGTCACTTGATGATGAAAATATTTAATATTCATTTTTAAAACAAAATTTTCAACAAGTTTCCATGGAATTTTTGATTAGGCCTTGATTTGGGTTAATTAGCTCTTAATCATGATTAAGCACTCTGTGCACAAATTACTCAAATTGATTAGAATGACTTATTATTGGTCTAAAATTTGAATGGATTAGAATTAGAAGTCAATGTCAAATGCATTGGAATCATATTTCCATTTAAGATGTTACCAAAAAAAATAACAAAGGCACATGTCTTATGCAAGATATTTGATAGGAAAGAGCAATCCAAAGCACCTAGGTGTAAAATTGGCATTTTGACTCAGAATGATCTGATCAAAGTTAGTTGGACCATAAATTACATTACCCAATTTAGGTATATCTAACCAAAATTGGCACTTGAATACTTCACTTTCACATCATTTAACATGTTTTAGTTTTTTAGGCCAAATTATGCATTTTCAGTGGAAATTGGCCAAAAGCCTGAATGAAGGTTATCAATGGCCAATTTTTGGTGTCTACATTCTCCTGACTTATGCAGTATTCAACATATCTAGATTATAGTGGGGGCATGTTTTATAAAAATGTTATCCACATTGGCACTTATTTCAATTTTCATATTTTTACACAAATAGTGGGAGCACCATGTTATAGTATTATTGGGTTGTACAGTTGACCTACTCTCAACTTATTAGTGGCAACTCACTTTGGATCCAAAGTTGGGCACATGTGCCCCTCTCTCTCTCTCACTCTCTCTCTCTCTCTCTCTCTCTCTCTATATATATATATATATATATATATATATATATATATCCCCCCCTTGAATATATGTAGTTTAAATATTTTTATATTTACCCAAGTCTCAAGTTTTACATCCATCTAATGATGCATCTTTTGAAAAAAAAAAATCCAATAGTCAAGGTGGTTACATTGACACACATATGTACTCTAAACCTTACTCTTTCAATTTTAAACTATTTCAAGTACTTTTAACCTAGATTATATGCACTTATTTTAGACTGTAACATGCCCTCAATTGCAGTTCGGTCAACAATAAAGAACTCAAATTCAACTCAAACAAAGATAAGGTGTGTATACACACAATGTACCTATTTATTTCCTTTAAAATATTAACTTTATTACTTTATTAAATGGTGGGGAATGTAGAGGATATTTTGTGATTATATAGCACCTCGGTCTTGTACACTTGGAAAACTCATACCTCAGTTGTTCTTCTTAGTTGTAAGCATGTCTTACTTCCATAAGCCTCACATGTACTCTATCCTATGCCCCTTGGTTTATCTCTTAGTTTTACCAACATTATATTGATGACATAAACATCAAATATTTCCTAGAATGATTAAATTTTAATTACACCTCTACAAGTTCTGATCCTATGCCTTCTTTCCTTCTACTTAGACACTAATGTTAGGATAGACAGTAATATAGATATTACTACCCTAACTCGATGAAACTTTTTGATGCCCTAAAGTCATGTAATTTAAAAATGAAATGTATTATAGTGGTTAGCCTAAGAGATTTAATGCATGTTATCTCCCAATAGGATCTATATAAACACAATATCAACCCTCACTCATTCACCACCTATGAATCGAACCAAAAGAGCATTCAAGAAGCACTCAAGTTACTAAAATCTTTCCTATTATACCATATTTTGATATAATTCAAAGGAATAACCCAACTATAGGTTTGAAGTACTAAAAGAGTAGTCATAAGGTCTTATTTGCCAAGTTACAAGCTAGGTCATTATTTTACTTGCTTTACACACATTTCATGATTCACACACAATCCAACACATAACGGAGAACTACATGAGTCTAAGGCCTTGTAATGGAGTATTATATATGTAGGCAATACCCTTTGATAGTGAGGTCATTATGAGTCAGTTCAACAGCATGTGTCCACTAACGCCTTTTTCCACAAAGTCATATTGAAGATGGAAAACTAGGGTTTTACCATATCATCAAGAGTGATAGTTCATGACCTAGATCTGAATGCACCATAATAAAGGTGAATCCAGACCCAAAATCATTCAAGTGGTCACATCTTATTTCAACTGATATTTTATATAGGACACTAGCATCAAACTCAGATAGTAGTGTCGATACAATTGTCTAATGCTAACATAACTATCCAGAGAGCTAGAGGCACCAAATCTTAAATCTAAAAACTATTATATAATCTAATTCCTACCTTATTTAATGTATACCATATATATATATATCTCCGTTATCATCATAAATAATTAATTACCTTGTTTTATGTCATTTTTATATCTAGCATAATTATACTTTCCATTTATAGCTTCTCTCAATTTAATAAATTTAGTGTGTGGTACATCTGAGTTTATCACAATTGACCTACTATAGATCTAATATTCACCCTTATGCTTTATAATTTCTATATCTTTAACCCTGTCTACCCAAATAAGATCCACATCCAAATGAGGGTTAAACACTAGTTTTAATATTTTTCATCAACCTCAAGATTTATAACTCTGGGTCACTCTTTGAATTTGATTTTTATTGATTCATATTCTTTTCACCTTGATCTCTACCCATTTTCACTATATATATATATATATATATATATATATATATATATATATATATATATATATATATATATATATATAATTTAAAAAAAAAATTCTATCCAACATATTAGGGTTAAAAGATTCATTCTTATCATGTGCACTAACTTCCCCATGATTGGATATCTATCAGTGTGTCACCTCTTATATCTTATAAACTCTTAATGACTCATGTTAGGAATATTATATCACTTCTCACATCCTTTCTTCAAATTTTATTTTTCCATTTCTCTATGAATTCATCTTCTTATCCATCACCACACTAGTTTTTCCACTATGACACTATTGCCATAAAATCTGATTATGATATCTAACATAGCTCATTCATTTGCTAAGATAATCTTTCCTATTTCCTTTCCTATAGCTGAAACCTATCATATGATACAAATTTGTGTTTTATTAATTATTAAGGTTCCAAATGAAGGTATGCCTTAGACCATAAAGCTAGATAAACAATCACACCCACAAGTTTGCATACTTAATTTCTAATTTGTATTAATATGAGGCCAAATTACATATGTTTCATCCCACACCTTAAGCTAAAGGATAATCTTGGGTTACAAGATTCATGCTTTAAATATTCCTTTTTATAACAAGAGAGTGTCTTATATTTCTATGCATTCTCAATGATATAAGAATTCTAACTCTTGGATCACTCTCACACTTTCTTAGAAAATTTGAAAAATTTCATTCATTGATATAGAACATTATTTTTATTTAATAACCTTTCATTATTTTATATATCCTTTGAATTTATAGATGATTACTTTTCCCAATACTTGATGGTTCAACATACTCAATCAATGTTGGCATATTTGTTGCACCTTAATTCAATTTCAAATCTATAATCTTGATGGGTAGTTATTTGACACCTTCTACGACCTATAAGGTTTCTCTTTGATATTAAATTTGAATTCACCAATTCATACCTTCATAATATTCCATTCTTACATATGGATGATTAGGTCTAAGATATCTAGTTATAGGTACACGTGCCTTACCTATGTCATATCATGTGCTCTTCTATGTTTCCATGGTGCTAGTTGATTTGTGCATTGATTATACTAAACACATCATTTTATACTTGTATGTTGACACTAGTTTGTGTGATGTGTGTGAATTTTATTAGGTGAGATTTAATACCATTTTATCCTTGTGCCTTTTGACTTTAAATAAATACACACAATGTTCGTAAATAATTTTACACATATCAAAACATTCAAAAAATGATATGTTGTGGCTATATCCATAAACACTTTCAAAGATATCATTTATCTATGCATTTTCATTCCATAAAACTAATTCATGTGTTGTAGCCTTTGCCAGAAAAAAATTGTCCATCATTATGCATTCCATGCCTTTGCCTTACTTTCCTTCATTTGTACAACTAAAAATTTTCAATTTTTAAAAGCTCAAAATTATTTTTCAATGAGATTTTCACATAATAATTGTTCCTAACTTTTGTACCCATCAAATAAATATGTTATTGCAACCTACACTCTGTGATGGATTATTAATATCATACTTAAGGTGATGCATGGTTATTTTTCCTTAAAATGTTCCTACATCAAGTTAGGTCTCAAGTTACTAATACCTCTTTGATACTTCCAATTTCTCTTTTATTATATGTTATATGTTTCCAATACTTTCTCTAATATAATAGTTACCAAAATATTTCTCTATTTCCAATATTTTTTTAATCTCCTTTTAAATTTAGATGACTCTCTTCCTATAAGAACTTATATCCTTAGATATTCATACTCAATTATCTCTATAAAGATAGAAACCATACATTTACATTACCATGAATATGTTTCTCATATTACAATTAGGTATCAACATATTGATACATAGATATATAGTATCTATAATGTAAGATAATTTGATCCATTTATTCAAAATTTAATTACTTTGTTTTGTTATTTATTTATAACAAAATAAATGACAATGTGACATTACAAGATATGATGAGTAGTTAATTTTTTTTATTAAAGATTAAATGATTAGTATAGTTACCATTTTATTATTTTAGTTGCTAAAATTTATATCTTATATGGAATTAATATGTATACAATTATTTTTATAAGAAACACTTTAGGTTATACAGTTATGGTATATAGTTTAACTTTTTCCACTATGTTTTATGTATTTAAAAATAAATAAAAATATATTCATCTATTTTTATAAAATAATATTATTTTAATTTTAATTAAAAATGTTTCTTATTATATCATATATTTTGTACTAAATAATAATGTATTGATCTATTTCAATAAATAATATTATTATTTTAATTAAAAATAGTTTTTATCATACTAAACATTGCTATTTTAATGATGTTTCTTGTCTTACCATATGATTTAATTTTAATAATGTATTGTGAAAAAATTATGTGATCAAGTACATCATAAATCCATGATACCTTAAATACTACCATCATAATAGAATTATATGTACCGAGAAATAAATATATGACTTTAAAATATAAAACTGATATACATTATTATTTATCTAGCCATAAATAATTATTATCTAATAATATAATTATTTGTTTCCTTTCCATCGCATACCAAATAAAATAGTGACATTTCTTAATACAACATCCATACTATAATAAGTATTGCTAAAGTTATGCTTAGTGATATAAAACATATACTATTCATTGTATTTAGTAGTTTCACATTTTAATTTGATATAACAATACCTATATGAACAGGGAGATAAAATAAGGTCTCTATTATAATGATTTCATATTCATAGTGATATTTATACATCATAATGATTTCATATTCATAAAAATAATAAAATTTGTAATTTAGAGTGAAAATTTTGTGAAAAAACATTATTCTAGGGTTTTAATCATGCATGTCATTACTATCATTTCTTACCCATCTATCTTCACTCTACAATCATTACTTGACCTTATGGGATAGTATATTTTATTTTTATTTATGAGCATCACTTAGGATGATATAATGTTATTTAATGGCCTCCCTACCTTCTCATCTAACTATTCAATCCAAGATAAATGAAAGAGGAACTCTAAACCATGGCATCACTTCTTAAGTGACCAAGGAAATTTGTCCCAAAAAGCTACCATGCAGTAGTGACTCTCAACCTAATGTGGTTTTTCCAATGCTTGACTTTAAACATTTACATGTCAATGGTTGGATTAGTTATACATAATAAGATATTGTGTGGGTCATATCCATTCAGAAAGGATGCTTAATACTTGGGTTGAATATGCCTGAACTAATCATATCATAAACTTACATAGAACACAAAATATGATGAAATTATTATTTACTACATTCATAGACCCTACCCATGTGGGTGTGATATTATACAAATTTTCCACCTGGTACATCTATAACTCCTTATTGGTACTCTCCCCCTAGACTTGATATTTTATTATATCAGAGCATGCTAATATAAAAGTCCCAATATAGGTGGAGTTCCCTACGTTTCCTTTTCCATATTGGGATTTAATTAGCCAAATCACAACTTTCAATGACCATGTTGTTTTCCATGATCCTATGAGGTTTTAATCTACCTACCCCCAATAATGGGTCTATGTTTAATTTTATTTATCAAAGGATATCAAAGAACATTCAAGTAAGCAAGTATCAATATTCATATCAAGTCCTATATATCAAATTTACCAACACTTGTTTCAATTTTTAAGCCATAGATCATAAGATCAATGACCACCCACTTTATTTACCTTGTAATAGGCTAGATCCTAAGCCTACTTTTGATATTTATAAGTACATAGGAGGATGGCTGGAAAATTATAAAGGGATGCCAAATAAACCATAAAAAGGGGCCCACTCATCAAAATAATGTGAGCAACAACAAACCACCTTCTATTTTTGCACCATAGGTGCCTATGTATACTTATCAACCTTCTAGGGAGTTTCTTACTAGCACTCAAACTTCTAAAGAGTACACCCACTCTAAAGTGGAAATGACCAAACTCTTTTTTTTGAATTACTCCCATGGCCATAACATTTTTAGATAGATCATAATTTTATTCAAAATTTTATCCTAGTATTTTCTCTCTTCTACCATATATTTTATCCCATCCAGGTGCAATCACGTACTCATCTAGTCCCTCAAAAGAATATCCTATCTACTTTTGTATTCCCTCACTTTTGTATTCTATGTAAGATGTAGATTATGTAGCTAAGTTGGAAATCAACTGGTTTTCTCAACAACATGACTTTTTTCTTTCCAACAATGATCAATTCTTGAAGAATAGATATGAGGCCCTTAGAGGTATCGATTGTAAGGATATGTCTATTGGCACATGAAATCAATGAATTATTACTCATGAAATGTTATGGGTCTTACATAATCATGCCATAAGTACAAGGTGATATATTTTAGACACAAGTTTTCATATATGGACATTCTCTACCTACAAGAAATTAAGGTGGCATGTTTTCTTTTCTATGTTTCCAAGAAATTAATATGGCCTGATTGTTTAAATCTAACAAGAAATCATGACCTAGGTTGCGGTGGAATTTTTACATTTATTTATTCTTAATTAAGCCCATAAATTGTGTATTTTGGATGTGATCCTTCACATCATATCATTTGGTCCCTTTTCAATATTGATAACTACTAATTTAGCATCATTAGTGATTATGCCTCAAATAATGCACATGAAAGGACATATTTATGGTCATGGATTGCCAATTCATTACCTCACACCCATTAGGAAATATATGGTGAATTCAATTTAATGGAAAACCCTATTGGTAAGATTGGAACTCTACCAATGGGATGGATTGTCAGAGAAAGAGAGGCATGTCTTTTCATGTCACATAAATCTATGTTTTATGACCCCAAAACTGATCATCATCCCACTTTTGAAGTTTGGTACACTAGAAAAAACCTTTGAAGTGGATTTGATTTCATGCTAAAATTTACTGATTGGGATATGTTATCCACTTAATCAAATTAATCCTTTGACAATACCTTTTCCTTGTTAGTAGAATCCTTATTAGTTTTTTTCATTCCTAACTATTCACCTATCTCTTTGATAGTTTTAAAATACTTAAATCCAAAAAATCTCAATTATTTCTCAATATATCCCTACTAGACCATGATCCCATGATGGCCTACATTAAAATGGTTTAAAACCTATTCCCCTAGCCTAATTAACAATAATGTTAGATTCAATGGTGAGTTGATTCACTCAATTAGACAACTAGATTTATTTGTATTTATAATTGTCGACTTGCCAAGATACGACAATGTTGTTATGTCTCCACCTCTTTAAAGCAGAGTTGGGTGGTGGAAAAGCTTGAGAAAAATCCCTTAAACTAGATTATATAATTTCATGTGGTCATATTGAGATAAAATATCCAAATTGTATACATGTACAATGCTTGAGGAGATAAAATTTGAGTGCATATGCTCTGGGTCAAAGTGGGTGATATAGTTTCAATTTTTTTTTTCAAATTATTGAATCCAAAGATTCCTCTTACTAGATCAAAACCATATATGATGATGGTCACCACCTCACTAAAATGTCTTATAGGGTTAAATCCTTTGATTAAAATTACCAATAAATTTGTATACCTTAGGAACCTTCCCTAGAGAGACAACAAAATCTTGACTAATTCCTTTCCGTTGTTCCAAGAAAATTCACTCCTTATCAAAGAGTTACCTATGAAAAATAAATATCTATTAGGGATATATATGAAGAAATTTTGTAAATGGTTAATTTCAAAGATCTTGGTTTTGATGGCTTTCCTTATGAATATTACAAAAAAATGTTGGACATTGTCGAGCCAAATCTTTATCAATTCTATATTGAATCCTTCCATAGTTAGTCCTTGGGTGTAAAACTTAATAAAGGGAACATAAAATTCATATCAAAAGTTTGTGACCCTAATTTTATATGAAATTGGAGGCCTATCACTTTAATTCATGTCTCTTATAATATTATCACCAAATATTTAGCACTTCGGGTTCACCACCTTTTGCCTTTGTTTATTAGACCCAAGTAGACAATGTTTACCTAAGGTAGATATATCCTCAACAATGTTATTGATGTATGAGAAGGCATAGAATGGGTTCACCACTCTAACTATAAGTTCATTCTTATAAAAATTAACTTTGAAAAAGCATATGACCATATAGAGTGGCCATTTATTTTGGCTATGTTATAAGCTCTGGGATTTGGCCCAAACTTCTTGAAATAAATTCATATGATTTTTATTTATTAGCCTTTAGTTCCATTAGTGGAGTTAACTCAGAGTAATTTGGTATTTTTAGATCCATTAGGTAGGGTTTCCTACTAGATTTTACTCTTTATGTTCTTATTGCTAAAAGTTTTGGATATCTTCTAGCCAATTACGAATGTTAAGGTCTTATCCATGGAATCTCCTTACCTAATGAGGAACCCTTGTAAATTATTAATGGTAATTTCATAGATTATTCATTTCTCACTCTCATTGATGATAAATATAATATTTTTAATTCCATAATATGTCTTGATACTTTTTGTCATGCTTATGGCTCTACCATCTAATGGCATAAAACTCAATGCTACAGACAATTGTTCCTCTCCCTACCTCCTTGGTTACCTTGTTGTTAGGAACCTAGAACAAATAAACATGCTTTGATACCACTTATCAGGATCTTGCTCCAACAATAGAGCACATATGATTACTTCTTGTATTAGCAACTAAACACGAAATTTAACCAGAATCAATAAGTAACTAGAAATATGAAACAACACAGGAATATGAGAGACAATACACAATTGTATTAATAATCACTCAGAAGAGTATACAATAAAGAAGATGCCACTTCTTCTTCCACCTCAAAGGCTCGCCACACCTCAAGACCTTCTTCCCTCTCTCTCTCGGTCCCAACAATCAACTCCAATATAGAATTGATGTTCACCTCTCCAACCAGTCAGTAACACGCTGCCAGTACACCAAGTACACAACCATACTCCAAGTAGATCTCTTGCTCTCTGCTGCTACCTACAAATCACTAGACCTTACTCACCATTTTAGATCTCCAAAAGAAGCCATGCTAATCTGTTGACTAAGATCATACAAATATGAAGAACCCTTCTGATTCTCCAAACTAATACCCACCTTGGTACTGTGGCACTAGGAGGAACACACCATTGCTCTCCTCTCTCAGAAGGAGCTTGTTTGCTCTCTTACTCTCTAGCTACACATTTACAATACAGCCCATGAGTCCATATATAGATCTCATGCTTACAATAATTAGACACGCAACTCAAGACTATGACTAGCCTTTAACATGTAAACTAACAGTCTAAAAAGAGACTCTATAGAATCAACATGCAAACTGCATGTTCACGTACAGGCTGCCGACATCAGCTCCTCCATGACTGATGTCAACCGAATAGTGACCGATGTCGGTTGCTTCTTCACTACTGTCTGACTGATGTTGGCTAATCAAACCGATGTCAGTTGCCTTGCAACTCATTCTACAACTCATTCTGTAACTCTTCGCAAGCTCTGTGACTTCTCTTGTTTGTATCCTGGTAAAGCTTTTAGCTCCACAACCTAACAATCTCCCACTTGGAGATAAATTTTTGCACCTGTACCTATACCTGTACACCATCTAAATTATTCCCTGGCTTGTATCCCTCTTCAAGGTCAATCCTGAAGACCAACCACCACACATCTCATGATGCTACACATGTCATCCAAGTAACCTACCATATCCAAACCTACATATCCATGTAGTGAAGACCTTGACCCTGCATAATAAGAATCCCTGCTACTGATCCCTCTCAGATACCTGAGAATCCACTGAACTGCCCTCTAGTACTCCTTCCCTGAATTGGCTCCATACTTTCTAGCAACTCCCACTACTTGGGAAAACTCAGGTCTACACTAGACCTCATGTGATTTCCAACCCTATTCTAAGCCAAGCTTGAACTGTCTAGCCCTTGGTGTGCTTTCTGATTCTACATCCTACATCATGAACCCCACCAACACCGTCTTCACACTAGCTCCCACTGGAGATAAAATCTCCATGTCTCTTATGCCAAAGAATTTTGCTGCTCTAAATTCTTCATGACACACCTCTGAACTAACCTTACCCTTAGCTCAGCAAATCCCTGTATGTACAAACCTGCTAGAAAATCACCCACATACAGTAACAAGATAATGTTGTGACCATCATCCACCTGGTAAGATAAACACAATAGTTACACTTACATTGACTGTAGCCATGCTTAGTCCTCCACCTATCAAACCTGTACCACTGTCCTGCAGCTTCCTCAAGACCATATACCTTGGCCTTTCATCTCACATATCCATCCACTCTCTTCTTTAACTTGGGAATCCGTCCCTCATCTAGTGCTTTCTTCTAGCTGACAACTCTACCAACAAATACCTGTTTGGTTCTTCTCCAAGGACTCACACTCCTCATCCATGCCAAGCTCCCACTGTATCTGGATTCTACCTGCATTGCCTCTTCACGTCTTCCTGGTTCTTGACCATCAATAAGCAATATAAAGAAGTTGAACAATGAATATGAGGTTCACTTACCCTTTCAGTCCTCAATATGAGCATTTGAGACTTGTTGACAGCTTGTTGTCCGCCCAATATCTGTTCCAGTGACTGATCTCGGCCATCTCCTAGTCTGGTCCCGACCGATGTTAGTTCCCTGCACTAACCCTGACTGTCGACATCATTTCCCTGGCCGATGTCGGTGTCCCTCCTGCTGACATCAGTTCCTTCATGACCGATGTTGGTCTTTATTCTGTCGACGTCAGTTACTGTCTAACTGACACCGGTACCTGTGTTCGCCTGTGAGTGATAACTTTTTACCCACGAGCTTTCCATGGATCAAAATCTTGATCAAATCAACCCTGCTCTGCTCAAAATAATTTAGTTCCCTCACTTGATCTCTGTCTGTTATCTCCTCCATGAGCACTAAGGCTTTCTAGTTCTTTAGCTTGTCAAAAACATCTATCTTCTGCTTAAGAACATGCATTCCCCTCCTACATATGTGACCAAGCCTACAAAGCCATATCTCTGTAACAAAAGCTGAATCAGTAATATAAGTAGATAGATAAAGGATACCTACTTTCTTACCGCCATCTAATTCAAGTGCATCCGCTGTGAGAGTTACAGTGCATCTCTCATCACCCAAATTTCTTGAAGAAATTGGACTCATCTCCAAGATTGGAACTTGCTTGACCTCCTGTCCTTTAGTGTATTGCTCAACCAATGAGAAGAACTTGAAGACTAATTGGAGCAAATGTAAGTTAACTTGTTGATCAAGGGCTAGTTTAGATTGGATTAAGGTGGTGGAGCAGTCATCAAAAGGTGGAAGCTCATTGATTATTCTTGGTTAACGTGCTCCTTCTCTCTTCTCCCTTTCTCTATATCATCCATTCTTTCCATTTTGTAAGCTCTCTCTCTCTCTCTCTCTCTCTCTCTCTCTCTCTCTCTCTCTCTCTCTCTCTCTCTCTCTCTCTCTCTCTCTCTCTCTCTCTCTCTCTCTCTCTCTCTCTCTCTCTCTCTCAGATTCTAGACTCTCACAAGGACTCTTTGATATTGAAGAGCAGGGGACTCTCTGAGATATTGCAAAATATGCTCATCTTGATTAGGCTAAACCCTGTCAAGCATTTGTAAGAACTACCTCTTAATGCAATAAAGGACTTTCTTTACCTATCTCTTGCCTTGGATATGTGTTGAGTGAGTTGTGCATGATGGCATTGTGAAGGAGAATCTCTCTCATCCATTGTCCACTTTTTTGATCTCCTTTAGGGTGTTTTCAAGCCATTGCAAGTTTGGATTAGTGTTCTACCTGAACCTAGTCCATGAAACACTTATGCAATCTGCTGGTCTATGAGGTTGTGTGAGCTAGCATTGTCTTGTGCAAATCTAGTGTGGGTTCAAGCTTATAGGAGTTTCCCATTTTTATTTGGTGCATCACCTTTTACCCTTCTTAGGAGCCCTTTTTCGTGTTCTAACCCTTTTTCCTATAGTAGCATTAGTTTAGGTGATCCATTAAGAGGTAGCCAACCTTCTCCGAAGGTTCAACCCTATTATAGAATACCCATAGCCTGGGGTTGTTACCATAGTGTAGCTCAATTGGAGAGAACCTGAAGGACCCTCTCCAAGGGTGCAAATTGATGCTACAATAGTTTTTGGCACACCCGGTGGAACTTTCTTATTTTGCATCTCATTGAAAGGTTATTGGTGTTGCCTTTCAGTGCAATTAGCCTTTGGAGGCACATTTTCAAACACCAATGGCAACTCCACTATGCATCAACTGGTATAAGCAACCCAGGTGCATAATCACCATCATTTAATATGTATCATCCCCATTTGATCAAAATACATGTTCTTTCATTCCTTATACTTCATATCAAGTTAGCAAAGTTCATGGCTTCACCCCAAGTGGCCCTCGAGATTTAATGTATCAGCGTTGTCAGAATTTGCCTCTCTAATCAACCAAAAATGAGCCTTAGGGAGATATGGATTCATCTTGAAAAAAAATTAAGAGGTTGATAAGGAAGAAGAGTACTATAGGCAACAATAGAATCTTGAACACCAAGCTTCAAGAGCAGGTGTTGAGGTCTCAAGAAATAATTCTTGGTTAGGCAAGACCAAGCCGAAAAAGAAAATAACTTTCAGTTGCTCTTAGGAATAATAACAACCAACCCTAGAACCCAATTTCCCTCTCCTACTCCTGTTTATGCTCAAACTCACTTCCCCTTCGTCAATAATCTGACAAGGCTCTCCAACCCCTAAATAAATCTCTCCAAAGTCTCCAAAGACATACCCATGAAAAGATGCTCTATTTCGGGCTGCATGGAAAGAGGCAAAAGAATCTGTAAACAAAGATTCTACTTTATCTAGAGCAACCTGTGTAATGACCCCTGCAACATCTGCTTCTACATGCTAATCTTCTATCGACCAATAATCTCCTTTTCCCTACTCTTTCTTTCCATCAATTAGACCATTCGTGCTATTCAATTTCTCCATTTGTAGCTTACTTTCTTCTGCCATTGCTATACTCCCACTCAATCTGAAACCCCTTTGAGTGACCTGTAATCAACAAACACTACCAGATCTAAAACCACTTGTTAGTCAACCCAACCAAAAGCTCTGATACCACTTGATGGTATCAGCTCTTGAACCTACAACCAAGGCTCTGATACCACTTGTCAGGAACCTAGAACAAATAAACATGCTCTGATACCACTTGTCAAGATCTTGCTCCAACAATACAACACATATGATTACTTCTTGTATTAGCAACTAAACACAAAATTTAACTAGAATCAATAAGTAACTAGAAATATGAAACAACACAGGAATATGAGAGACAATACACAATTGTATTAATAATCACTCAGAAGAATATACAATAAAGAAGATGCCACTTCTTCTTCCACCTCAAAGTCTTGCCACACCTCAAGACCTTCTTCCCTCTCTCTCTCAGTCCCAACAATCAACTCTAATATAGAATTGATGTTCACCTCTCCAACCAGTCAGTAACACACTGCCAGTACACCAAGTACACAACCATACTCCAAGTAGATCTCCTGCTCTCTGCTACTACTTGCAAATCACTAGACCTTACTCACCATTTTAGATCTCCAAAAGAAGCCATGCTAATCTGCTGACTAAGATCATACAAATATGAAGAACCCTTTTGATTCTCCAAACCAATACCCACCTAGGTACTATGGCACTAGGAGGAACACACCATTGCTCTCCTCTCTCAGAAGGAGCTTGTTTGCTCTTTTACTCTCTAGCTACACATTTACAATACAACCCATGAGTCCATATATAGATCTCATGCTTACAATAATTAGACTATCTTAATTACAATAATTAGACACGCAACTCAAGACTATGACTAGCCTTTAACATGCAAACTAGCAGTCTAAAAATAGACTCTCTAAAATCAACATGCAAACTGCATGTTCACGTACAGGCTACCGACATTGGCTCCTCCATGACCGATGTTGGCCGAATGGTGACCGACGTCGGTTGCTTCTTCACTACTGTCTGACCGATGTCGGCTGATTAGACCGATGTCGGTTGCCCTGTAACTCATTTTGCAACTCTCTGCAACCTCCGCAAGCTCTGTGACTTCTCTTGTTTGCATCCTTGTGAAGCTTTTAGCTGCACAACCTAACACTTTTTACAAGTGGAAAATGCTCCAACATGATGAATTTTTTATGTTCATAGGTATACCTTTTGAAGTCCAAGCCTCACCCTCTATTCTTTAGAGATATGTGTTGGATATGGTAGAAAATAAGTTGTTTTATTAGATCACCAAACCATTATCATTGGCTGAAAAAATCCAAATTTTATCTAAATTTATTACATCTACCCATGTGTGTTATTTTTTCTATTAGGTGCCTTCTAAGGATTCAGTCTAAAAAGTAGAAAAAATTCTTAGAGATTTCATTTGGGCTAATCCTTCCACTATCAATGGTTTTCATAGGGTGGCCTAGGAATATTGCTACTAGAAATCTTGGAAAACACTCAAATCTTGGTTATTATAGAATGAATTTGGGCTTAGAGATGGATTATCTATCAACCAACACTCCCTATAGTGGTCCCCTAACATTAAATTTCACGTGGTTCCCCTTGTAGAGATACCTTAGATTCACTCCCTCAAATTATTTTGAAGGGGAATTGGTATTCTGCAAGACTTGTATTGAATAAACACTCTATTTTGGCTCCCTTGGGATGAGTTTACAGCTAAATAAAACATGTTTTCTATAGGCAAAGAATATTATGAAAATATTGTGGATTTTTTTCTAGAAGAACAACTTCACAAAATCAAAGTCAATTCTTCCCACCCTTGGTGCAAAGATTGGAAATGGTATGTTGACACCACTTTCCATAACTACACTACTCCTAATAGTTATGAATAGATTTCACCACATCTACCTATGGTTGACAAGCTTAATGGTGATTATAATATTCAGTCCTCTTTCATAGTCTAGGGGGGGGACATTGTTAGATTAATTTGTTTGCATGTATTAAAACTAAGATGGCTCATTATTCTTGGTTTTTTCTTCATCAAGGGATTCCTATAGGTATAATACTAATTCAATTATGGGTTATACAACCCCAATGCCCATTTTGTGGGAACTTGGAGGCTATCATGTACTTTTTATGGTTTTCCCCTAAGGCCTTAATTTCCTAGATTTGAATACATGATTTATTTGGGGTATTTTACCTATACCCATTTAGTTGGTTTCACATAGTCTTGGGAGACATTCCATAAATGCCTTATCAATTCATCTAATTCTTGCATGCTTCCAGAGTGGAAATTATATTTTGGATATTGAAAGAAAGGGATTGAAATTTATTATCGAATATTTCTATTAATATTCACTTTTTATTTATAATAAGGTAATTATTATTTATAGCATGCTTATGCAGATACAAGTTTAAACCAACAAAGTGTACATGGAGCTGGATCACATGTAATAATTATTTCAACACTTGAGGGATGACCCCTACAATTTTTCTCACATTTCACCCTCTCCACCTTGTTACATAACACCGAGAGGTGGTAATGGCCCTCCTTCGGTAGACCCTCATCATAATAAGTCTCAATGACATTCTAAATAATGTGATACTAGTTTTATGTAGTGGCCCCACTTTCCTCTCTTGACCCAATATGGATTTTGGGGCTCTCTGGCTCATTGTCCTTCATAGGCTCAAAGATGGGGCTCTGTGATTCCTATGGACCAATGCCAATGGAGTTAATTTTGTATGAGTTTATAGGGTGGCATGTACTCACCACAAAATAAAGTCTTTACCAAACCTGAATTGGCTATTTCTCCATGTTGACCTGACCAATATAATGAAGTGCAAGGTTAAGGTGACCATCATACCTTTGACCCTACATGGGACCCTAATATTGAAGGAAAATATCTTCTAGGTTTCATATAGGGTGATCCTCCTAATCATTATCCCTCCTTTGTAATTCTCTTTGTTATTGCTTCTTAATTACTCTTTTTTTGATGTGTTAAATATTTTATTGGCTTGGCCTATTTGTTTTCCTTATATCTTGATTTTAATTTTGTTCATGTTTCCTAAGATTGGACCTAGTGTGTCATTATGGTGTGCTCTCTTACCACTATTTTTATATAAATAGTATTGTAAATTTTGATATATTTATATTAATAATATAGACTCTATTACATAAAAAAAGTAACTCCTCATGATCGTAGAGCAATTTAAAAACATTGATTCTAACTATTTTAATTATAGAATCATTAGAAAAACAAATATCTATTTTATCACTCCTGACACAATAAAAAGCATGTTTTTTAAGTTTTTTTAATAAAATAGTTGGTTTCATATAATTTATGGGGAAGAATTCAAAAACTAAATGTTTCAAATAAATAAAATAAAATAATTTAATATTTATATTAAAAAAAATTATAGCCTATAAAAAAATTTAAAAACAAAAGAGCAAAATATATTTCTCAATGATATAAAACACAAAAAGAAAATAACATTTTTAAAAAAATGATGGTTTTTATAAACTTCATAACATAATATAATCAATGAAAAATATTAGAATTTTAGAATTTTACTTAAAGATGTAAGTGAAACTTTAATGTTAACATCCCTCGCTACTAAAGTAAAAGCCTAACAAAATGTTTGAAATTAGTTATCAAAATACATTGAAAATAACTAAATAGAAACTTAATAAAAATATAAACTAGAGTGAGAATCATTACATAAATGCATGAAATGACATGAAATATACACTAGTGATGACAAATGTCTATTCTTTTTGAAATGTTTCATGCCAATCAAGTAACACCTCAAAACAAAGTATCATTGAAGATGTTTTTTGGAAAATTTTCATCTATAAGACCTTTGAAATAATAATAAGTCATGTGGGAAACCATTTTTTTTTGAAATAATTATTGATTTTACTATATTCAAGATTAACATTTATTGATATCTTATCTGGACAATCCCTAAAATAAGTATGATGTTACATATTGTTTTTTGATAAGTTAAAAAAAGGGGTAGATCATGTCTATTATAGATATTTAATCAAAAATATTGACAATACCAGGGGAATACACTAGGATTACAAAATCTAAGAGAGAAAAAAATCTCTAAATAAAATAAGAAATTTAAACAAAAAACTAATCTTCATCAGAGATTACTATATCAACATTATTATTACCATCATCAAAAACTTCTTCTTCAAGGTTAATAGTAGCTAGGGAACTCACTAGGTGAATCTCACTAGTTTCATGCATGATTCCAAACCTTTCACAAATCAAATTTAGCTTCTAATGTTGAAGGATGTTGTCTTCTACCATTGCCTTTATCAGAGTCCAAATTTGGTCAAGCCTAGATTTCATTAGGTGGTTGAAATGATCCACATCTTCATTCATAGCAAAAGAATTACTATCATTGAATAAAACTATCTGAATGCCAATAAGCTGATCAACTTTGAGGGTGTTCACATGGGTATTAGATTGGCTAGTGTCTTCCACTCCTTTGATAATATATTCCATAGAAGCTACTGAGGAGACACCACCAAGATGAGCCATAAGTTGGGCATGGTATAGATTCGTGGCCATCCATTTTAGTAGCTTCTCATCCTTTACACCATCTAGGAGGGTTTTTTTATAGAAGTCTAGGGCTTATTATGCCATGAAACTAGTCTCTTTATATAAGAGTGAGCCTGAGTCAAGAAAATGGTGGAGCTTCAGATCATCCATATGGCCCAAAAAGGAGGAGTGGACATCTTCCAAGGAATAGTTGTGTAGTAGACTATTATTCATCTCATTAACCAAGTTGAAAATAGAGGCCTTGCCTTTTTCTTGTCTAGTTTATGTATTGCCTGAACCTCCTAATCCATCTTACCATAGAAATTAGCATCAAAGAGATAGGAACATTAAGCAGAGAAGAGAGTAGAATGCTCGAGATGGGGAGTAAATGGGGATAAATGCCATGCCATGAGATATGTGAATCACATGAATTTCTTGATGATAATCATTTACCATTTCCAATAATGATTTTCCATGCCTCAAAGATCTATTAAATTGGACATAGACCTATTAATGATTATTTTCATTAATATGATTTTTATGTGAATCATTTTCCATAATCCTCCAAGCCTTTGAGCCCTTAGTGAGGGTGTTGGTCACATGGAGACTTGGTTCCAAATGATTGAGGGTGACTCTTTTGTTAGACATATGGTTACCAAGCTTATTGCTTTCAAAAAAGATGTGCAAGGGAAAATAAGTCTTCAATTTCCTACAAAGGGTCTTGCAATCATCCATAATATTTTCAAGGATCCACTTGTGAGATGATCCTTTTGAGAGGGCTTCAATGACAACTTTCAAGTCCCCTTTTATTTCCAAATCAATCCAACTCTTTTGAATCAATAAAGAGAGACCATGCCAAAGTGATTTAGCTTTGGTAACCTTATTGGAGTAGGAACCAAGAACTTCATTAAATCCAAGTAAGAAATTTCCCCTAGAATCTCTAAATGTCCCCCTCAATGCCAGTCATACTAGGATTGTCTTTAGCAGTGCTATGAAAGTTGAGCTTAATCCTAAGGCTAGAAGGTAGGGTTCAATTGTCTCTCCTACTTTTTTAAAGATTACTTTTGACCTTATTATTAAGAATGTATGATGTTACATATTATTCAAAATTATAAAACATTAACTAAAAATATTTTGTCGTGATTACCTGATGTTTGTCGTGATGTAACGAGCGCGCTGGGTTCGTACCCAAAATTTGAAAGTGTTGGGAAATTGGTAAAAGGTGCCCTTTCAGATTTGGAATTTGTTGGTTTGCAGGGATGTGGTAAATTGATTGAGGAGATCCAGATAGGAGGAACAGACCCTAGAGGATTTGCAGTAGGTGTAGAAAAGAATATTGTGTCATTTTTGGCTGATATAAACAATGGTAAGAGCGGATCTGATCCTTCTTGTGGGATCCGTGTCTCTCAATTAGATTTTCCACCTGCTATTTTGGGGAAGGAGTTTGAAAAGGTAAAAGAAAATGTTGATTTTAATATGGAAAAATCCTTAGAAGTGCTGAAGGTAGAGTATGCAGTACAAAGGAAGTGGTCATCTCTATTTAGCAAGAAACCCAATGGAAAATATCTTTTCTCGCTAGTGACTGCTAAGTCTTGCTGGGAGAAAGGTGAGTTTCAAGTTTTTTATTCCAGATCCTTTAATAGATTTTTTTTGTGTCTTCCATGGATTTCACCCTAGTGGGTAAATTTTTAGGAGCAAGACCAGATCTAGAATCTCTAAAATAATGGTTAAAAGGAAATGGGTCATTCGAGGAGAGGTAGAAATGGCACCAATGTTGAATGGTTTCTTCTCGTTTATCTTTAACTGTAAGGAAGACATGAATATGGTTCTATGTGGAGGACCGTGGTCTTTTGGTAAATGTTTGCTCACCATTAAAAAATGGGAGCCTAACATGGATCTTTCAGATTCTTTTTTCTCAACCACTCCCATTTGGGTTAGACTTCCGTGGCCTCCCTTTAGAGTTTTAGCATGAGGACATTTTTAAAGGTATTGCCAGTTCTTTTGGTGAACTTGTGGTAGTGGATAATGCTACGGCTTCTAGATCCAAACTTCAAAGTGCTAGACTTTATGTTAAAGTGGCAGATCTAAATCACCTCCTAGAAAAAGTGGATCTAATATCCAAGCTGGGCAAAAAAACACAAGGGATTTTTTTTTAAGATTTGCCTAACTCTTGCTATGCTTGTAAGAAACAATGGCATTTCATTAAAAATTGTCTGTCTAAAAGTAAAAATCATCTAAGTAGTGTTTTGGATGGGAGAAAAATCTAGCAAAAGAAAGAATGGATACCCAAAGAAGATCATCGACAAGAACAAAAGAATAATGAAGATTCAAAAGATTTACATGCTGAGGTGGATAAAGAGCCTTCTTTCGAAGATCCTAAAGTTCCATATACTGAGGAGGATAAAGAGTTTTTTTTTTAGAAAGAAAATTCTGAGAAAGAAGGAAATGGGCTGCAATCAGATACCAAGATACCTGTACAAAGAATAGATGATTTGAAGGATTTATCAAGACAAATCATTTGCTATCAAAGGATAGAAGAGGGATGGAGAGATGTTGATGACAAAATTGTGCTAGAAGAAGATGAATTCTTGGTTGAAGCTGGAAATAAATTAGAGGAGGGAGATTTTCTTCTTTCTCAGTCTAGGGAGATTCAAGTTGATAATGATATCCCTTTGGATGAGCTTCCTGTGAATTATAAAGGAGAAAACTTAAAGCACACTCTAAACCAAAGAAAAAGGGTTGGAAGAAATACCAATACTAAGGGGGTAGAAACTAGAAGCAGTAAAAAAGACCAGCAAAGAAAGGTGAAACATCTTGTTTCTACTCTGGATAAATCTGGAAAAAGAGATGAACAACATCTTAAGGTGAAACCAGATTTTGGTTCTCCTGACAAACATGGAAGAAGATCCACTAAGAAAACTAGAGAGCTAGAAAGTATGCAGAATATTGCTGGTGGCAGACAAGCAACTATTCTAGATTTTACCCCTAAAAAATAGATATCTGATCATTATTTGGGATATTAGGGGGTTGAATACAAACTAGATTTTGAGGTTGTCCTTGTATAACCTGTTTTTGTTGATACTATTTTGTAGGTTTAAGGATTGCTTTTCCTGGTGCATGGTATTGCTTTATCTATTTTGAATCTATTAAAGGGTTTTGGGGTCCCTTCCAAACCTATTTTTACCTTAATCTAAAACTAAAACTATTTTGTATATAATGTGAGAATAATTTATATGAATTATTTATTTGTTCATTACCTTCAAGTAGAAAGAACAGTTATAGGTAAAAAGATATAACTTACATCATTGTGTTTCAACAAAGAAAGATCAAAGTTTAAGAGAATCACTTAAAAATAAGCATGTTCGAATTTGATGATGTTTAGAGAAGAAAAGGTTTTTCAAGTGATTGTAATGAATTTTTCATTTTTAAAGTTTTTAATTTGATACTTATTTATTATTAAATTGTTATTTTATTTTTATTTTTTAATATTAAAATGTATCATTAATTACTTAGTAGAAAAGATAATGTGTTTTAATAAATTTTGTTTAGTTTAATTCAATATATATTATAAAATAAATTATATTGAAAGAACCCAACAATGTTTCCCTACCAAGTTGATATCATTTGTTAAATAATTAAGTGATAAAAAAAAAAAAAAAAAGGTTTTAGGATTGTATCTTTGGAGAGGTCATGAAAGGATTGAAGAATTAAGGAAGTATTATAAACTAATAAGTATTATGAGAATCTAAACAACGATGATGATTTTAAGCTCAACAACACTTAGAAAATGTTCATCCCTAGGCTCATTCCCAATAAATCTATCAAAGACCAGATGAATTTCATTTTATTTTGTTATATAACTTTTCTTCTTATTTTATGTAATTTCAAATCAGTTTATTATTAATTAATTAAATTACACTTTAGATTATTAAACTATTAATTAATCAATATTAAATTTTTTTATAACTAATTTATTAAAATAAACAATTACTTGACATTTATTTATAAATAGTTATTTTATTTTTCAATGTAGTAATTAAAGCCTTTTTATATTTTAAGAAGATAATTAATAAAAATATTAGATCCGTCTTTTTTATTATTGTTTTTGTTTTTGTTTACACTTAATTAATCACATTTCTCTCAAAATAATTTTTTTAAATATTCACTAAAATAAATTAATGATTTAAAATTAATTTGTATAATATTTATTAACTAATTCAAATATATATTTATATATTTTAATAGTTTAATAAAATTAAATATGTTTTTATAATTTATTTATGTTGGTTAATTTAGATTCATTTTTAAAAGTGTGTATGTATGTATATATGTGTGTATATGTATGTGTATATATATGTATATGTATATGTGTATGTATATGTATATATACATATTTCTTTTGTATTTTTGTTATTTTATTTTATTTTCTTTTGATTTCTTTAATCTTATATATTTCACCTCCTTTATTTGTTCTTGTTATCATACACTTTTTAAGATAATTTAATCAATTCTTTTTTCTTAAGAATTAGATTCACTTTTTTTCTCATGAAAATGAATTTAATAATGAAATTTGAAATGTCAGACAAAAATATTTTGACATAAATTATTAGAGAAGAATAATAATCGTCATTTATGTATCATGAAAAAAACTAAGAACTACAATATATTATCATTATATAAAAAAAAATTTATTCTTGTTAATATTTTTTCAAAATAAATGCACTAATATAAAATAATATTTTTTTTTAACATTTTTCAAACATTGAAAATAAAAAATAAAAGAGGGAACCTTTTTTGTCTTCTTGTTAATTTTTTTCAAACCTTCTATATTAAATCTAAAGCATGAAACACTACAAACTAAAAACCTAAACATAATATTCATAAATTCATTTCAAATAGTATATTAAATATAAAAAATAAAAATGACAAAATATTTAAAAAATATAAATAAAATAGTATTGTCTAATCATGTAAAAATTCAAACATTATTTTTTTTATTTTATTTTAAAAAAGAAACACATAAATTAAAATGAGATTTAATATTTTTAAAAGTTTTACTATAATTTTTATATTCTCAATTAAAATCTATGTTTATTTTATTTTTGAAAGTTTTCATTATATTACTTTCTTTATTAGTCAAATTCTTGTTATAATATTGATAATAAAATCGAAAAACCCTAAATTTTATTTTGAAATTGTAAATTCATTAATTTTATTCCAAAACAAAGAAATGTAAATATTACAATTAAAACCACATAAACATGAGACAAAAAATTTAAAGAACATAATACTAATCACTCTAAAATGTATTGAAATATTCTAAAATGTATAAAATTACTTACTTTCAAGTCAAATTTACATGGAAAAGAGAGTGAGATTGGGATCAATACATTAGAAACCAGTTGTAGAATAATCTTGAAATAGGTATATTAGAGTTGAGAATGAGCATGGGAAAGAGATCGAACTTGAGATCAATATAATACATATAAATTTTGAATGATTTTAATATAATTACAATATTATTGAGTCATGGAGCATGTAAGTAAATGAATATGAGTGGATGTATGATATTTAATGTAGTGGATTAATTAGACTTGGGATATTAATTTTAATAATCATGTAGATTTCAATAAAATTATAACACAAATATTGATAAACATTTAGTTATACTTAAAATATATGTTGAATAATAAATCAATTTTATTGTGTTTATAAACATAAAATTTAATGTTTAAATGAATATCAGAATAATTTATTAATTTTAATAAATTTTTGTATATGATCAATACATTCATGTGCATAATAAATATTAAATAATTTTCAATTTATTTATCTTAAATATAATATAATCACTAAATTCCTCTTAAATAATACAAAACTTGAATTCAAATATGATCTTTATTAATAAATAATCTAAAATCACAATTATCAGAAATATATATATATATATATATATATATATATATATATTAAGATTATAATATAAATAATTTATATTAAATTAAAATTAAAAGAATTACGTAAAAAAAATATTTAAAATTAATAATTAAAAAATACATTTTATAAACATCATTAAAACATACAATTTAGTTATTAATAAACACTTCATAAAGATCATAAACATTTTAATGACACCCATCATATGTTTGAGAAAATATGAAACCAATTATGTATATCAAATATGTCATCTTAGAGATATGTATTCCCGTGTTGTGTGTGAGTGCACTTTCTTTGACGGAGCGGTAGTCCTTTTCATGTTTCCATCCCATTAAATCATGGTTGAAATTATTTTATGTTGTTTTGTGATCATTGTTAATGAATTGAGATGTTCTATTGATTGCACCCACATTTCGAATAAAATAATGAAAACTATATTCGGTGTTAGGCTACTCTTTGTAGATACCTTTTAAAGTGGGTTATGTTTATTAAATTAGTATTATTATACCTAAGATAAGTGCCTAAATATTAATATTTAAGGAAAAATAATTTTAAACATATGTAAATGTAAAATAGTGATGTTTTAAAATAAAGTGGGCTAATTTCTTCCTAATATAAAATTAGAGCAGTCATAAAATAATGGAAATGAACATAATATTAAAAATAATATTAAAAATAATGTTAGGTAAAAGATGATCTAAATATGTTCATTGATTTGTAGCATAAATAAAAGAGTCAAGGGATAGAAAAATAAGAGTTGTAGAAAGTAGAAAGAATTCACAGTTGTATTTTATTTTACTAACGATTTAGAATATTTTTATATATTAAATAGTATAGGCTTATATTAAAATTGACGGAATACAAGGGACTTAACAAGTCAAAAAATCAATTATTTTTCCAAATAAGAAAATTAAATATATAAAAGAGAATGAAGAGAAAATAAATATTAGAGAATTCAAAATACAACTTCACATTCCTTACAACTCATCAAGAAAATAATTAAATGTTTTTTTTTTTTTTTCACTTTATCTATGTCTATTTTAGTATCTTAATAAATCTTTCCAAAATTTTCCATGATGCCCATACTTTGCTATTTAACTATTTGGTAGATTTGACTTTGTTCCAGATTAGTTTTTTTTTTGTTTTTTTGTTTCGTTTTTTTTTTTTTTTTTTTTTTTTGAGATGGATTTGGACTTATATTTACTTTTCCATAGCTTCTTATTTTATTATACAAAATATGTGGAGGATAAATTATATAATTTATTTTAATTAAAAGATAATATTTTTAAATTATTCATATTTAGACTCTTTTCATTTTTTAATTAAATTACTTCACAAAATTATAGTCAATTTTTCCACTCTTTATGGAAAGATTAGAAAGGGTATGTTGACACCTCTTTCAAGAACTACATTGGTTGAAAAAGTTATGAATGGATTTCATCACATACATACATACATACATACATACATACATACATACATACATACATACATACATACATACATACATACAGTTGATAAGCTTAAGGATCATTGGATTATTCAATCCTCTCTCATAACTTTTGGAAGAGACATTTTCAGACTATCTAATATGCATATGTTAAACTTAAGCTAGTTCATTTTTCCTAGTGTTTGCTTCATCAAGGGCTTCCTATAGGTAGAAGACTAGTTCAATTATGGGTTATGCAACCCCAATGCCTATTTTATAGGCACTTGGAGACTATCACATAGTTTTTGTTTTTTTTTTTTTTTTTTTTTTTCTCTAAGGCTCAAAGCACCTAGATTTGGATACATGATTTCTTTAAGCCCTTTCACCTAGACCCATTCAGTTGGTTTCACACACTCTTGTGAGATAACTTACAAATGCCATCTCAATTCACCCTATTATAGCATACTTTCAAAGTGGAAATCATATTTTCGATATGAAAATAAATTAATTCAACTTTATTCTCAAATGTTTATGCTAACATTCACCTTTTTTTAAATCTATAATAAGGCTATTATTATTTATAATGTGCTTCTATAGATACAAGTTCAAACTAAAGAAGTGGCTATGGAGCTGGATCAAATGCAATGGTTACTTTACCACTGAATGGATGCCTCCTACAATGTTTCTCATGTTCTACCATCTCTGTCTTGGGACACACCATAGAGAGATGGTAGTGGTCCTCCTAAGTGAGGCCCTTGTTTCAACCAGTCTAGATGGCATTTTCACAACCATGCTATTAGTTCTCTATAATGGCCCCATTCTCCTCCCTTGACCTAGTATGGAGGTTTGTGTTCTCTACCTCTTGTCCTCTACAGGCCTAGGGATGGGGCTCTTCACCTCATACAAACCAACACCAATGCAAATACGTGCCTGGTAGTTTTTAGGGTGGAATGAAACCCACTACTAGATATAGGATTCCCTAGGATCAAATTGGTCATTTCTCCTTGTCGCTCTAACAAATATAATAAAGTGCAAAGACAAGGTGACCATCACACCCATGTCTTTGGATGGGACCCTATTATTGAAGGTAAATATCTTCCAAGACTTAGATCAAGTGATCCTCATGATCATGATCCCTCCTCTACTAGTATCTTTAATACTTCTACTTAATTACTCTTTTTTGATGTATTAGAAATTTTTATAGGATTTGTCTAATTTGGTTCATTATTTCTTGGATTTGGTCTCATTTGCATTTCATAGGCTAGAGCTTATGTGTCATTGTGATATGCTCTCTTACCACTAATTTTTTTGTGAATAATTTTATAAATGTTAATATATTTATATTATTAATATATACTCTATTTCATATAAAAAATGCTTCATGATCGTAGAGAAATTTAAAATCACTAATTCTATCTTTTTTAAACTAGAAAATTGTTAAAAAAAACAAATATCTATTAATTACCATTCTTGGGAAAATAAAAAACATGCTTTAGAAATTTGTTTTAATTAAATGGTTGGTTTCATAAAATTTATGTAAAGTTTTTCAAAAACTATGTTTTTCGGAAAAATGAAATATAATAATAATATTTACATTAAGAAATGATCATCTATAAAATTTAATTAGAAAACAAATATAAAATATATCTGTTAACGATATAAAATATAAAAAATAAAATAAATTTTTTAAAAATGATGGTTTTTATAGACTTCATAACATAATCTAATTAATGAAACATATTATCATAATATAATTTTACTTAAAGATGTAACTTGAACTTTAATTCTAAGATCCCTCCCCAAATGCCATAAAATATTTGAAATTAGTTATCAAACTATAGTGAAAATCACTAAATAGAAGTCTAATAAAAATAGATACTAAAGTTAGATGGATTAGAAGGGATGACCTTCTTGGACTGATCCTTTAAAGGATCAATGTGGAGGCTCTTAACATTATATGGTTCCCTATCATTTAAAGTTGTTTTATTACTTATTGCATTGTTTTGGTTTTATTTCATTATGTATTCAAAATGATTTTGATGATATGAGATGGCATCACTTTGAAGACATGTAAAAAATTAATCTTGAAAATATTATAAAAAGTAAAGGTGGTAGATTCACATGGGAAATAAGGGATGGCCCTTATAGTCAATGGAATAAATGTGGGAGTTAGAATTTTGATCCTAGTTTCATAGAGTACATAGTTTTTTGGAACAAACAAAGGGTTTCTTTTATCTCCAAGATGGGAGACAAACTATTTAGTACTGAAGCACTATGCCTAATTATGTGAAAGAGGATGAAGATTTAGGAGGGAATTCAAATAGGTGTGTCAACTAAATATATGCAATGGGTGAAGGGGCATGACAAACACATTTCCTCAAGGTTTATGAAAGGCTATAAGGACATAATTATGGACTTCAATGAAGCATCTATTTAAATCACTAAGGTCCTCATTTCCCAAGTTACTAACCTCAAGGTTAAGTCTACTAAGGTGTGTAAAAATAGTAGGAATTTTAGTGATGAGAAGAATAGGTTCTTATTGGAAGGTGAAGAATTGAGGACTTTTTAGAATGGATTCTCTCTAGAGGACCTTCCCAATTTATTTGATGAGGTATCAAGGAAATTAATATTGTATACTACCATTTAATGAAGGAAAAATATATTCCATATGTCTCACTTTGTGTTTATGAACTATTTTAGACATCATATACCATTGAGTTTATCATTTTACATACTTTAATCTTTGAAGTGATATGTTCTAGGTACTAATGGTGGAAAAAATTAAACTTTTCATCGATCTTTTATTTTAATCATTTTCAATTATTTTAAGGGAATTAAAAAGGTACCACTATGGAACTCTATTTTGGGACCTAAAGAATGGATAGGGATCCTTACGAAGATTCATAACTCAAAATTAAAAGGATATTTGAGATAGATCCTTAGAAATGTTTCTAAATGGAATAATATAATTATTTACATTATGTGTAGCCTAGGGAAACTATTGAAGGTTTTTACAAGGAATCTCCCCTAAATATTTAGGATGAGTAGATTACTGAGGTGGTCAATAGATTACACCTTCTTAAGAGTAAGGAAGACTAGGACTTTGCAAATAAGGATGTAGAGCCCAGTGGAAAAAATAAACTGAATGAATCACTTGAGAATGTGGAGGTGTATATTAAAATTTAGAGTAAATTAAAGACTATGGAAGAGTAATTAGGTCTTTATAAGGTACTCCTCATATGGTTTATGAGGTATCACACTCAACTAAAGGATGAGGTTGAAAAATAAGTGTGGTACAAGTCTCCAAAGATATTCTGAATAAGAATGAGGTGGAAAATAAATTAAAAATAATCAAAGATAATATGATAGGGTTAGTGATGGATAATTAATATTTTAAAAAAAATATTGATGATTTAGGTGATGTGAGTAAATCAAATATGAAGAGATAAATTTCAAGCATGGAGGTTCTTGGTTTTTTATCAAGGGGAAGTTGAATCAAGAAGATACATTAGTGGAAGATGATCAAGATCCCAAAATGTACCTATGAATGGACAAAGATCTAAAAATAATGATTCACTATTGGGAAGAGGCCTTTGGAGGCCATAAAGATGAAGACCTATGGTGTAGTATTTTAGCTTGTTAACTATTTCTTTTTGTTCTAGTGGTGTTTTTTCTTCTATTTTTATACTTTATTCTTTTTCAATAGATTTAATTATATATCTTGGCTTCTTATACTTACTCTGTTTGTTCTTTTATAATGTTGGATCCCTAATTCAAAATACCCCTCTTTATCTTTAATTAAATAAATAGTTATCAGAGTGAGAATAATTACATAAATGCATTAAATGACATGAAATATATACTAGTGATGATAAATTGATATCATTTCTAAAATGCTCCATGCTAACTATGTAATACCTCAAAACATATTATCATTGAATAATTATTTGGAAATTTTTTTATCTAGATGACTTTAAAAATAATTATAGATCATGTCAGAAACCATATTTTAAAATAATTGTTCATTTTTTCTATCCTTAGGATGAACATTTCTTTGTATCTTATCTGGACAATCCCTAAAATAAGTATGATGTTGCATATTATTATAAAATACATAGCATTAATTAGAACTATTTTTTATATAATGTTAAAACTATTTATATGAATTATTTATATGTCTCCATTAATTTCAAGTAGAAATAAAACTTATAGGTAGCAAGATATAAATTACATCATGTCTCAATATAGAAAGATAGAAGTCTAAGAGAATAACCTAAAATTAACATGTTTGAAATTGATGATGTTTACAGAAAAAAGTGGTTTTAAGTGGTTGCAATGATTTTATTATTTGTAAAGATATTTATTTAATGCATATTTGTTTTATTTGTTTGTGTGTGTGTGTGTGTGTGTGTGTGTGTGTGTGTGTGTGTGTGTGTGTGTGTGTGTGTGTGTGTGTGTGTGTGTGTTTGTGTGATATGTTCAGTGTATCATCAACTACCTAGAAAATCTAATATGATTTAAGTAAATTTGTTTGTTTTAATTAAATATATGATATATAGAAAATATTACAAAGGAAACCAAAAATAATGACATTTCCATATCATGATAATATCATTTTTTAAATAAGTGATGAGAAAAAATATATTTTAGCCTTTGAGAGGCAATGAAAAGAAATAAAATTTAAGTTATAAACTAAAAATCAGATTGAGAATCTAACAACAATTTGAAACAACCTCCCCCACCCCCAAAAAAATGGAATTGCCTTTTGGAGTACAAAATAAAATGACATTTAGGGCCCACTACACAACTTCAATGCTACACAATACGTCTAAATAGATATATACATAATATGAGAATAACCAATAACCAAAGTGGTTCACCTTAGATGCTAACTTAGGGATAAATACCACTAGTAAATTTTATAGATAAGCATGTTGCCCTAGTATGATATGATGTTCAAGTGGGTATTACTATGTAAATCCATACTGATAACATCCAAAATTTGTAGAAGGCAATTATCTTCCCTATCAGACCACCTAGGGACCTTCAACCCCTACCTAAGAGTCTGATTACCCCACATGGTCATGGTTTGATAGTTCAAGATACTAAATAATTCATTCATGCATAAGATGTCAACAATATTATAGATAACATCCCTATTATTCCAAATAGATAATGCTATGAATAATAATAATGGAGTAATCATATTAGATTTTATCCTATTAGACATTTTCTAATCATGCAAATAAGATAAAGGAGAAGTACAATAATTAACCATAGAGGTATAAAATGATTAAACAAAAGAACCATCCCACTATATTTTATTATGTAAAGTCTTACCATATTGTTAGGTCAACAAGTGCATGTTTCTAAACCACTACTAAAACTAACACAACATAAGCTTAAGAGTCACCATAATCTTTGGGATTCATACAAGCAAGGAAAAGTCCTTTTGTTACCCCCATTATATCACCATAACTTGATCCACAATTATTTAGGGATCATTGCACCATCATTCCCTTATTTGAAAAAGGTCTCACATTAAGATATCAATTAGCTATATGAGAATTGTTCTTCATTGAAATTAGATGAGTCACAATGAACTTGATTCAAGGTGGATCACATCAAGCAAATGAGCATCCTATTGAATAAACATACATATTTCATTAAAAAATCAAATTTCTTCTCATGATATTGATACACCATCCTATAAGCCAGCCATATAGGCTTAGCACCTATATTTCTACTTACTTGTCCTTTGGTTATAATATTGTGCTATTGTTAAGAACACAGACATTTACGTCAATCAATTAATATACATATGTCCACACAATATTTTATTTCTTAAGTAATTAAACCACTAACGATAGTGACCATTAAGGAAATTCATGATTTAATAATTCATAACTAATATGGAAAATTAAATCATAGCTAATAGTGTAAGAATTATGATTTCCTGCAACATATTTAATCATCATTTTGATTTTGGGATTATTTTCCATTCACAAAGATTAATCATTATCTCAAAGATAAAAATATAAATCATACCAATAAATTTAATGATAAATGTAAGATTATAATATTAAGTTCCTAAATTCACCTATAATCCAACAACCATTTGACTCAAGAATGCATCACCAACTCATTATAGGCAATTAAGGTGATGCTACTAATTGAGATTATATAAATTAATCATTAATTTGGGGTCCCTATACCACATTTCCTATTAAAAAATAAATTAAAATTTAATAAACCCCTCTCAACTAAAAATAGCATAATAAATGTAAACAATAATAATATAGCCAACATTCTATTATTTAAGGGCTGAAATATGAATAGCCATGAACAATAAATTTATGAAACTTGTAAACATTATATGTCAAAAAAATTAACCTTATTGGTATGAAACAAAATCAATAGTACCATATCTAATAAATAATGTCATTAAATCATACTTTATTTCATTTCAAAAATATACTCAATCAAAATGAAACCACAACCATTTGGACAACCACTGCCATAATAAAAATGCATTGCTAGTATCATCAAGGAAACTGATTACATAAATTAAATTGCTATGACTAATTTTTCCCAACTTATAACATACCATAGGTCATGTTTTCAAATAGTAATGCCTCAAATTAGAGTTGTTATATGATCAAAATGAGATAATAATAAATCTAAAATGTAATAAAGGAAGTAAACATTTAATTATCTGTTGGCATCACCTCACATAAGGATGCCACTAGTTAATATATCCTCTAATATGTGTCTTCAATTCGCATTAAGAATAAGATTAATGCTACCTAAAAATAATCACTTCAAGAATAAACCAACAGTACATGATCCCATATATATAATAATCTACAACAAGTGTAATAACACCAAAATAATAACTCTACCCAACACAATGTAACACTACATACCAACCACATATATAAGACATGGCATTCATACAAGTCATTATTTTGTGTTACAATGTATTCAAATCCATAGTCAATAATAAAAATAGATCATGTTCATAATCATTTCCTAATTCATACTAAATCTAAGATATTTTATAGTTATTAATATTTAAGGGACAAGATTGGATAATAACTAATGACAATGAAGTTCAACATAACAAGATTATTACTGAAGTAAATAGGAACATAATAAAAAATGACTAAAAGGTCTATTATAGTTATTTATTAACATAACTCTCTCTCTCTCTCTCTCTCTCTCTCTCTCTCTCTCTCTCTCTCTCTCTCTCTCTCTCTCTCTCTCTCTCTCTCTCTCTCTCTCTCTCTCTCTCTCTCTCTCTCTCTCTCTCTCTCTCTCTCTCTCTCTCTCACTCACACACACACACACACACACACACACACACACACACACACACACACACACACACACACACACACACACACACACACACACACACACACACACACACACACACACACACACACACACAAACACACACACACATTAAGTGCAAAAAATTAATTGAAGATATTAGATACAACTAATAGTTTGAAAATAATGATTAGAGTATTAATTGATGCATGTATCCAAACTAACTAAAACATATAAATGATATAACTATTGATCTAATATAAGAAATAGAGTCCAACATTTAAAACATAGGATGAGGAATAATTAAAACTAGTTAGATACTAAGGAACCAAGCTACAATAATCATTATAACCACTAATAAGCACATCATACAAAATATTATTCTTTCTAACATAATAAATGTTACAAAATTACATAATATAGGAAGAGGAACTAATATATAAAATGAACAACGATGAAATAATCCAAGCACACCCACCAAGAATCATATACCAAATATCATAGACAAGGGATATTATGCCACATGAAGTCAAAGTGAATCAAAGGAAGAGGATGAACATGGAAAAGAGAACACCAATTTAAACCATCCCTTTGATCCCAACCATCGGTGGCCCTTACCACCCTAACTATTATCTAGGTGGAGGGTTTTGGAAATTAGTTACTCAGGTGAGGTAAGAGGTATGTAAAATAGACTGAACCACCACTAATAACTTATAAAAATGGTCAAAAAAGACAAGATAATAAAATGTAGATAACATAAGAACCATACCACCCAAACAAACTAGTTGACCCAAGCAATACCCAAGGCATACCTTAAAATTTTATCGAAGATGATTTACTTAATAAGTCAAAATATATGTATTCATTTTGCATTATTTAAAGGTCTAAGTCTATTTCTCAACCTAAGAGGCTTGCCTAGGTGTAAAATTATTATACACCAAGGATTCAGTCAACAACAACCAAATAAACTCATTTGAGTCAAAGGAAAAGGATGTAAAATCATTCATAATAAAAATAAAACTTGGTTAAGCTTATGAATAAGCATTTATAGCTAACACTTCAATTCCTTTGAACACTTTATCACAATACAAAATCAAGATAACAATGCAACCTCATAGTAATAAAAGAGGAATAAAATTATAGTCTATAATTGATAAATACAACCCAAACACTTGTGGAAATTAACTCCAAATAAATATGAGTAAAAGTGGAAGATTACAATCAGCAAGTTAAGTTAATTTTGTAAAGCCCACACAATATGTAATAGTCAAACATATTGTGCTAGGAGTTATTCCATCATAGCTAAGAAGAAATCATTCACATGTACAGGGTTACTAAATCCCAAATGGATGTAGAATAAATGAGAGTAACTCATTTTTTTCCCAAATAAGGTTAGAAGGTTAATAGGGTTTCTCCTTAGACCAAAATAGCTAATAAGTGCCTGAATCAACAATTAGTGTTTATATGGAGAAATGAAAAACATAGATTAATACTCAATCATGTACTTGGAAAGAGTTGCCCATCAAGGATTTAACATAAAATACTATTTTAAGACCTCAATGAGGTGGATATACTAATTTTATAGGCACAATTACAATAGGGTTTAATAATCCACAAAACATATCCATATACTTAATAAACAAAACTCAATTTCACTCATACAATTAAAATACTTAATTGTGTTTAAAGGCTTAAATCCCCATAAAATATTTAGGGGTCATGCCTCACAGTACACAAAATCAATATCAAAACCCATGACAAAAAAACTCTCTCATTTAGACAAAATTTAGTCATAAATTGAAAGAAAAATAACCCATATATGAAGTAAATTTATTTTAGATCAATTATGGGACATTATAGATTCTTATGAAAGTCTCATGACTTCCCCATGAATCTGTAAAGGTTTTATATTTTTATTTCAAAAATAAATCCCAATTTAAAGTAACCATAACACCCATTTTAAATTCTAGTTGCATTACTTACCTGGAAATAAAATATAGGTTACCATAGGTGAAAATCATGGCTTCCTTCTACACTAGAGGACACTGCTTAGCCTCTTGGTAATGTACCAGTCTATTAAATATAATAGGACACCATGGGAAATAAATCCCTCTCTCATTCTTCATGGACTTCCCACAAGGAATGGATCCCCCTAACTTCCCTTTGCCACCTTCCTTCCTTCAACAGGTTACTCCTTACCCAACCGAGATCATCCCACAAAATTACTAGGGCATAGGTCCCAACAAGATAATAATTCCAAATTCCATTCCCTATGAATGTGTAATCTAGGGTTTCAACCAACAAGAGTAACTTACTAACAATATAAAGTGAAAAACTTTGGGGTACGATTCAACACCTACCCAAAACATAATGATTAAAAAAAAAAAAAAAAAATCATCAACAAAAACATTATGTCAACCCATGATCATGGTAATTTAATTACCCATGAAATGGGGGACAGGGCAGGGGAGGGGGTGGGTCCATAATGATGTTTTAAAAAGATAAAAGACCCACATGTTGTCTAGTCTAACCAAGTATAACAAGCTAATAATGCAATCCACTTCATTACGGCTTAAGAATCAAGTCTAACAACACCAAGGAGGATAACCAAAGGATGAAGATGTCCACAATATAATTAATAACATGAGGGTCACCAAGGATATCACATCAAATACATAGCAAGAACAAATCAAGAGAAACTAACTCCAAGCACACTATGGACATACAAGAGAAACAAAAATAGCCAAATTCATTAACTCCAAGCATGGAACAAGAAAAAAATTGACATACATAAATATAAGGCAAGACCAATAAAAGATGAAAAAGTTATAAGGATATAAATAAAAGATGATGGTGGCTCAATATCCTATTATACACATTATACCTATTAGATTGACTTCTAACTATTCATTCACCCTTTGGGTATACCCTAAGATGTCAAAACCCACCATTGAGTCTAGCTCGTGGCCTAGTTCCTACAACCACTAAATAAGACATCAATAATAATGAAAATATGTTGATATAAATAATAATAAATTTAAATAAATATTTAAAAATGAACTAACAAATTAAGCATAGTCATCTATAGCTATAAATGGATCAGAGTCAGTACTAATGACCATGAACCTAAGCATACCATGTGAAACATAATCAATAGCTACAAGAGTAGTCAATGTCATTCTGTATTTAGTGAAACATGCTATATCAATAACATATAATATTGTAACTAAACTAAAATTATATACATATCAGGATAAAATGAATCTAGTGTACATGTCAACTGCGATATATACAAAATCACAATAACTCCCTAAGATATCTTGCATCTTAACCATCTGAAACATAACCAACATTAATAGTCATTAGTCCATGTACTATCAAAACATAATAAAATAAGCTATAAATTAGGTATATACAATAAGCCATAAGGTCAGGTCATGACACAATGATGGTTACAAGCTCAACAACACTTGGAATACACTCATCCCCAAGCTCATTCCCAACAAGTTTATCAAGGACCAAACTAGATTTATTTTATTTTATTATATAACTTCTTCTCTTTAATTTTATTTCAAATAAATTTTCTATTAACTACTTATATAGTGTTTTAGATTCTTGAGTTATTAATTATTAATTAATCTAAGTTAGATTTTTGTAGCCAATTCATTTTAAAAAATCAAGTACTTGATACATACATACATACATACATACATACATACATACATACATACATACATACATACATACATATATCAATATTTTAAGGAAATAATTAAATAAAAATATTAGTTCAATTTTTTTAACATATTATAATTTTTCTTTTTGTCTATAATTAATTAATCACGTTTCTTTCAAAATAATTTACTGAAACATTCATTAAAATAAATCAATACCTTAAAAATATTTTAGATATTTTAATATTTTGACAAAATTAAATATTTTTAATGATTTATTTATATTGATAAATTTTCTTTCATTCTTCATTTTTAAAAGGTGATGTATGTATGTAGGTAGTTTTATTTTCTTTACCTTTTTGTTATTTTATTTTATTTTTATTTGATTTGTTTATTAGTATTATATATTTGACCTCTCTTCCTTGTTATTTTTAAGATATATTATTTATGAGTATTTACTTCTTTTTTATTTCTTAGGATTCACTCTTTATTTTATGAAAATGGATGTAGTAGTGAAATCTGAAATGTTGGACCAAAACCTTTTAACATAGTTGATTAGAGAAGAATAGCATTAATTGTTTCTATGTCATGAAATTAAGGACTAAAAAATATTATCATTATAAAGAGTAATTTATTGCAACTAGGAAAAAAATATATGAAATCTAAAAAAAGAAAAAAAATGTTGTTGACATTTTCTTAACAATGAGAATAAAATATGAAAGAAGGGATTTCTTTTTCTTCTTCTTGGTTTTTTTTTTCTTCAAAACTTTGTGTTAAATATAAAGCATGGAAAACTAAAACATAAATATAATATTCATAAATTCATTTAAATAATATATTATTTATGTCAAAAATGAAAATAATGGAGTATTAAAAAAATAATATTGTCAAATCATATTAAAACTTAAACACTATTTTCCTTTTTTTGTCTTCGGATAAGAAACACATAAATTAGAATGAAATTTAATATTTTTTAAATGTTTTATTTTAATTATTAAGTTCCCATTAAAATCTATGTTTATTTTATTTTATTTTCATTTTAATACTTTCTTTCTTACTCTAATTCTTATTATGGTATCTATAATAAAATGACAAAACCTTAAATTTCATTATGAAATTGAAAACTCATTAATTTCATTCCAAAACAAATAAATGTAAGTATTATAGTAAAAACCTCATAAACCCTAAACAAAAAACAAAATAAAATTATACTAAACACCCTTAAATGTAGATAAACATTATACTATCTACAAAATTACTTCCTTGAAGTTAACTTTTTATGGAAAAGATAGTGAGAATGAGATCAGTACATTAGATATGAATTTTAGAATGATCTTGAGATAGGTATATTAGGTTAATAATGAGCATGGGAAAGAGACCAAACTTGAAATCAATATAATACACATGAATTGTGAATAAATTTAATATTATTGCAATAATGTTGAGTCGTGGAGCATGTAAATACATGAATATGAGTGGGAGCATGATATTTAGTGTAGTCAATTAATTATATGTAAAATATTAGTTTTAATGACTATGTGGATTTCAATTTAATTATAAAATAAAAATTGATAAACATTTAAATATACATCAAATATATGTAAAATAATAAATCAACTTTATTATGTTTTTAACATAAATTTAAATACTTAAATTAATGTTATAATTTATCAATTTTTATAAATTTTTGTGCATAATTAATACATTTGTGTGCATAATAAATGTTAGATAATTCTCAATTTATTTATCTTGAATATATAGTAATCACTAAATTATTTTGAGGTGATAGAAAACTTTAATTCAAATATTATCTATATTAACATGAAATCTGACATTACAATTATCCCAAAGAAAAATGGAAGGTACACAATAACATGACTATACAATATGGTCCTCGTAGACCTAGGAATATACAATAGTGTTGTACAATTGGATATATAAAATAAATATGAGAGTAAATATAAAATAAGATAAATTATGTGAAAGACCCAATGGGGATTGTAGACATCTAAAAGTGGCCACCAATGGCTTCATATATGAACTTAGATCAATTCTTACCAACTATTGAACACCTAACTTAAGAATCTATAAAAGTATTGAATTTGGCTTCATCACATGAAATTTAATTAATTTATCCCAAAAATCAAAAAAATAGAGTAAATTCCCAAATCAATTAAGTCAAAACTTGGAAAATATTCAAAAGCCATAAAAATAATTAATTAACATGCAAATCTTAATCAAATCCTAATTGAATTAATACATGAGCAATTAAACTAATTATCAAAAAGGAAATTAAAAAATCAAGAATATCCTAGGAATGAATCATTACCTTTTGCTAGTTGTCTAAAATCCAAAATATATCAAAGCACACCTATTCCATGCTAATCATAAGGTTTGGACATATTTTAACTCTACTAAGGTTAACCAAACAAACCTAGGTTAGGATTTAACTCATATTATGTTGATTTGAAAACCCATAAATAAAAGCATTTACCTCTCCATTTAGAGAGCTTGGATAGAGTAATGTTATAATACAAGATCTGGGGCACGCAACCAATACATAGTGATATAATGACAAAATTAATCCAGTCTAAACCATTTTAAAGCCATATCAAAGTAAAATCCAAGCCAAACATGGTTCCAAGAGAAGGTGGAGATATCCAAGCCCCATTGATGAAGACTTCTTGAGAACAATCCAAAAAAGTCAAATAAAGAGACCTCTTGGAACATTCAAGGAATTGGTAAGGAATTGTGTGAGTTCTTTCCATTCATTTGTTTTTCTTTACCATGCTTCTCCCTTTTATCTAGGAAATATTGTGTTATACTTGTTATTTTGTTTGTTTTTCATCTTGATTTCATTGTGAAGCTAACATATGATCTAACCATGCTTCTTAGATTCCTTGATCACAAATAACACACTTAGTGGGATGGACCATGAGCACCCCACATAGTAAGGAGATTAATATGCAAGTCAAAAAATGATAAATGAATGCTTAAATATATTTAAAATTAAATTTCTAACCATGCTTGGCCATATTCTAATTTCTTTATATTTCTTGTATCTACACAGAGACTAGTGATGGTCAGATATAACCAATGATAATTTTGCCTAAACTAACCATGGTTATGCTTAACCAACCCAAATTTTGTATAAAATATAAATGATTGGATTTCAAGGGAAAAATATTCATAAATATTTAATTTTGATTCTTTCTATTAGTCCTTTTCATGATTTCTAGGTTTTAAAGGCATTTAAATCCATTGACTAAACTTTACCTTGTAGTTTCTCTTGATCTTTGTGCTAACCATAACCTAACCTAATACATTTATATTTTGTGGTTTTTCCTTTAGGTCCATAGGTGATCAATGAAGGTCTTTATATATTAGCATCTATTCTTATGACCGATATTATTTTTCTCATAGATCGATCGGTGGTGGTTTCCTAGACCAACATTGATGATTTCTGACCTAGAACAATCACTATGTTTTTCCAAAAATTAGAACTCAAGAGCTAAAGTTCAAACATTATTTGTTCAAAAAAATGTGCTTTAAAGAAGGGAGTTATTATCTAACAATTATAGGTTGAAATATCAATTTGAACACCAAATTTGCTTATTTAGACTATTGAAACATCTCATTTTGGGCTTTAAATAAGAATTAGTCAAATCTTTCACATTTTAATTTGGGTCCCAGAATAAACATGATAAATCTTACACATTTGGAAATCGGTGTTTAAAACAAATCTAGGATGGATAATTCTTAGACACATTTCATTTTTATGGCTTAAAACAAATGCTTAAATCATGAATATTTCAAGTTGGTGTTTTAAAAAATACTCTTAGGCTAGGTCTCACACATTTAGACTTTTGGGCTTAAAATGAATATAGATGATTTTTGCTTTGGTTGGATTTTTATGTAATTCTTTCAATATTTTTCACTTAAGCCAAGGTGCTAAGTAAAGAACATCATCACATTTCAATTTGGTGTCTAAAATCAAATTTCACTCGTAATTTTTTGCAAACTATTTGTTGATTATTTGTTTCACAAAAATAATAGTGCATGTATGCTCTCCCCCAATCCCCTTTAAGTAAGTCATGGTATCAAAAATGACTTTTCATTGCATTTAGTTCCTAGTTCATGGCATAGAAATAAATTTTTCTAGGCTCTCCCCAAACTTGTATGGTATTGGATGATCCAAAATCAACCCTACAGTCTTTCTACTTAGTCTTTATTTTCATGTATTATGGCTTGTGAAGGGTATGCCATTACCTCTCATGGATTCTATAGAGAAGCATTGACCTAGGTCTTCATCTCTCGATAGTTTTTCAACCATGCACCACATAGGGTATAAAAATATGAGAATGCATGCTACTAGAGCCAAGGGGTTGAGCAACTAACCTCTCCTTTAGTAATGAAGGGTAGAGTCACATCTAATCTCCTAGGGGATACCACTGAGAATCCCAATGATGGTATCATCATGTAAAGGAGTATACCCTTACATGATAATTTGATCGGTATGAACTCAAGTGATGTGATGATTCTCTTGTGTTAACCACACTTGGGATCAATCTAGATGGTCATAGCTTGTAAGTTTTAGTAAACCCCACTTTGCCACACCTTGATAGGATTTAGGATCATATACGTAGTTGTATTTTTGTCATTTATTCTTTTATTTCTTGGTGTGTTATATCTAAAACTTTATTGTTTACACCACATCTTGAATGAGTTTGTTTGTTTACATTACTCCATTGTTTGAGGAGACATTATGCCATCCATTTGAAACCTTTATTTAACTTAGATTAATTTCATGTCAAAAACATTGAGTATGGCACTCTATTGAAATAGGTAATGTTATACTACCCAAATCATTTCAAGTCTTATGCCTTAGAATTCTTTGAAACATAATATTGTCACATCTTTTGGGAGCAATAACATCATTACACTACCCAAATTATTTCAAAATACTTGTCTTGTCTTGTGTCTCAAATTTTCATTATTTAAACCAATCATGTTACTTGTGGGATCTTTATTTAGCATCACCATGTTGTTCAAATTTGCCTAGCTTGTTGGTCATCAAAACCCTAGTTTACCTAAGTTGATTATTTATTAAATTTTAAATGTTTGGATCCAAACATTGATTGATTTCTATTTAGGATTCAACATGTAGGGGATGATACACAAAAAATTCTCTTTTGGGTTGCGTAACTTAGTTGAATCCATTACTTAAGTTAGGAAACTTTATTTTTTGTGCCTTTATTTGATAGAATCAATCAATCTTCAAAGTGCCTTTTGTTTTGTGTTTTATACCAATCTAATCATTTTCATGTCTATAATCAAGTGCCTATTATTTGCCAAAATGTTCCAAGTTTGTTGGATTAAAATCTCATCATCAGCTTTTGTTTCAAATCTATCTTTTGATGCTGTATTTGGCCAAAATTATTACAAAGCCTTTTTGAGCCTAGATTTTGACTACACATTTGGACAAAAGACCTAGCTACATGTCCCTTTCCTAGTTTAAACATATTTGGAACATATTTGAGCCTAGAATTTGGCATCTTGACTTTAGTTCATTTTACTTTACCTTGTTTTTGTAAAATATTTAATGTTAGACATTTGATGTTATACTATTATTACCAAGTCTTTGCATCAAGCTTTTTTGAAATATAACTCTAGCTTAGACCAAGCTAGATAGTGTTTGAATATTTTGTATTTTTAGACATAAATTTTTAGAGTTTTTATAACTCTTCCCACTCTTATTTTGAAATATTTTCCATTCAATTTGACCATGTCTCACTATGCACATAATGAAACTATGTACAATCTAGGATATGGAAATGTTAGCACGTAAGAGTAATTTTTTTAGGACCCTTAGGGATATGATGTTGTTTGGTAGATAGATTCTTATCCACCATATAACACTCAAATAGGGGAACAATGTTAAGATATTTTGGCAAATTATATGGTTAGCACTCCTCCTTACACAAAACAAGACCAAGAATAGATAGACCAATATTTTACTAGCATACCTATGGTTTTAGACAATGTCCAATATCAACATTATTACATTACAATGCCATTAGCCTATTATCCTAACAAATATATAAATATAGGGCATGATTATTTACCAATTATACCAAGAGGGCCTTATAACATGTCAATCCAAAAAAATATAGACCTCTTCTAGCAACCCTCATGCCATAGTACCAATGCCATATCAACAGCTGTGTATGCTTGTCACACAAAGAGGCCTCATGAAGGACTAATTCATTCAAATGCATACAACATACCAAATGTATCAAAACATATCATGCAAATTTAATCAAATGGCCATGTCAAATACACCTCTTATTCAGTAAATCCCTTTGACAAGTGTCTTATTTGAGTTGATTGGTCAAGAAAATCAAGGTTTTGATCCAATTACGCAAAGCACTTCAGTATAAAACATGTTTAATAGCCCAATAATCAAGGAAGTGTATTATGTTTATATGTAGAATAGTGAGAAAAATATAGTGGATAATATTCTAGTAATGTCCAATTTAAACCAAAGTGGTTTTAGTGTAAAAACACATAGTCAACAACAAAATGTGATTTTAAGTAACACTAAAAGTGGTTTAAAAACTCAAGGAGTAAGAGTATATACTTAAAAACCTTAGCCAACTACCTTTAATTCTCAATCATTTGACTCTGCAATCACCCAACAATAAGTATCATGCCACAAAAAAATGTAATGGATCTTACTTCACCCCAATAAGTGATGAGTAATATTTCATAATGGTAGGCACCATCAAACATACCCACACAATAGAGGCCAAATATATTTCCACCTCAATAGGGAGCAACCAATGTTCCACCTTTCTATGTAACAATGAACATACATCTTCAATCATAGACTAACATGCATATCCAAAACTAAATGATGTCTAACCAAAAACATATAAATATTGGTTAGTGACAAATGTTAAATCTCTAACATGTGTCCAATTCCCAAAAAAGATTCACGAAATAAATAATTTCCAATGCTCTTTAAGTACCTTTTAGGAATGAATTTCCTTTCATCTAGAATGTGCCACAAGTTTAGTGATAGGGTCCTGGTTCACAAGTCTCCCTCGATTAGCTAGTATGACTAGTTAGCAACCTGTCCCTATTTAACCTTAGCAGACATAATATAGCTATATTCCTCCATCTCAATTTTAGTATCAAACCTATATACCCAAACCCAAAAATAATATTGAACAACCAGAAGTATGATTTCAAAAATTATAACTAAATCCATGTATGCATGTTCTTGGTCTATTTCCTATCCAATCCAACATTCCCCAGTAAATACCTCAACTCTACCCTGGTTAAAGTAATCTAATTTTGACCATTCAGCCTCCACCTTAACATGCGAATGATCCTAATAATTTCCTTACACAGTAACTATAACAAATGAAGGATGTAACTACCATCATGCAAGTGGGGAAATAGACCAAAAATTTTAATTTGGATGATGTGTGTTATTACACTTTCAACATGGAAAACTTATAAATACCATTTCTTCCAAGATATGATCCACCAATGTTTGACAAATACAAGGGGAAAGTTGACCCCAAAGCCCATCTAATAGAATTATTTGTTACATTTAAACTAGTATCCTATAGTGACATTTACCTATTGTTGTTATTTCCATGAATCCTATTAGGGAAATCATTGGAATGGTTCTTGAAGTTGCCCAAGAATTTAGTACTTGATTTTAATGATCTCTCAGACAAGTTCATATAACACTTCTCTTACAATATCAAGCATGCGACTTCATTGGTAGATTTAACACAAGAAAAAAAATATTGGTGAAAGCTTCACAAGCTATCTATAGTGATGGAGAGCCCTTGAAATCTTCTTCACCCATAATCTACGAGATAAGCAATTATATATTGTGTTTACCAAAAATGTACATAGTGAGATATCTTACAATTTAAAGTTATAATTTGCACACACATTCAATGAGATCATTTAAAAAGATTGGTTTATTGAAAGAGTCCTTATTAATAAATGGATAATTAAACTAACCTTATCAAATAAAATATAAAATCAAAATACTGGCCAAAATAAGAATCCAATCCAAGCACAAACATCATAACTAGCATAGGCCAATAATAATGATAGACCCAAGAAATTCAACTGAAATAATAATGTTTTAGATAACAAAGTAATAGAGTCACAACATGTCTAAATGGTGAAAACACCATCTTCTCAACCTACATTTCCTTTCCAACATATTTCTAACCAACAACCTTTTTAGCAACCACAACATGCATAATAAACACAATAATTTAAACCAGTATAGTAAATGTAATAAACATAGCAAATATCTGTGCCTTTTTAAAACCCTCCTCCTCTAAGGAGAAATGTGCCTACTCATCATGCTTTTAATAACCTTGGAGACCCCATTGAATTAGTATTTCATAAACTCATAGTAGATAACTTGATTAGATGGCCTATTCAGAAAAAGATAATTCATGAGGGCATTAACATGCAAGATTGGTATAGACCTAGACAATTATATGATTTTCATAGGGTTAATGGCCATAATTTGTAATGTTGTGTGAATATTAGACATGTAATTCAAAATATGTTATAAAATTAAGAGATCACATTAGGTTGTGGAGCTTCCACCTCCAATCAAAACCTTGGTATTTATCAAAATCCTTTTCCCCAACATAATAATCAACAAAAAAATAAGAACAATGGATAGTACATCATCAACAACAATAATATCAATAACCAAGGTGAAACCAATAAAACCAATAGAATAAAAAAAACTAGTAACAAAACCAACAATGTCAAAATAATGGATAGATTCAAGGATAGAATAGTGAAAACAACCAATAGACCTACCATGTAGTTTCACATGACTATAACTCAGTTGTAGGACATATTTCAAGGGGTCATATTTTTGCCATTTTTATTAAGCCAAGACCAAGTACCAATCAGTCAAGACCATTTCTAATCATACCAAATCAACCAAACCATTTTGTTAATCATTCCTTGACCTGAGATTGCATATAGGTGAACCGACAATTAGGGATTCCCATGTTAGGACCTTATACTAATAACTTATTGTTATCCTATGACCATGAATAAGTACATTGATAACCAAGACTTATCCAATCTATTCTCCGTCCACTATCATTTGTTATAAATATTGGTCTTGTACCTAATATTTATTGTGAAATCATAACTCAATGATCAAGGATTACCATACCAGGCCCACAATCATCCTCCACTTCATCCATTATCCAACCAACCATTCTACCTCAGAATAAGCCATTTACCACTATCCAAGAAAATACATTTTACATTATGAAATAATTACAAAATATGCAAACACAAAAATCCATTTTAGATTTGTTGTGTATGTCAACCATCCATAAAAACATGTTGATAGATTTTCTTTGTCAATCCATAATTCCAAATGACATGTCTCCTGAAAAATTTTAATTTTTGGCTGGACACCTAGCTCCATCCCAACAAGTAACCTTCAACAAAAGTGATATGTTATCCCTTGGCCCTCTACACAATAATCCATTGTACATAAAAGTTTACATAATTAGGCATAAAGTGAAATGCATCCTCATAGACAATGGATCAGGTCTAATTATGGTGTCTATAAATCTCATCAAGATTCTTAGGTACATGACAATAGATCTCCAAGAAGAAACAATCACCATCAAAGCCTATGACAACAAATAATGAGAATCACAAGGCACAATTAGCTTGCTAGTTATCATTGGTCCCTTAACCTATGATACACTTTTCCATGTTTTAGATCTCAACTTATCATATAACATGATTTTAGGTAGACCTTAGTTACATGATATTCATGTAATCCCATCAACATTACACTAGTGTATCAAGTTCTCCCATTTAGGGATGGAAGTTAGTATGCCAAGATATTTGCATCCATATGATAATTATAAACATCTAAAGGCTAAGTTTAAGAGCTATAATTACTATTTTGGTATGAATTTAGTTACCAAGTATGACGAAAGGAAGGCAATAGTTACTAATTTAATAGATTCCAACTACATGACCTTATTACCCTTAATTCCCTTTCTCACATGATGCCTCCTAAAATGTCCCATCACTATACTATCTTGGCTAATGGCCCAAGATAATACTTAACCCATGACACCTTTCACATTGTAATGCTTTCATAAAACCTAGAGTCCTTTAGAAGACAAAATCTGAACCACTTATGTAATGGTAAAGAAAGGGAAAAGGCCATCTACATAGTCTATCACCTATCACTTTAATACCAGCCTCTAGCCAAGAATACGGCCCTATGGAAGGAGATGAATCATGTTTATAGAATGAAAAATTATTACAAGAACCCCAAATATCCCATTCCTAATTAGATCATGGAGAACTAAGGCTATGAAGAAGAAGGTTTCAAGCCAAATCAATAGGGAATACTTGAGCTAATTTTTATGAATAAATATGAAGGAACCTATGGTCTTGGATTTAAACTACCTAGGGGTGACCCAACATATCATATTCAAGTTTCATCACCAAATACTAGTAATGATGATACCAACAATGAAGTAGAATCTGATCATAGCCCATTTGATGACTTATCCCAAACTAATATGTTTAAAAATAACACCGTTTGTACCCTTTAACCAGTCATTCATCATAACCCACTACCATTATATTACCCCCAACTAATATTATAGGGACAACAAGAATCTAACATGCCAATTAATGAGTTCAAAAATTATGAGGCCTTCTATGATTTCTTAGGCCTTAGGGACAATGTTCTATTGGGAGACCACTAAAAAAGGTTCTCAATCAAGTTGGATCCTGGAGCCTATTTTGGAGAGTGGGTGAACACCCTTAGCCAAAAACAAGTAAATAAAACATTGAGGTCTCAAAGTGAAAACCTCTTCAAGGGACTTTTGGACCAAGGAAAAGGTAAAGATAAAGGCTAGTCTAGTGATAAAAACCTATTTTAGGAGCCATTAGATGGGGGTGTTTAACCTTAATCAAATATAGATAAGGAGACCACCAATGATGAACTTGTATATGAGTATGATTTTAGTCTTGAATAATAACATGCTTTTGAGAAAATCATTTTGGATACCAATGATGATGATCTTGTCTACAGGTCCAAATTTAATCTTGAAGAAAAGCAAGATTTTGACCGCATCATTCAAGAGTTCCCAACAACATTTGCTACATGGCCATCCCTCTCATTGGGTGATTCTGATTCATCATGTCCAATAAAAAATGAATAACTATTCCTAACAAAGGAATTTGATATAGCCAAATAATTCAAATCTTTTCCCACTATTCTTGAAGATAGTTTGACCTTTCCAGTGGAATATACTTCAAAGATAAACATTAGGATTATAAATGACCCAAAATGGATCATATTAGGCATGCCCCTCACTAAAAAGGAGTGTGAATTACTTACAATCCTATTGATGGAATTTGTAGATATATTTTCATGGGCATATTCTTACATGCCTAGTTTGGACCCCTCCTAGGTTGTTCACCACCTTGTGGTACATCTTGATGCCAAACTAGTGAAATAAAATATATTCAAAATGAATCCTCACATTGATGTATTGGTAAATAAAGAGTTAGAAAAACTCTAGGAAGTGAGATGTATTAGGCCAATCGACTATTCTAAATGGATTTTTAATGTTATACCTATTAGTAAAAATCTAAAAAGAATCAAAATCTACACTAATTTTAGGGATATTAATAAATCTTTCCCTAAGGATGATTTTTCATTATCAAACATTGACATGATTGTCAAATCCACAATTATTTATGAGATGCTTTCATTGATGGATGGATTCTTAGGCTACAACTAAATCTTCATAGCATCAAAAGACCAACACAAAACAACATTCACCACTCCATGTGGAATATTATATTATTAGGTTATGTCATTTTGTCTTAATAATGTAAGGGCCACCTATCAAAGATCCATGACAGTCATATTTCATGATATGATGCATGACATTGTTGAAGACTATGCTGATGACGTACTAGGCAAATCAAACACTAGGGCCAATCATCCAATAACATTGAGGAGTATATTTGATTAACTACATGAATATAAAGTTAGGCTCAACCCTAATAAATGTGTGTTTGGCATTACTTTAGGCAAATTACTTGGCTTCATTATGTCTCACAGAGGTATTGAAGTTGATTTAGCTAAAGTATGAGCCATAATAGAGATGCTACCACTGAATAATCTAAAGTAGATTCATTGTTTATAGGGTAAGATCCAATCCATCAAACACTTCATATCTCAATTAGATAACAAGTGTCATCCTTTTACACATATTTTAAATAAGGGTATAACATTTATTTTGAATGATGATTTTCAAAAATATTTTCAATAGCTAAAAGACTATATTACAAATCCACCAGTTCTATTAGCTCCTACACTAAGTAAACCATTCATTTTATACTTATCAGTAATAGACAAAGCTTTGGGGGCACTTATAATTCAACATAATGAAAATGGAAAAGATTATGTCATCTATTATCTAATTCATAGACTAATAGCATATGAGCACAATTATATGCCAATTGAAAAGCTTGTTTAGCTATGGTCTTCATAGTTTAGAAACTATGACATTACATGTGGAATAATAAGACCATGATCATTTAAAAAGTAAATCCACTCAATTATCTACTATCTAAAAAAATGTTACAAGTCCACATGGCCAAATAGATGTTTCTCAGTAAGTTTGAGATAGAATATGTGAACCAAAAAGCCATCAAAGGGCAAGTTCTTTAAGACCAGCTTGTTGAAGCACCCCTTATAGATATAGAGCCACTCACATTCCAATTTCTCAATGAATCCATTATGACCATCATTGACACACCTCTTGAGGAGTAGCACTAGAAGATATATTTTTATGGTTTATTCGCAACACATAGATTAGGGGTAGGCCTTTTATTTAACACTCCAAAGGGGGATCTAATCCCTAAGTTATTTAGAATCAACTTTCCTTTTACCAAAAACATGGCATAATATTAAGCAGTTGTAGTAGGGCTTTGATAGGTAGTACAATGGAACATATCTCATCTAAATGTTTATCATGATTCATAGTTAATCATTAGTCAGATTACAAACCACTTTTAGACCAAAGATGACTAGCTAGTTCCCTATAAGCCCATGGTCTTCACTCTCAAGTAGTATATTATTGATATCTATTTTGAACATATACCGATGACAAGTAACAAAATAGTATATGTAATTTACACCATTGGGTCACTCATTCCACATACAAACATGGCAAAAGACTACCAATTTCTCATTGAAAATCTTATAGTGCTAGCACATGAACCATTAACCATTGTAATGATATACAATATTGTTGGTCCCATATCTACTTGGTATTTAGACCTATACACTTACCTACATGACCATGTTTTGCACATGACCATATTTTTCCACTAGACTTATCCCAAAAATAAACCAAATCATTCATCCATAATGCCTAATGTTATACCTTACTTGGACCAACCTTATACCACCACAATTTTGATGGAACTCTACTTCATTATTTACCTTCAAAATAATCTACACTAGAATTATTGAAAGTTCACAAAAGGGTATGTAGAGCCCACACTAGTAGGTCAGTAAAATTGAAGAAGCTCTTGTGTACTAGGTATTATTGGCCAATGATAGATGTAGATTTAGTTTCATATGTGAAAAATATGTGATAAATGTCAACAGCATGCCAATCTAATTCATGCCCCATCCAATACTTTGAAACCAATGTTAACACCATAGTCATTTTTTACATGGGTCCTTGATCTCATTGGGAAGATAAACCCCACCTCATCTGATGGCCATAAACATATTCTTACCACTAGATAATATTTCACTAAGTGGGTTGAAGCGATACCCCTCACTTACATGATTGGAAAGAAAATTTCCAAATTCATATTCAACCATCTCATCTGCTAGTATGGTATTATTTCAAACATTATATCTAATAATGGAGGATCATTTAGGAATAATGATTTCAAATTACTATGTTTCAAGTATAATATTACTCAAAAAAATTCCATGGCATATTATCGTCAAGGTAACAGCTAGGCAGAAGCTTCAAACAAGACCATTGTCAACATCCTTAAAAATATTTTTAATGATACAGGCCATGATTGGCACCTCTAGATATTATATACTCTTTGGACATATCATATCAATCAAGGTAATCCCACAAGTGCCACTCCCTACTCAATTATTTATGGAAGTGAGGCCATTATTCCCATTGAGGTCAAGTTACCATTATTATGCATCTCTTTGAAGCATGTCCTAGATGATGAAGAATATTGTGTAGCTCTCTGATAAGAGCTACAATTGATGAGAAATGCATGGACATAATAAAAAACATTAAAGCATATCAAAATCAACTTTGTGGCCACTATAATTAGCATGTGAAACATAGATAATTTGAGGTTGATGATCTTGTCCTCAAAGAGAAATAAAATAATACCAAAATTAAGAAGAATCATAAAGTCAAGTTCAAACCCAATTAGGTAGGTGCCTTCATCATTATTATAGACTATGGCATGGAGCATACAGGCTTGCCACACTAGATAGAGATGAACTTGATGAGCCTATGAACATTATACATCTCAAGTGGTACTACACTTGAGTAACTTGGTGTATTGTCTATGAGGACCATTTCAAGTTATATCATATTATCAATATCCTCCTTATACTATACCATTTATGTCATTCTATCATCCTATCAGTCTATCATCAGATTGCTTTGTCTATCACTTATCTATTCTACCATTCCTTATCTATTGACCTAACATGTTTTGATCCATCCTATCTTAGCCCATTTGGCCTTAGTTCATTAATTGGTTTCACATTTTTAGCATGAAGAGTCAAATTAGTTTTAGCAGTTATTTTAAGCATTCAAAAAAGGTAGTATTATAGAGTAGTGAGACATAAGTTTTGGCATTTTCATCCTTCACTTCTTATATATTCTAATCATGTTTGTTTATGTGAGCCTGATTATTTCTACCTACAGGGGCAAATTAGTATTTCACTAGTCTTACTACTAATTATAACCAGTTATGGCCAAATTAGTATAACTAATATGATCCATTGTATCCTAGTTATAACTGCATATGGGAAAACTAGGGGCACCATTTGTTTATTGTATCTTGATATACCACCTAGCCATTCTTATTTTGTAGTATGCCACTATGCTAACTATGCCTCTCTTTTTTTAATTGATTGCTACACTAGTTAGATTCTTGCACTATAAGGTAAAATTACTAAGATCTGAGGCCATTTTGGGACTATGTGGGCCATGGTCAAAACTATTTGAGGTCAAATTAGTCCCCCTTTTCCATTAGACTCTCATTGCCTTATGAGCACCCATTTCATTTTAATTATATTCTTACCATTTTATGAGCTTTGAATGTTTAGTATCTGATCATTCTCAATTGAGTTGAGATACTCCAAAATCCCAAAAACATTGAAAATCAATTAAGAAAAACTAATATTATTGACAGCTTCTTTGTCTTAAGGATTCTGGGAACCCTCACTACATCACAAGAAATCACTTGTCACTTAGTTTCCCCATCCTTTTTGGCTTTTTATCCCATTCTCTCACCATTTTGTGAGTTTATTCCTATTTTTATATCACACTCATGTTTATTTTTTTATCATCATCATTTTATTCTATCCCATATCTTAGGAGAACTATATTTGGCCTAAAGTTTTGATTGGATATTACATCTATGGAACTATGTAGAGAACATCCACTTGCCTAGTGCATATAGAGACAACTCGGCCACCTCCTTCCCTTTCTGATTTCCCCCTATATTTGTTTTTTTGTTAAGTTATCATGTATTTTTTAAGGGTAATGCTCACCATCTTGTTTGTGTCACATTGTTTATACTAATAGTGTGACTAATCATCAATTGTTAATTTTTTCTTTGTGCTTTGTTTGTTCATTTATTTGCATACTTGTTTATTTTTTTTAAGTATTATTTCCTCAATTTAGTCTACATGCATTCATTTAGTGATTCCTTATGCATTATTCTTGAATCAATCCATATTAGAGGTAAACATTGTCATCATGGTTTTTATTATTGGTATAGTGTTTTCCATTGAGTATTGGATCAAGAGTCAGTCCTTATGTATATTTTGGACAAGTTATTATGGTGTTCTATCATGATGCCTACCATCACGTGATATATAAAAACTAAGTTCCAAGAAGTCTACACAACAATACAACATTGATATCTCCTTAACACCAGCACTAACAATAATCTCAATCTACTACAAATCTATCCCAAATAGAGTAATTAAACAACAAAGGAATTTCAACCTTTGTTAGATCAGAAGAGCATCTCCTTACTAGTAGGTTGTCCCAATTCATCTTTATCCTTTGTATCAGGTTTTCATCATAAATTTAATCATCAACCATCAATCATGTTTCCCATAATAAAGGTATAATGCTTATAACCACCTTTGGGTAACCCATTATACACCATCCCACCTATAACTACCTTTGGTAAAATCATTGTGTTGTCACCAATTTGAGGTTTAATGATTATAACCACTTTTGGGCAAATCATTCAATTTTTTTTGCCTAATTAGGGCATGCTTTTATCCTATTTTCTTTCTAACTAAGAAAGATCAATATTCTCAAAGATTATAACCACCTTTGGGTAAATAATTGTGTTATAATACCATGTTTTCCAATATCAAGGTACAATATTTATAACCTCCTTTGTGAAAATCATTGTACACTATCCCACTTGAATTGTCAATGACTTAAACTAACTTTGGCCACATTATTGTGTTATTACCCCATCATTTTTCATCATTTTGATCCCCTTGATTCCTTTCAAGGGACCATTTTCCAACCCCTTTTTCCAATTTCTCCCTCAAAGGGGCACCCTACAATTCATCAATTTCCATTGAAGTCATAATCATAAAGAACATTTTTATTCTTTGAGAAGATGTTATTTTACTTACATCTTGTAATGCCTTCCTAAATAGGGGCAAAACATATACATCTAAAAGTGGCCACCAATGGCTTCATACCTAAATTTAGGTCAATTATTACAAACCATTGAACACCTAGCCTAAAAATTTCTAAATGTCTCAAATTTGGCTTCATCACCTGCAATTAAATTAATTTGGCCCAAAAATCAATTAAATAGAGAAAATGCCCAAATCAATTAAATTAAATTTTAGAAAATATTTATAATCCATAAAAGGAAATAATTAACATGCAAATTTTAATCAAATACTAATTGAATTAATCCATGATCAATTAAATGAATTGTCAAAAAGGAAATTCAAAAATAAAAAATATCCTAGGAATGAATCATTACCTTTTATGAGTTGTCTAAAATATAAAATATCTCAAATCAAACCTATTCCATGATAATCATGAGGTTTTGACTCATCTTAACTCTAATGGGGTTAACTAGGAAAACTTAGGTTAGGATTTCGTTTATTCTAAGTTGATTTTAAAAACTATAAATACAAGCATTTGCCTCTCTATTTAGAGAGCTTGGATAGAGTAATTTTATAATGCAATATTTAGGGAATGAAGTAAATAAAAAGTGTTATAATTCCTAAATTAAGCCAATAAAATCCATTTTTAAGCCATATCAAAGAAAAATCCAAGCCAAACATGGTGCCAAGATGAGATTGACAAAGAAGTCAGGTTCTTTGTGCCAAATCCATAGATGAAAAGCCTTCCCTATTGGAATTACCCTATATTATGTATCCTTATTTAATGCACTCATATGGAATGATGGATCTTTGGACTACCTTTTCTCTTCCCTTCATGCATGTTTTTCTGACTAATCTTGTGGGGTAGTTTAGGCCTAGCTTAGGGATCCCTCACGAGTAGGCTATCAGGCCAATGTTTAGAGACAAGTCTCTTATAGCTCTAATTTTTCTCTCATCATTTGTAATTAGTGGATGTGATTTTCAAGAGGTGGAATGGACTAGTAAGAGTTTGACTAAAACTTTATTCTGGGTAGTCACACCTATAAAACTAGCTATGCCTCCTGCTTTGAAGAGTATGGTAGTTGAAAAGAACATTCTAATGGTATCCTTTGAGGATGGAAATTTGGAGTAGGTGATTAAAAATGAGATTTGGTTTGGTGATCGGGGTTTAATATATAGATTTTATATATTATAGTCGAGCCTTACAATCATACACTAGTGGATATAAGAATGTTGAAAACCTCTCTTCAAAGATAATTTAGAGATTTATGCCTATGTTAAGGGTTTATTTATTGCCATATTTACTATCTTGGTAGATTGAAATAAGGTATAAATAGATAATGTGATAAATAAGAATACAAGAGGGGAGATTAGTATGGTGTTAGTATGAATAAAATAAAAAAACACACTAATGAAACTTACACTTATAGCCTAGACACTCAAAGAACAAGTGAACACTACAAATAACTATCAAATGAAAATAAAAAAAAACAATTTTACATTCCATGAGATAAATAATTATATTTTGGTAATGAATTAATGTGCTTAGTCATTTTATCAAGAATTATTTAGCAATGGAATTCATTAAACCACTTCTCCTTGTCACCTTGGTAATGTTGGTCTTGGCTTTGGCTTTAGCTTGGCTTGGTATTTTAGCATAATAAAATTAAAAAAAATAAGCTTTGTCTCTCAAAAAATAAACATTATAATTTATCTTGAGAGATTATTTGAACAATGGATGAGGCTTTGTATTTATATCCTTACAAACTAACTCTAACCCAAGTGTAGTTAGGTTAGAGTTAACTATGGTTAGTATTGGGAGGGGATAAGCCATTAATATTTTCAATTAATAGGCATGTCTCACAAATCCAAATATTTGTTTGATATTTTATGAGTGCTTGATAAATCACAAAATATGTTATCATGATGGTCACATCATTTAAGATATTTATGTGATGTCATAATGATGTCATCAATCTAGATTTATGAATTTAAAAAAAAAGAAATTTAATAATTAATTATACATGGGATTTTCACCTATGCAT
>JARHVA010005820.1:147500-152500 GCA_037957365.1 Torreya grandis | reverse complement strand
CTTGAGATCATATCAGTTACCTTGTTTTATGTACCTTTATTATATCTAATTACAATATGTATTTTTTTTAGAAATCCCATCCAAATAAATTTCCTTGATTGTTGTAGCTTTGACTATGATTAGAGATATTACAAAATCTAGTGGTACGTATGGATGATTGTCTCTTTACCCATTAAGTAATTATTCCTTTTTTTCACACTTTAAACCAAATCATATAACTCTTTATCATATATATGAATCCTTAATAAACTTTTTAAGGTTTCATAATGGTAACAAATAGGATTTTGATTTTGCATCAAAATTGTTCCCATGTCATAATTGCTTCCATCGGTTTCAATATTAAATGGCTAATTGAAATATAGAAGTGGTAACACTAGGGTTGTGTTTATCTTCTATTTCATTATGTAAAATTATTTTTTATTCTTATCTCCCCACTAGAAGATGTATTTATTACTTGTCAAACTATGCAAAGAAGATATAATAAATGAAAACTTAGTAATGAACTTCATCCAATATTGGATTTCCCCTAGGAATCTTCTAACTACAATTACATCATTAGGATTTGTAAATTTAATTATGTATTCAACTTTAGAGGGATAAATTTTTAGTTTAGTATCCCCTAAAACATTACCTAAATATACGAAATATGTTTGGCTAATTCACATTTAGACATCTTTAGATATAATTTTTCCATTTGCAAAGTTTCTAAGACTTTATTAATATGGTGTATATGATCTTCCCAATTTTGAAGAAATATAAAGATATAATATAAGTAGACTAGTAAAAAATTATCTATGAATGTCCTAAATACATCATTCATAACCCACATGAAAGTGTTGGGAGCATTAAAAATCCCAAAAGGCAAAAAAATCAACTCAAAAAGACCTTTCTTAGTTTTGAAAGTAGTTTGCCAAATATAACCTTAACTAATTATAAGTTGGTGATAACCACTTCCTAAGTCAGACTTAGTGAAAAAAAAATTAAATTCATCTAAAATATGTTTAATATGAGGAATAAGGTATCAATTTTTCACCATAATATTATTCAATGCTAAAAAATCTATACACATTTGCCAAGCACCATATTCTTTTATAATCAAGACAATTGTCTAACCACATGGAGAATTGATTGGCCATATCACCCCTCTCTTGAGAAACTCTTGAAATTACTTCTTTATTTTTTCATTTTATACTATAGATAACCTATACATGTAAATATTAAGAAGAGGTGCATCTTCCTGTAGTTGTATCTCATGTTGAATATGTATTTTAAGAGGTAAACCTTGTGGATCTTGGGAAACATCATTATATTCAGACACAATCTTAAATATTTTTTTTATATGTTTAGATCAAAACCTTGTATAGCCTTGGATTTATCATCATGCTTGGATTTTACAACCACAAGTACCAAGTTATTTTTTGCATTGAAAATCCTTTTAATTTATCTTGTAGATATAAGCAATAAGTTTGCTTTTATCTAATGGGCTCTAACAATGTATTTGACCCCATATTTGATAAGCAAAAATGTATTATCTTCCCTATATAATATTTATTTCCTATCATCCAAATAAGTAATTCCAAGTACAATACAAAAAATATCAAGTGGAACCACATCTAACTCTACCTCATCATTGAACTTAGAGGTGATTGTGAATCTTAACTTGCATATTATAGTGACTTGAAATTTAGCATCATCACATACCCATCCTAAAGCGTAAGGCTTAGGATGTGGTTTAGTTTAAAGTCATAATTTATTCATAGCTTATTTAAAAATGAGATTAGCTTTAGATCCACTATCAAAAATATTATATATCTTAGTAAGCTTATAAATTAATATAATGTGGAACAACTCTTTTATTTCCTTTTTAGCATACATAGATTTAGAATTTAAATAAGAATAATAATTAAGATAATTAGTGCTATAATAAGAATAAAAAATGAACCTTACAAGCCCATGGTGGTTACCTTAGTCTCATCACAAGAATCAGAGCCAATATGTTGTTGTATTGTTGGAGTAGTCTTCTTACATTTCTTATTCTCAAGCCATTTTAGCCTAATTTATAGATAGAGATTCCAATGATTAACATCTTCATAGATTTATCTATTGAAAAGAGATCAAAAAGTATACCCATCCTCTTTCTTAATGTGGAGGTATATTTCATCTTACCATTTCCTTTACCTTTGCTTTCGGTGGTTTATTGGGATTCTTTGTGAAGTCTTCCCTATATTTAGCTACATTACCACTTGATTAAATATGGGTAGCTTGGACACAAACTTTATCAATATTAGTGGGTTTAAACATAAGTATTATATGATTTAAATAACTATGTAACCCACCAATATATTTCAAAAGAATCTCTTGAGTGTAAAGAGGAATACCTAACACGAAATCCCTATTTATAAACTCTTGAGTATAATCCTATACACTTTGACCCTTACTTAGCCTTAAATTTTTCCAATCCATAGTAGTTTGTTATATATATCCTAATGGATAGAATTTATTTTTAATTCATAAATAAAATCAGCCCATGAAGAAATAACTTTACCATGATTAAGGATATCCTCTTATGTCTTAATCTCCTATTAAATGAGTTTTGAACCACCCAACTAAAGAGTAGCTAGCTGAATTTTCTATTCCTCATCATCAATATTTAGAACCCTACAATATAATTCCACCTACTTGATCTAATGATCTAGATTTTTTCATTAATATCTCTATTATATATTGGAAAATCAAATTTAACATCTAGTTTAACCTTGGAGGGAGCTTAATAAAACCTTTTATTTTGATTATCATCAAATAAAGAAGTAGGTTTAGATGAAGTAAATTTAGGATATTATTCTCCTTTACCATTACCATTGGTTAAGGGTTATTCATATTGTTTGCCTTCATTTTTATCTTTGCTCTTATTCTTACTTTTGTGCTACAACTCCTCCATCTTTTTATTCATATCTATAAAAGCTTGACGAAGGCTGCTTCTGAGTCTAGTTCTCCTCTAGGTGAATTCATGGCTTGAATTGCACATTTTTCACCAATCTCAAGGTTATACTCATAAAGTTATCCTTCACCATGTTTTATCTTAAACCTAGTTAGCATGAAAAATAAAAACTTTAAAATACAAAAACCAAATTAAAATTTCCCTGATAAACTAATTTGATGCCAAATTTGATCTAAATTATTAGTTAATGAAAAAGAATAAAAATTTATCAATTTCAAAAAATCATAAATTTTTTTCTCAATTTCCATCATTTTACATGAAATTGGCTTATTTGATTAAAATTAGGTTCAATACCAATTAGAAACATCAACTAAATGATAAAGAAAATGGAAACCAAACTAATAATGGCATTCACCATTTTGGGGGCTATGTCACTGAGTCTATAAAAAACATTAACCAATCTATTAAATGGTGAAAAATACATGTTTCATATATTATTTACAACAAAATATGACTTTGGTTTGTGAAAATAATCTCTACTCTATCTTTAGAAAGTGTCTGCAATAATATAATGTATGAGAGTTGCTCTTCCTACACAAAAGGGCACTTGCTTACTTGTTTCTTACTTACTCTCCTTCAAAGGATTAAAAACAATTTTAATTCTACCCATGTATATGTTTTTTAAATGCAATAATGAGAATTTTATAGTGATTTAAAGGCCCTTTTTTCATGGGTTTATGTCCTATCTATTTACCTAATATGTTGAGATTCTTTCCATTGGCTTTTTTTAGGATTCGATAAAGCTTCCATGGATTTTTGGTGGGATTTTATGCCATATTAAAAGGATTTTTTAATAATAATGTTTTAATAAAAGTTTCATCACCATATGAATTGGTATTCATACCGATATTTTCTTGAAACTCATAGAATATCTTGGGGACTCATTTTTGGAAATTGCATGTGTCAAAATACTATTGGTACACATGTGAAGCCCTAATTGAGCCATTGGTACATGTACAATCACCATGTTAACATCATCATTTTACCCTAGTTGCTTCAATAGGTCATAAATTCTACATACAAAGTCTATTTGATCATGTTCAAAATGTATTTGATTCATCTTAGCAAGCTCTTCAATGTTGGGATGTTTTCAATAGGGGTTCAGACCATTTAGTTGGATCAATGTGGGGATCCTCCTAGATCTCCCATGAAGGAATAACATAATAAGTATAACACACATTAAATTACTTGGAATGGATGTTAAGGATATAAAATTCATATAAATTGATTTGATTTTTGAAACAAGGGAAAATATATGGAGTTTTAGTTATGAAAACTCATTTATCTCATTGACTCAAGTGTGTAGGTTAAACGTTATACATATAAATTTCACATGGGTTACATATCATGGTTGTACGATGTTAATTTATATTGCCTCATTTTTTTACATAGTTTGGATATTAAGGTCACATGGCTTGCACATTATGGTCAATGAAGATTTACATGACATACCAGTGAAATATAGTAGTAGAGGTTTTTTTATAGTGTGTGTATATAAATTAATTTTACATGACACATATGTCATAATATTATATTTAAATAGTGTTATTTTATAATCATGTGTTGTATGTCATGAAATAAAATATGTTTCGTTTTGGTGTGCAACATGCAATTTTTAATGATTCGTATGTGGTACTCTTGAGTGCTAGTCCTTGTTCATGTTTGTGTTCCCTTTAAATTTATTGTGCCTTATTAAATCATGGTTCAAATTATTTTATGTTTTAATATATTTTTAATGAATTGAAATGTCTTATTAATTTCATCCACATTTTAAATTAAATCATGGAATATATACTTGGTGTTAGGAAAATAATGGAATCTATACTCGGTGTTAGGCTACTCTTTGTAGATAACCTCAAAATTTAGTTTGTTATGTTTATTAAAATAGTGTTATTTAACCTAAGCTAAGTGCATAATTATAAATATTTAAGGAAAAATAGTTTTAAGAATATGTGAAATTAAAATGGTTATTCACAAGAAGGAAGTGGGATAATTTATTCTC
>JARHVA010005820.1:0-140000 GCA_037957365.1 Torreya grandis | reverse complement strand
ATTTGGTGTTGGTAACATCATAAATGGGATAACAGATCCAATGCATCTAACGTTAACTTCAAATTCTAATCTAATCAAATTTTGGACCAATAACAAGGCATTTTGATCAATCTAAGTAATTTGTGCATAAAATGCTTAAACATGCTTAAGAGATAATTAAAGCAAATTAGAGGCAAATCAAGAATTCCATGGAAACTTGTTAAATACTTATTTTTGGAAATGAATATTGAATATCTACATCATTAGGTGACCTCATTTCTTGGAAAGACATCCCTAGGCCATAAATGCCACAAATATCAGGATTCATGCCCTCCATGCCTCTTAATTTGATCTTATTCTAATGTCATGATGAATAAAATTATAAACTTATTTCCAAAAATTATATTAATACTTGGTCAAACATCTCAATCTTGAGATGGATGGTTCATGTTGATTCTGATCAATCTCAAAAATCTATAAATAGGAGTCCTTACCACATCATTTCTAAGTCTTGATAATTCAGAGTTATAATGCACAAATGATTCCAAAATCCATTAAAATTAGTGTTACCATGACAAATTTATTCCAAGATAAGCCAAGCCAAAGTCACAAGGTGTCAAGGATAAGAGGAGATAGCCAAGCCTCTTTTGATGAAGACTTCATGAGCACAAGCCCAACAAGCCACTACAACAAGCATTTTGGAGCATCCATGGAAGACAAAATAGGGTTTTTTTTTGCATTCTTGTTATGTGTTTTATTAATGTTTATCAACTAATATGTCCCTAGTGTCTAGTCCTAGATATGTTATGCTAAGTTAGTGTGTTTCTTTCATTTTGTTTTCATTTTGAAAATAACACCATACTAACCATCCTCTCTTGAGTCAAATTCTTATATCACATATGGCACACTCGGTAGGACCAAATGCATACGACACATGAAGAAGATCATTATACATCTTTAAAATCTTCATTTGAATCATTAAAGCTCTCGTAAATTTGATTTTATAAATATTTTTACCATTTTTATTTGTCACAGGTTTACACAATAACCGAAATCAATTAGTAAAACCAACATCGGTTGCATAGTTGTTATCGATCACTATTAGTATAACTGATGTCATGTAGGTAACTATCATCAATTAGTAAGTGTAACCATCATTATTTATATAACCAATGTCTATCACTATGCTTTTCTTAAAACACAAACCTGAGATCTCTTATTTTGAAGTTCATTATTTCAAACCCAAAATAGCTTCAAGGCTAAAAGATATGCTAACATTTTTGTTGCAGGACCAAGCTTGAAATTGGCTAAAAAAATGTTTATATCACCTTTTGGATGCTTAAAATGAATTAGGAACATTATTTTGGTTCTTAAAATAACATTTAGGTGCTTAAGTGAATTTTTAGCATTATTTTTCAAAGTTCACAATCTTAAGACCAAGGGGTCAAATGAACACCACCAAATCTTTTATTTGGGATTAAAATTGAAATCACTTGTCATTTTTGTCTTCAATAGTTGTTTAATATAGTTTTTTTAAGCAAAGAGAGGGGTGTTTCATGTATTCTCTTGCATTTATCCCATTTAGGGAACCCTTGGAATCAAAAGCACCATTCCTATAGCCAAAAGCCTAGTACAAGGCTTAGAAAGAATGTCATCTAAATCACTCCCCAAAAAACTCATCAAAGTTTGGGTTACCTTGAAAATGACCCTAAAGTATTTCTATTAGTCTTTTATTTTAATTACATCTTGGATTGTGAGAGGGACATCATTACCTCCCATGAGTCCCTTAGGAAAGCTTTGACCTAGGATTTCACCTCCTAGAATTGACTTCACTTACTCTATTCAAGTTATACATGGGACATATCTGGATTTGGACATCACACTACATTGAACGAATAATAGAATGTAGTGGTTGTAAAAAAGACAAGACCTTTTTACAACTAGCCAAAGCTGTAGTCACCCAATTTTCATGCTTTTATTTTGCATTGTTTGATGTGAAAGTCATTGTAAAATTGATTCACCTAGAGATATTCAAAACTTGCTAGTTTAGTTAACTCCACATTGCCATACCCTTTCTAGGATTTAGATGATTATACTTAGTGTATTTTGGTCATTTAGCTTACTTGGTGTTTTTGGGACTAAAACTTGTTTGTTTGTTCATAAATCCATGTCAAAACCAATTTGTCTATATGTCACTCTTCTGTCTAAAGAGGCATTATGCTAGCCATTTTACACCACACTTGTGCCATGAAATTATAGCTAAACTTATTTGTGTGTGTGCAATTTAAGTTGAGGAGGGTAGTGTTATGCTACCCAAATCATGTCAAAACATTTTGAGCCTTTTGAGTCTTTGAAACATAACATGGATCACATCATTTAAGTATGATTATGCCATTAGGCTAATCAATTTGTTTTAAGACTTGTTTACCATTATATGACAAACCATTTATTTCAAACCATGCAATATAAACCATTTGGACCTTTTTCTTATGCTATCATGCTATCCAATCTTGTCTAGCTTGTTAGGTCAAATCTTAGTTTTCATCGTTGAGTTTTCAATTAGCCTTGTCCAGTTTGGATCTAAAAATTGATTGATTTCTATTTAATCCTCAATTCATGGGGTTGATGCATAAATCTTTCTCTTTTGGGTTTCATAACTTTGATTATTCGATTACCCAAAATTGAAAACTATTGATGGTTTGTTTGTTTAATGCCTATCCTCATCATTGTTTGTACCTTTCTTTGGGAGAACATAGTCTTTCTCAAAATGCCTAATGTCTTATGCCTTATGCCAAATGATCATGTTTATGTTTAATTCTATGTACCAGGTTTATGTAAAAGTTGTTTCCAAACTTGTTAGATTAAACTAAATCACATCAACCTTTGTTTTAAGTATAGATTTTAACACCATTTGGATAAAAGTCTTAGCGTATGCCTCTTTATTTGAGCCTAGATTTTGACTTCACATTTGGACAAAAGACTTAGTAACTCCACTTTTCACTTTCCTAATTTAGACCTTGTTTGGAACACTTTGACCTAGACTTTTGACATGCCATTTTTTATTTAGATACTTGACCTTTTGTGTGTATGACCTTTGACATTAGACATTTGATGTTAGATTATTTTATGCCAAGTCTTACTAAAAATCATTTTGGAGATACAGCTCCACTTTTAACCATATTAGAGATAGAACTCCACCCTTTCGACCAAGTTTGACCAAGTTTGAACCATTTGTCCTTTGGACATATTTTCTTTGGAGTTTATATAACTCTAAGCCTTTTTATTTTTAGAGCTTTCATCATTTACATGGATATGTCTAGATACACTTATAGTCAAATCATGTACAATCTAATTATGATAGAATGGCTGCATAAAATCCCATTGGAACCCCTATAGAGAAACATTTTCTAAGGAGTTTTATTATTATCCCTATAATACTCCATATGGGGAACATAGTCAAAATCCACAAAATCTAAATTGATACCTTAATTGGCATGAAGAGGATTTTGAGAAAGACTTTGAAGACCCAACTCATATAATGTTGTTTAGGATACGAATACATACCCTCTTTTAAATAATCAATACATGGAACATAGTCAAGAACTAGTTTATGAGCCAATTCACAATTGGGATGATATGGTTTATGAGGAAGACTTGGATGCTTTGGATTATGCAAGTAATTAGGCTCCACCACATCATACCATTTCTATTTTAGGACCATAATTTTTCACCATTCCCATACCAAGACCTCATCCTTGGTTTGTATGAGCAACTAATCTTCACAATGCCCAACCATTTCTATACCAAGACCTCATCCTTTTGTTTGTGTGAGCAATCAAGATCCACAACACCCCTTCATCATTCCAGGACCTAGTCCTTTGGCTTGTGTAAGCAATCAATCCCCATAATGCCCTATCATTACCATCTCATGACTTTGTCCTTTGGCTCATACAAGAAATCATGCTCCCCAATGCCCTAACATTATCTAATCATAAGTAATTCCTTGTCCAATATAATCCCATCCAAACCTTAACCCATCCAATCATTTAAAGACCAATATGTTTTCAAAATTGGCATCTTTCAACTCATTAAAAAACAAGTCAAAAATAACCAAACATTTTTGATAAGTCAACCTATGATGAATCACCTATTGATCATATACCAATTGTCAAGGAGTCTCACTCTGATAAGCCAGTCTTTGATGAGTCACTTCTTGATGATTATAAGAAGATTTGGACAAATCATTACCTTAACCATTTTCATTTTTTTAAGATCCTCCTATTATTAAGCTAGTCTCTGAGGAATTGTCTCTTGACCTATTTCCCATCCTAGAGGAGTCTCACTTTGACAAATAAGTTTTTATGGAGCCCATTATGCCATCACATGTTGTTACTTATCCAAAACCAAATATTCAACAAGACATTATTGTAATAGAGTGCCTATCAGATGAAGAATTAAAGTTAGAGATAGGTTTTATTCTTGAACTGACATTAGATTTACCATCAGAATCAAATTCAATTTCAACATCAGATTCAGATGAAGAATATGTTTGTGATTTTTATAACATTGGTTACACATGCCTTTTAGATCAATTTGAATACATTTGTGATCCTTATATAATTTTTGAGGATGATTACTTTAGCTTTGACAGAATTTATCCTAATATCTTCTACAATTATTATGATGCTAACATCCATTCTGTTACCATTAAACATGCCATAACCATCAATCAAGATAGCCATATTATTAACATTCCATCTCCCACAAATGTTGATTGGGATCTATATAATCATGCCTTATTGAACTATAGTGGCATAACAGTTGAAGAAGAGCAAGGAGGCCAAGATAACATTCATGTAGTAGAAGAATAGTCTCATAGTGAAACCTTTTTGGAGGCACTAGGGGATATTTCAAGTCAAAACTTAGCATCTTTTAGTGAATTTTTTTAAAAATCATTAGAAGATAATCAAATTAAAAATCCAATGTTCATTTGTGAAACCTTCTTGAAGGTACTATGGAACAATCAAGACAACTTTAATGGTGAAATCCTCTTTGAGGCACCAATAGCTGAGCATAAAAGTTCTTCATTTCTTGATGAATAAAAAATCAAATATCAAATAAAAATAGATTCCTATATATAGCCTAATCAAATGGTAGCTACTCCCAAGATAAAAAAATAGAAAATTCTGGTGGTCCTATCAAGAGAACAAGTCTTCAGACCTACCATAACCAAAGTTATGTTGAATCTAGAATCAACAACATTACATTTCATTGAAAGTCCTAATCGACCATTCCATTTTACAATGAAGCCTACCATCTATTATTTGTCCTTATTTACCATCCATGGCCACACTTTCCTTTGTAAATGTTTAAAATATACATTATCTCAATGCTTGAAGGAATTAGAATTAATGACCAATGAAGATCACAATAACATTCTCATAATCTAGATCTGCGTCAAATTCTTGACAAAACAACTATTCAGAAGAGGTATGGAATATCAATTAACATGAATAATTATTTTGTTTATATCATTTTATAATTACGACATGTATCTCCCCATAAACAAGAAAAATAGAATAAAAAACCACATCAAGGCCAAAAACATGTACCATATCATTTCACATTGCCATGTCATTGCCATTGCTACATATCCATTTACTATTATCACATATTCCTTCTACTCGCCCTATCACTTAGGGGAAACCCTATTACCATTTTATTAAATCTATAAAAAACCATATTTATCCTTGGCAAGACCACACCATCTTATCATTCAATTTTTACCTAAACCAAAACCTATTTTTAGTCATCCTAACCAATCCTATTTTGATCTTGGTTCTTTTGGTTCTTCCCACACTCTTTGTGAGAGGATTACAATTAAGTTTCAAAAATCAATCAAATTCATGTTTACAATGATATTCTATTAAATTAGTGTGATAGTTGATATATCAAGATATCTTTCATTTTCCATCTTGTATCAAGTTTGTTTATGTGAGCCTGATTATAACTGCCTATGGGCAAATCAATGTTTCACTAGTCTTTCTACTAATTACAACCACCTATGGGTAAATTAGTATCATTTACCTATGCCATTTTATCTTAGTTATAACTACTTATGGGAAAACTAGGGGTAACATTTATTTATCATGTATTTCCACATCACTTTGCCATCATTGTTTTCATTTGATTGGCCATTTGCCAAATTTGAGAACTTGTTGGGACCTATTTGGTTTTTCCTAACCTTTTGTGTGGATGGAATTACTATGAATTAAGGTCATTTTAGGACTATATGGGTTATACTCAATTCATGTTGAGGTCAATGTAGTCCCCCTTTCCATATACTCTCATGTTTTTGTAGCAACCTAAGCCAAACACTCTTACTATTTTATGAGCAGGTATCTTGTCAATCTCTAACAAGTTAAGATACCTCAAAAATCTTTAAAAAATTCATAAAATTTCAAAAAATCAAAACATATTTGTCTTATCTAAGCCTAGTCAATTATCCTTGATCCACCTTATGAGGGCATGGTCATTATTAGGAATGCTTTCTTTTGCTTTTGTTTTTAGGCTTTTTATTTATTTGTTTATTTTAAGTTATTTGTTTGTTTATTTTATTTTTTGTTTATTTTTTTATTTTTTCAATTGCCTATTTGTTTTCCTTAATCACTATTTCCTCAACTTAGTCTATATGATTTTTTGGGTGATTCCTTGAGCACATTATTCTTGACTCCATCCATATTCATACATCAACATTATCATCATGTTTTTTACCATTGGTGCATAATTTTTGAGTGTTTATTGGATCAAAAGTCAGTCCTTATGAATATTTTGGGATAGTCTTCATGGTGTTCTATCATAAAGCCTACCATCACATGTTAAAACAAAAATTATCTTCAAGAAGGTCTACAATCAATATATATATAGAAGTTTCTCTTGTACACCTTGGTAAATACTTCCATCCCACCCTTGATCAAATCAACCCATTAACCATTCTAGTTGTATCATTGCTAATCAAGATGAATATCTCCTCATTGGTATGCACAACTAAATAATTTACAATGATCAATCTTATTCCTCTATCCATCTCTTTCATCACTTTGCATCTACTCATCTTTAATCTATATTACAGATTATATCCTTGAGTTATGCTTGCTAATCATCCCTAACTGGGGCACAATCATATTTAACTAATCTAGGTCCTCTTAATGATTATGACCACTTATGGGAAAATCATTATTTTGAATTTTATTATTGATTATAACCACCTTTAGTAAAATTAGTAATCTTTTTAAATCGATGCATGCAGGCATTTCTCATTTTGATTAATCTCAACCATAGGTTAATTCCACCTTTCCTCTTATTTCTTTTTGAGGGACCATCCATCAACATATGTGATGGCCACTCCCTCGAGGGGGCATCATCATAGGCTTCCCAAAATCATTTGGAGCATTTTTCTTTAAATCATCATATTCTTGTTGGCATACAAGCCATATCTCATTATTTGAGAAGACATTAATTTGCCTATGGTTTGAAACATATTCACAAATAGGGGAAAATTATAGACACCTAAATCTAGCCACCAATAACCTCCAACCAAGCTTTTGATCAATTTACACTTAAAATACACAATTTGGCCTAAAAAAACTAAAACATGCTAAATGATGTGAAATTGACATATTCAAGTGCCTATTTTAGCTAGAGTATCATTAAATGGGGCAATGTAATTTATAGGCCAACTAACTTTGATCAGATCATTTAGAGTCAAAATGCCAATTTTACATCTAGGTGCTCTAGACTGCTCTTTCCTATCTAATTTATTATACGAGATACATGTATTAGTTATTTGGTGTTGGTAACATCCTAAATGGGATAAAATATCCAATGCATCTAACATTGACTTCTAATTTTAATCCATTCAAATTTTAGACCAATAACAAAGCATTCTGATCAATCTGAGTAATTTATGCACAAAGTGCTTAAACATGTTTAAGAGCTAATTTAACCAAATTAGAGCCTAATAAAAAATTCCATGTAAAATTGTTGAATACTTATATTTGGAAATCAATATTGAATATCTGCATTATTAGGTGACCTCATTTCTTGGGAAGACATCACTAGGCCATAAATGCCATAAATATCAAGATTCATACCATCTATGCCTCATCAATGCCTTCCATGATGCCCTCCATGCCTCTTAATTTCCCCATCTTCCAATGTGATGATGAGGATAATTATAAACATAATTCCAAAAATTGGATTAATCCTTAGCCACAAATCTCAATCTTAAGATGGATAGTTTAGGTTGATTCTAATAAATCTCAAAAATTTATAAATAGGAGGCCTTACCACATCATTTCTACTTCTTGATAATGCAAATTTATAATTCATAAATGATTCAAAAATCCATTACAATTAGTGTTACCATGATAAATTAATTCCAATCCAAGCTAAGCCAAAGCTAAAAGGTGCTAAGGAGAAGAGGAGATAGCAAAGCCTCCTTTGATGAAGACTTCATGAGCACAAGCTGAGCAAGCCACTACAACACGAATTTTGGAACATCCAAGGAAGGTAAAAGATTGTGAATTTTGCATTATAGTTGTGTGTTTTATTCATTTTTGTTAGCTAAGATCTCCCTAGTGTATATGCCTAGAGATGTTATGCTAAGTTAGTGTGTTTCTTTCATTTTGTTTTCATTTTGAAACTAACACCATACTAACCATCATCTCTTGAGTCAAATTCTTAGATCATAAAAATTAAATCCTAGTCGGTGATGATAGTCCCTAAGAGAGTTTTAAAATATGAAATTGATTTATATTTTATAATATTAGTTTCACATTGTATATAATATAGACCTCAGATATGTCTGATGTTGAAACTATGTATAATAATGGTACTCATATCTAGAATTTTGCCATAATCATGAATCTAAATTGTATAACTATGTGCTTTGGCTAATTTAAAAAATATGTAAGCATGGAGAACATGCTTCCAAAGCATGCCCCTATTATATATGGATAAATTTGGAAAATTAAATAAGTACCAATGTGGAGGACATGTTTCCAAAACATGTCCCCACTAAAACTGGGTGTGTTGAATACTAAATAAGTGTGGAGATCATGCTTCCAAAGCATGCCCCCACTGAATCTAAAATTATGAATGTGTGGAAGACATGCCTATATTACATGACCCCAATAAATTATAAAATTGAAATAAGTGCCAAATATGGAGGACATTTTTATTTGACATGGCCCCACTGATATGGCCCCCCCTTTGAGGTGAGAGGAGAATAGAAAATTATAGTTATCTTAAATCAAGAGGATAACACAACTAAATAATTTGTGAATGTAACCATGTAGCATATATAATAAAATGTCTAGGTAAATGCATCATTAAATCACATAAAATAATTTGATCACATGAAGGCCTAAGATGCATGATAAATATCATGAAAATAACTAAATAGTAATACTACAATCTCAACAAGAAAATTAAGTACACACACAAGATCACTTAAAATCAAGTTAACATATAATGGTCCAAAGAGATCTCAAATAAGGGGCATGTTCAAATGTCTCATAATCAAAGGGACATGACTTAGTCAAATATAATAAAAACAAGAATGACATATTCAAATGTCTAATAAGGTAAACAATGACACACTCAAATGTTGAATAAATCACACATAAACATAGGGGATAGAAATAAAGGAGCATATTCAAATGATCGAATAAGTAATATAATATCAAGGAAAGACACTCAAAGAAGTTCATAAAGGAAATCATTAGCAATCAACATAAACATATCATAGCAACCCTTAGATCCAATGTATTATCAAAAAATGTCAAGTGTATAGCATATCAAGTACCCTATGACATATATAATCATGTATAAAGGCTTGTGTAAATACATATATGATCTCAAAACATGATAATATAAAGTGACCATAGAATGATATAACCTATAAATGTCATGATCATATAGGCAGATGCCCCCATGTCCATATGACATTAGTAGAGGGAAGGCCCAATATATAAAATAGAAATAGATCATGTATTTGTGTATGATTGTATCATAATACAGTACAATTGTGACACATATGTATGTATGATTAACTAATATCCCATCCATTAACATAAAACTAACACATAGATGCAAAGCAACCAATAGAGTATGTAGGTACAAAAAATGTTTTTGGATTTTTGCACCTTTTTTAATGGTTTTTATATTTTTTTGAATATTTATAGAGGAAATATCATCATATGATCTCATATAAATAATTGTCATAGGTATCTCCCCCCTCATAATCTAGTGTGATGAATTTTTGGTAATGCTAAGGAGTATGTGTAAGTACAATATATGTCACTATAGTGTTTTTGATGTTTTATCTATGTATAATAGGATTATTTGGTCATGAAGGCATAATTGGAGTAGTAGGGGTTCATGGGACCCATATCTATGTGCTCTATGGTTTCTTTGGAATAACAATAGTAGAAAAATGTTTAAGTTCTCTGAATGTTTGAATATGGTGCATAATAGAAGATGTAGACTCTATAGAATCCACTGTATGTCTCTAATGTAACGGTCTCTAAAATACTAGCCACCTAGTAAATGGGATTGATTATTGCTAAACATTTTGGTTTATTAACCTTAGTAGGTTTTATAGTTAGCTACCTAAGTATAGATTTCTCTTGTTTAAGAGGATGTTCCTATTGAACTTCAAAAAATATAATTACCTAATTGGCATGAATGTATTTAACACAACCATGTACTATAAAAAGTACTACTAGAAGTGTGTGGGATATAAGGTATCACCAATAACATATAAAACATGCCTATAAAAGGTATAATTAAAGAGGTAGTAACCATATGTGAATGATTGACTTATAAAGGTATGTCAATCTCACCAAGAACCTTATAAGAGGTCTAATTGAATGATCTAAGTGATCTAGTATAATGATGCAAATCATGATGAAGATAACCTAGATGCACATGTAATTTCATAGTGCAAACATTTTTGATTTCACCATTATCAATCATAACACTATGTATTGGATGGTGATCAAGGAATGCTTGTATGAATAAAGAATTAAGATTAGATTCATCATATTTAATCTTAGTGTCTTTTAAATTAATAGGTTTCTAAACCATAAGAGGTATATATTATGTATAATTACCAATAATCCCATCTAATGGGTGCCAATAATGTGATCGAAGAGGATGTGACTTATATGTCACTTTCACTTTTGGTTACTTCATATAATGGCCTTGCAAAGGATTACTAAATATTTTGTATTTCTAGTGATCACTAGGTTGTGAACCTGATTCATTTACAGGATCATCAAATTTAATCTTTTGGTCATTAATGAGGTCTTGGATATTATGATTCAAGGCAAAACACATATTTAGAGAATGTCCTGATCCTTGGTGATAATCTAAATGAGCATTCACATCGTATCCTTTGGGTAGAGTTATATTCATATCCAGATATATAGGTTGAGGGAGAGATATAAGATGACACTTTACTAGTATAAAATAATGAATCAAGAGACTCAAATAAGTGTGTAAATTACATATTTGGTACATTAGAAAAGACAATTTGATTATGATACTTTTAAACTATATTAACTATGGTTATTTTTTCATTTTTAGGCTCAATATGTTTTACCTTATAACTTGGTTTTACTGTAAATTTAAAATTGGATGTGGATACAACTAGTGTGTTTGTTACATAATTGATCTAATTTAATGAAATAAACTTCATTTAATGGTCTTGTACAACATGGAATAAGTCATCAAATGATTTGAATTTCATGAAAATAATGACTCATGTAAATGAGTAAGTAAAATTTTATTAAATATATACTTTAACTCCTCATCTACCATAGAATTGGTCATTTTAACTAGCATCATCTTTTACCTTAAGACTATTCATTTATATGTTCATTTGTTCCTTGTTTATTTTGGCAAGTTGAGCATAGGAACTTATTCAAAAATGTTAATGTAAAATTATGCTAAAAATTTATCTACAAGAGGTTTGAATACTTTCATAGATTAGAGAGGTAAATAATAGAACCACATTATATCATAGTCCTCGAGGCTTCTTGGGAATATTTAGGTTAAAATTTTATCATTAGAGGCATAGTCAAGGAATGCCACATAAAAGGATAAAAGATGCTATTTAGGATCACCCATGCCATCATAAAATGTGAATTTAAGTGAAACAAAATAAGTTGACGAAGGGTTTAAATATATCTCAAGTGTAATAGGGTTATAAAACACATCTTGGGAATTAATATCATGAGGAAACATTAAAGAGTTTTTTTCAATGTGTGTAACCTTGTCTTATAAGGTATTTATAACATGAAGGAATATTTAAACTACGGACCAATTTGGATTAAAATTAAATAGATTATTAGTCACCAAATGGGATTTAATCATGGTATGGATAGGCATGGAAACTTGTATTTGAGTTGAAACATTTGTTATTCCCATGGTAGATGTAGTAATAGTAGTTTAAGGAAACACAAATTGAAGAACATATTTTATTCCCACATTAAAAATATTATGTTGTAATGCATTTAGGTGGAGCTTTGTTGATATATGAATCTAACCCATAGTTATAATAACATGATCAATATATGGACCTAATTGGTCATCTATTTTTTTATGTTCTTAGTTTCTAAAATGGATTTTTATGATTCCATCAAGATAATTAAGGTTTTGATATATATGCTCATGATAAAATGAAACTACTTACACTTTCTCATGAACTATTTGTTCATGTGCATTGGTTTAACTAGACTTGTGATTTTCATTATCATAATTTTCTTCTATGATAACCACATAAATATGTTATTCATTCTAAACATTGGTATCACCTTCAAATATTGGGAAAAACCTAGGTTAAATTCAAAATCATATAAGGATTAAATACAAAAGTACATCAATCTGAAACCCTGGTTGACTTAAAATCCTAAGAATAAAAAATGTTTCCATTTATATGAATTAGGTTCACCAAATGTTTAACCCTAAGATATATAGATTAGGGTTATATAGGCATAAATGGTATAGATATAACCTAAGGTAAAAGGTGATAAACTATATCTATAACAAGACAATTAGATGCTAAACTCAGATATAACATATGTTGAATTCATTAAACTGAGATAAGCTAAAAATAATAAGTATAACTATGCTAGATATAGAAATGATAAATAAATAATGTGATTATTTGGTTTTAATGCTAACATAATTATGAATCTAGAACATGCATAAAGTAGACTATAAGAATATTATGGAACCATCATCAAATTCTAGATTGGGTGTTTTTTGATTTACAAGCACTAACATCTTCTTTAGAAGGTTATGTCAATGCTACTATATAAACATGATGCAAGTGTCCTATATGGAATACTTATTAGAAAAGGATGTGACCACCTGGATGCTTTTGGGTTTATCTTCACATTCACTTTGGTGTATTTAGATTTGGGTCATGGACTATTTTTACTCATCAAATTAAAAATCCTAGTTCTTCATCTTTATAGTGACTTTGTGGAAAAATTGGTTAGTGGGAACATAGTGTCAAGTTGACCTAAAAGACCCCTCTATCAATTATCACTACCTACATAGTGAATAATCCACGGAGGGCCTAAAATTGATGTTGTTCTCTCCTACATGTTGGCTTCTATGTGAATCATGTAATATGTGAAAAGTAAGTACGAAAGTGACATATATTGTAACTTGGAAAATATAACTATTGGGCTACTTTTTTAGTAATTCAAACCTATGTATGTGTTATCCCTCTGAATGATATGGAAATAGGATAAATTAAGGAATATTTTCTCACTTGAGTGCTTTATTGAATGCCTTTTCTTAGTTTCCTAGTGAGTAGGTAAGAATTTTCTAGGTGAAGAATGAATAAGGATTGATATTGTATCTATATGAATCCCTTTGTAGAAACAACTCACATTAAATCATGTATTCTAACCATTAGGATATGTTTCATTTGTAAGTTAGATGATTTTAGGGTAATGGACACTTGTGGTGGATTAGGATGCCTATGTCAATGTAGGTGTCTATATGGGATGCTAGTGTCTAGGGAATATGAAAGTAGGCACATGAACATAACTTATAGGGTCATAATATAAACATGTTTTAATGATTCTAGGAAATATTGAATATCTAGGTCATCAACATAATATTGATCAAACCAAGATACAGGCCAAGGGGTACAAGATATATTATATACAAGGGTTCTAAAAGAGGAAAAGGTACATAATTGAGAAGAAGAACCAAGGTCTGAGTTTTCCAAGTCTACATGATTGAGTTTCTATATAATCCATAAATATCATCTACATTAACCTATTATTTTCATACTACCTAATTAATCAATGATATGCTAGAGAAAATATTACATTATCTCTTGTAAAGGGTTCTTTATCAGTAAATAAATAGGTGGAATACTATTGAACCTCACATGAAAATCATGAAGATGATGTTAACTAAGACACACATGTAAAAGCATGAAGGGATTTTTTAGAAGCACTAAAAGAAACTTGTTATCATGTTGGAATATGTGGTAACTAGTATATCAAGTAAACATAGTTCTACCATGACAAAACAAAATTTTCCAAATAATACATAGATATCTTTCACACTTTCAAGTCTAATTTTGGATTAATGATTTAGAACAAAACATAGTTTTGAAGTATAAGTCAAGATTGAAACAACATATTTAGTTAGAAACTAATTTATCATTGATATATTAAATTGGATAAACCTAAAAAATAACTTACAAGTTTGAATCAAACTCCAACGCTAAGATTATGATAAATTTTAAAAGTCTTACACCAAGAAGTAGCCTAAATATTCCAATCATAATTCAAATACTAGGAATAGCTCCAATAAGCCTCCATAGAATAATAAAAATTATTAAAATAAGTATAAAAATAATTCCAAGATTTGAAAGGGTTATTCATTTCACAACTCCAATAATCATTCTAATGAGGAGTGTTACACTAAGAATAATCTACTTGAACAACTATTGACCAATTTGATCACAATTCAAATTGGTCGGCCCCATGTGGTTTAAAATTATATATGGGTCCCATAGAGTGTGAAATTTCTCACATGGTCCTAATGATGTCATTTTTAATGTGATTTAGCTTTATCATATTCATTTTTAGTCCTTGGTTGGTCTTATGTCATCTAAGGGTCACTTATGAGGTCATTAAATAGACTTGTATGAGTTTCCCATGGAATACAAAGGTGTAAAAGTGTACTTAAACATCTATTATGTTAAAGGATATCATTTATTAGTTATGTATCTAAACATTTGTAGGGTTATACAATAAAAACAAGAAAATAGTTGAAAAAAGGAAGAGTTTGGGCAGTTGTATATAATGTGAAAGATTTATGGCATATGTGGCTACATCTACAATGATTCTTTAGGTACCGTAAACTCACTTTCATGCTGTAATAGCATAAAAATACCTAAAATTGATCAAAACCATCCTATCTTTTCTATTTCTCTCCTAGCCAAGTTGAAATAGTCAACTGATCTTTTTATGGTATGGACAACAGGAGTTGAGTCAAGGCAATTTCACTTGATGGATGAAATTAATATTTGTCTACTTCAAATCCATGTTCAAAGCTCCAATATCAGTTTCTTATGCTCTATGAAATAATTATAAGAAAGGTTGCTCCTCTTTTTTGCATATTCTTTTCTATACCCTTCAAGTTTCCTCTTTATTTTCATAGTTTAAGGAAAACCATGTAGTGTATATGATCCCAAAGAGAATTATAACCATTTTCACATGTATTCTAGTCTTGTTGGCATGTATGGACATGAGATACAAGAAAATAAATCATTTGTGCTTGAAGTAGCAAGCATGTTATAGGCTGTAAACAATGTTATTTATTACAGAGTATCTCTCTCTTCAGGGTGGTTTCAAATCAAAGTGACATACATGTTTATAACTTCACAAAGTATGATTGATCACATCCTTAATTAAATGTGGTGTTAAGGAAGATTATAGATAAGGGTATGATGGTATTTTTAGCCTAGTTTATAGTCTTATATCTATTAACACCTATAGGTAGTCTCAAATGGGGTCTAAGGTCAATATAAGAGAAGCATAATAATGTTGAAAAGACCTTAGAGAGGTTTGAGTTCAATTAAGACTCTCAAAAAATCATGATAGTATAAATAAATATCATAATGTAAGTGGAGTAATACCACACCTCATAGTGAACCCATATGGAGAGCTACAAGAAAGAGAAAGTAACACAAACCTAAGAAATTGGGAAAAGTTGGAAGTTTTCAAGAATGGAGGCCCCTGGCTCTAAAAACAAGTTTGTTGAGATGGTAGATAACCCTCACACCCTAAGTTGAGATCAAGAACTTAGATTCAATGTGCATAATTTAATAAAGTTTTAAAATGGAAGTATTACCTTAAATTCTCTAAAATTAGGTTTTTCCCACACACAGTACGTTATGATGCTAGAGATATATGAGGTTTAAGCCAATCTATTGGCTCCTCTATGTTAGTATAGAATTAGAGATCACATTCCAACATAAGAATAATCTATTTGGTTGAGTAGGTATTATGGATGGATGATGATTTAATCCAAGAAATTTTTTACTAAAACCACTCATTATATACAATGGTTCTTAGTCCAAAACCAGCCTTGAGGTAATTTGTAAATGGCATCTAGTGTATTGATGATGGTGAGAATTGATACAAATATATCAAGATAGAATAGATATACCCCATAGCCTAATGACCTATGAAAAAATCAAATAAGTGAAATAATATACTCAATACCTATCAACACCTACAATAATATTTCATAACCCCTCAAATGGATCACCTATATTCTGACTATAGACACATACAGAATTGATGATAAGAGACTAGAGGTTCATAACCTTCCAGACATAGATATTCACTTAGGTGAAACATACAATGATAACATAGGAATATTATGGTATTAAATATAATATTAAAGGGTTGAAAATCACCTATATGTGTCTTTATGGTCTAAGGATTGCCACTTATAGTTTGATATCATTGAGAGACCAACTCAAACTAGTGTTAATAGAAAAGTAGTGAACACAAGACCTAATGCATGACATAAGGTGAGTTAAAAAAACTTGAACATGACCTTAATGAATTAAAATTTAATCTAATCATGATATACAAGGTCCATCATGGAAGACACCTAAAAGCATTTCCCTTTCATGAGTAAGTAAAATAGTCTATTATAATAGGCAAACTAAGCCTAGTCAAATGGAGATGCATGATTAGAGAGTTGGAAGAGATTTATGATGGTTTATCATGGTTATTACTCTCATATAGGTAGTAACACACATAATAATATTATCATATCATGTAAATAAGGTAAGATAAGGACAAACCAACAAATTCAAGTCTTCATACAAATTTTGTGCATAGTTCTTATTATCTAAAAGTCTATCTTGAGGTATTTCAATAATTGAGGACTCTAAAGGTATGATTAAAATTTGAAAATTTGTATATAAGATCCTCAAGACATATTATAAACCTTCATATCTTCACATTGGCAAGACAAATTGAGGAGATGCCCTCTATTTTATCTCAGATAGAGGACACTCCTAAAGAGATATTACTATAGGCTTGGTAAGTAAATGGTGGGAGGAAAACATGAGAAGTATTATATAATTTAAATGGTATGGGAAATTTTTTTTATCATTAAAAAACATAAAGGAGGCCCTGCAGTCTTGAGAAACCACTCAGAGGTGGTTATAGGCCATGAACATAATCTGACCTGTTAGGGCTAAGACTAAGCCTAAAGCCTTAATGGCATATAATTATTTTAATAGGACCATATGACCATTATATAATATTTTATTAATTTAAATTATACATTTTTAAATTGGATTCATTAAGTTGAAGTGAATAACCACATAGGGGTCATTTTTGGTTAAAACCTACTTCAGGGTATGCAAAATGCACTCAAGAAATCAATATCCCATCTTCAAGAGATCATACATAAAAAAATGGAGTTAATGGTGACATAATTATTTATTATTTGTTTAATATGGTCCCTAAAATTCTATTAGTGTAATTGGTCTTTGGTTTCAACACTAGGATTTCATGAAAAATCCTTAAAATTTTGAAACACTAGAAACCTTCTTAAACCCTTATCAAATACCCAATTGAAAAGATATGTATGAGAATGAATTAATAAGTTTTATTATATCATATAAATTTTTTTATACTTTTTTATAACTCTCTCATTCTCCTTGACACATGATTGGTATGAACCCTACTTGTACGTGCATGCTTGAAATAGGGTTTTTCACAAAGATTTATGTGTTTTATAGGTAAAAACTAGTTTTCAAGAAGGATAATAATTTGAATAGGTCAAGGGTTACTTTTAATAACTATATATATCCATTTATTTACACATTTTTATATAAAATGTCTTCTACTAACTCATTCACTTCAAGCAGTCGATGGTAGATAGCGAAAATGAAGAGTGAATGAGAAGTGAAAAGTCCAATTAGAGGTCATTTTAAGACCTAATTCATGGAATGTGATGGAATGGGACCCTATATATGTGTAATATCACCTCTTCGATGTATTTTATTCAAAAACTAAAGACCATTTGGGTGATAAATGTGAAGATAGACCTATAAAGCTAGTGATGGTGACTGTAGATGGTGAGTGCAAGTGTCATGAAGAAGATTAACAGTTAGGAAAAATATTATGAATTTTGAATCTTGTTTCCAACCACCATGATATATTTAAAATGTGTTAAATATCCTTAATATATTCTTAGAAACTCAAAATATGCTTAATCATGAAGGAAATTTGAAGGAGGCCATTTGAGGACCCTATGCTAGTTTGGGAGAGTTTTATTCTTCAGATGGACATTTGTCAAAGGATACCTTCCAAAAATATATTATTCACTTAATTATTCTAAAATTTAACTATATTTAATTCCTTAACATGTGTCATTATGACCCTTAATCTCTAATTTCTTCTCTCTTTTCTCACATTCTATAAATGTAAGCCATTTTGGATCTTGTATACTAATTCCACACCTGGTATGGAAAAGCCCTACTAGTTTGATAATGTAATTTTCCTTTGAAATAACATTTAAATATGGTTTTCATTTCAAAAAACTAGATTTTATTATTATTTTAAGTGGTGTATAGTGAAAGTTCAAGTGATTGACATATATCCTTTCTTTCTCTCAATCCTTCCATGTTAGATGCAAGTTGGTCCACTCTAACAGGTCACATGAAGTTTTATCATGTGTATGGGTCTATTTTCAAGTTTTAAATTATAATTAGTTTTTTTTAAATTATCTATGGTTCACTTAACATGATTAGTTTCATGAATATCACGTCCTTGTTTGAAATAATAATGTTAGAGTAATTTAGGATTCTAAAACTCGTGTTATGAGTCATGTATCTTAGTGCACTTATATAATAATATTATGGAGATATTTCTAGTGTATCACCCCATTAGAGTATTTTAATTTCATGTCTACTTCTATCCCTTTTCATTAAAAAAACTAGTTAGTGTAGGTGATAAGTACTTAAGGATAAATCTAGGGAGATAGCCCTTAAACCTAGAGGTCTAGAGGTATTCCAATGTTGCTCAAATAATATAGTAGACTTGAAAAACCTCATATAGGGTGCAAGATTTTGTGACAACATTTTTGGAAAGCTATGTGGGACCAATGTCTGAGAGAGTGTAAATATTTTTGGTGTGTCTTTCCTTTAATTAGACTTTAAAAGAAATTAATCTAGAACCAATGGTCACTCTAAATTAAATCTTTTGGTTATAAGCAGACCAAGTATCCATTTTTGAAGATTTTGATCAATTCTTGTGTTTCATATAACTCATGAAGTTGATATGGATAGATATGATTAGAATCCCTACTATTTAACTTTATATCAACCTTATTATAACCCATGTTATACCCTTGAATAGCCTTACTAAATTTGTTGTCAATCCTAAGAGCCATGGCAGCCCTATGCTCATCCTATTCCTCCTCCATATCAACATCATGTTGTTAATCAACACTATAAGGAAGGATATCAAGAGGAACACCAAAAATTACCTTCATATCAACCCTAATATGACTCCTACCAACCTTATTATGATGCATATCAACCTCAAGATGACTCTTATCAATGTTTTCATGAGTAATAAGATGACCCCATTAATTTAAAATCAAGATATTTGAATACAAGATGTGAATTTTTAAAAACTCAACTTAGACACATAAATCATCAAAGTGAAATTGGTCACAATACCTACTACAATCCTCCTCCTCCTCAATCAAGCCATATCATATCAAATCCTTATTATCACTCATGCTAACCTTACTAGATAGTAAATAAATTATGAGGACATGGGATGATGAGTTTGATTTTCTCCCTAACCATCTCATGGAATGGTTAAAAGGTTTTTTTTAAATTTGGATGGATGTGTGATAGGTGGTTGAAGAGGAAACTCAGTGGGCTATTAATGGGTAGCTATACTTGGCAAAAAAGTGTTGTCAATGCTCAATAAATAGACTAAGAATGTGGGAAAATAAAGATCTTGAAAATGAGCCAACTATTAAAGATCCTCAAGGAGGCTATGATCAAGGTGAAAATCTTATTGAATAAGGTATCTTCAAAATTAACCAAACTAACTTGTAATCTCCTTATGAGCTCACTCAAGAAGACTTTTTCCCAAACCCATTCTTAATCCCCCAATCACACTTCATACTTCCTCTCCAACCCATCACCCTCCCACCTCATCCCTTATTGAAGGAGACCCTATCTTATGGGAGGTAAGAAAATAAGAACATGCTCAATTTATATCTGATCAAGAAAATTATATAAGTGACTATGAAGAAGAGATCACCATAGAGATCCCCCTTGGTGAAAACAAGTGCAATTCCCTCTTCTTGAGTGAATAAAAATATGTTAAAGGTCGTGTTACATCTATACACATAGATTTTTGTCAAGGTATGAAAGAAGTTATTGAAAAAGACTTTATATTTTATAAGTTAGTTGATGTCCATGAGAAGGAACAAGAACCTATACCTATAGATGTCTAGGTTAAAGAGGTTATTGTTAGTGTTGTTAAAAATGTCTGATATTTAAAGTACAACATGATAACTCCTAAGGTATTAAGTTTGTTAAAGTGGTAGTTAATGAACTTGTAGCTGATAAGGAATTTTTTTCACTCAAGACACTCTTAAAGTTTCCTTGACTCTTGGTGGTGTACCTTAAAAATAATATCTTATGACATCCCAACTTGTTGGAGTTACAATTAGCTTTGAAATTTATTAAGTACTCAAAGATAAAGATGATAAAGTTGAAGGGGTGGTGGATCTCAAAGAGAAAGAGAGCAAAGATGATTGTCATCAGTAGATGAGGATTTTTCAAGAGCTTGAATAAATTTTACAACTTGAAGTCCAAGTACATAAGAATATATAGAAATAGGTATCTATAGGAGATAATGATCAGGATTAGGAGGACTATGCAAAGCTCCTTGATGAGTTTGAAGAACTTGCAGCTATAAAGAAACCTGATCTTATTGAGAGTACCATGGACATTAAGAGAACATGAATTTTTGAAACACCATTCAAGGTTAAAATTAAGGAGTCTTATGAAAAGGTTGAGTCTATTGAAATGCAAGAAAGTTTCACCTTCATAGGTGATCTGGTTGTATATACCTTGATTTCATTGAAGACCATGCCAAGGAGGTTGACAAATTTGAGATACAAGTGCCAAGGACCAAAAGTTAATATACCTCATTCACTCATTCATTCTATGGAAAAAGAAAGGTTTCAAGATTATATTTTGATCTAGGATGAAAGGATACATTCAAATTAGTTTGTGTTAATTTAGTTTGTTGAGTTTATTATGTGTCTTCCATAATTGTTATTTAGAACACAAGTGTGTGTTTCCTTTGGTGTGCTATTTTATGTGTGTTTCTTGTTATTTGGTGTACTTGGTATGGTTTCAAATTCATTTTAGTTTCCAATATGTGCATAGGTGAATCCATATCCCAATGGATAGGAGAAGGTTAGTAGTCTTTGACATAGCTACCTTGCCACCCTTAGGAAATCACCAAGAATTTTGACCTATTTGACCACAAGTCAAATTGGTAAAAATATATATTTTAAATCTTATATGTGGGTTCCATAGAGATTGAAATGTCTCCCATGGTCATAATTATTTCATTTATAATTTGCTTTAGTGTTTTCATATTCATTTTTAGTCCTTAGTTACTCTTGTGTCATCTAGGGGTCACTTTTGGGGTCATTAAGTAGACTTGTACGGGTTTCCCATGAAATATAAACATGTACAAGTATACATAAAAGTGTATGATGTTATAGGATGTAAATTTTTAGTTTTTTAACTAAAAATTTGTAGGGTTATATGTTAGAAACAAGAAAATAGTTGAAGAAAGGAAGAGTTTGGGTCGTTGTACAACTTGTGTAGGACTTGTGGCACATGTGGATGCTTATACAATGTATATTTATGTCACCTAAACTAAATTTAATTATTTATTATATTTTAAATACCTAAAATGATCAAAACCATCCTATATTCTCTATCACTCTCCTATCCAAATAGAAATAATCAATCGATCTTTGAATGGTATGACTAAGATGACATGAGTTACGGAAAGTGTACTTGATGGATGAAAGTTATCTTTGTATACTTAAAATTCATCATCACATATCGAATATTGGTTTATTATTCTCTATAAAACAATTCTAATAAATGTCTCTCCTCTTTTTTGCCTATTCTTTCCCATACCCTTTAGGTTTCCTTTGTATTTTCATAGTTCTATAAAAACTAGGTAGTGTATGTGATCCCAAAGATCATGATATACCTTTTCATAGTATTTCCAATACTATTATCATGTGTTTCCATGAGATACAATAAAATCACTCCTTTGTGATTGAAGTAGCAAGGATGGTGCAAGTTGTAAATAGTGTTGTTGATTGCAAAGTTTCTCTCTCTTGAGGGTGGATTCAGATCAAGGTGATATACTTGTTTCTAGCTTAAAAAATCATGGTTGATCATATCCTTCATTAAATGTGGTGTTTAAGAATATTATCTCTAAGGTTATGATTATAGCTCCATATTATTTCATAGTCTTATATCCATTAACACCTACATGTAGTCTCAAAAGGGGTCTAAGGTCAATATAAGAGAAGCATAATAGTGTTGAAAAGGACTTAGAGAGGTCTAAATTAAATTTATAATCTCATAAAATCATGATAATATAAATAAAAATAATAATTTAAATGGAGTAATAACACTCCTCATAATGAAGCTAGATGGAGAGCTATAGGAAAGAAGAAGTCACACAAACCTAGGACATTGGGAAAAGTTGGAAGGTTTCAAGAATGGAGTCCCCTAGATCTAGCTACAAGTTTTTTGAGATGGTAGAGAACGCTCATAACCCAATTTGAGATCAATTAATTATATTGAATTTTCATAATTTAATAAATTTACAAAAGACAATTATTACCTTAACTTCTCTGAAAGGAGGTTTCACCCACACACAGTTTCTTATGATGTTGGAGATATCTGAGGTCTAGGTCAATGTAGTGGCTCCTCTATGGTAGTATAGAACTAGAGGTCACATGTAAACATAATAATAAGTAATTTTGTTGAGTATGGATTATTTATGGATTATTATTCAATCGAAGCAAGTGTTGACTGGAAACACATAGTATACACAATGTTTCTTAGTCCAAAACCAACCTTGAGGTAATTTGTAAATGGCATCTAGGATATGGATGATGATGAGAAGTGAGACAAGTATCTTAAGATATAATATAAATATCCCATAGCTTAATTAAATATTAAAAAATCAAATAAGTTAAATAAAATACTCAATCCCTATGAACACCTACAAGAATATTCCATAACACCTCAAATGGAGCACCTATAGTCTGACTGTAAACATACATAAAGTTGATGATAAAAGGCTATAGGTTGAGAACCCTATAGAGATAGATATTCACTTAGGTGAAAGAATAAAATGATATTATGGTATGAAATACAAGGTTTAGGGATTGAAAATAACCTATAGGGGTCTCTGTGATCTAAGGATTTCCACTTATAGTTTGTTACAGTGGAGAGGCCAACTCAAGCTAGTATTAATATAAAGGTAGTGAATATAAGCCTTACTACATCAAATGAGGTGATTTAAAATAATTTTTAAATGAAATTTATGAATTTAAATATAACCTAAGAATGAGATACAAGTTCCAAAATGGAAGAAACCTATAACCATTTCCCTTTCTTGAGTAACACAGTCTGCTATAGTGGGCAAACTAAGCCTAGTCAAATGGAGATGCATGACAAGAGAGTTGGAAGAGATAAATGATGGTTGAACATGGTTATAAGTATCATATAGGTAGTAATACATCTCATAAAATTATTAGATAATGTAAACAGTGTAATAGAAGGACAAACCAATAAATCTAACTCTGCATACAAATTCTATGCACAGTTCTCATTATTTAAAATTCTATCTTGAGGACTCTAAAGGTATGATCCAAATTTTAAAAATTTAATGTAAGGTAATAATTACATATTATAGGCCTTAATATATTAACATTTGAAATACAAATAGGGTATATTATCTCTATTTTGACTCAGGTAGAGGGTACTCCTATATAAATATGACTATAGGTTTGGTATGTGAATGGTAGGATGACAACATGAGAAGTCTTAGAGCATTGAAATGGTGTGGTAAATTATTTTGAGCATGAAAAACATAAAATAGGCCATAAATTCTTGATAAACCACTCAAAATTAGTTATAGGCCATTAACACAGTTAGGCCTATTAAGCCTTAGACTAAGCTTACAACCCTAATGGGGTTTAATTATTTTCCTAGGACCATATGACCATTACATCATATTAAATGAATTTAAAGGAGAGATATAAGGTGAATTTTATGCATTAATTTTTATATAAAAACCATGGAGGGGTCATTTTTAGCTAAAACCTACTTGAAGGTATGCATAATATACTCTAGAGCTTGATATGCCATCTTTAGGAGCTCACACATACACATAGGGACTAGATGGTGACCTAAGGAGTTAGGAGTTGTTTAAGAGGGTCCATATAATTATATTAGTGGAATTTATTTGAGTTTTTAACATCAATATTTCATGAACAATCCTTAATAGTTTGAAACACTAGAAACCCTCTAATCCCTTTTTAAAGGATTGATTGGAAAGAGTTAGATGGGAATAAATTAAAAAGGTGTATTCTAGCTTGGAAATGATTTTTTACTTGTGGAAAATTCTCTCAATCTCCATGAAACATGATTTTTATAAACCCTACTTATACAAATAAGCCTGAAAAATGGTTTTTTGTAAATATTTGAATGTTTTATAGGTACAAAGTAGTTTTAAAGAAGGATAATAATTTGGGGAGATCAAGTGGGACTTGTATTAACTCCCTATATATATTATTACAAAATTTATGCATAAAAGGTCTTTTTATAACTCAGTCACTACATGTAGTCTGTGGTAGATAGTGAAAATGAAGAGTGATTACATGTGATAAGGTGAAAAGTCCAATTGGGTGTTATTTTAAGGATTTATTCATGAAATGGAAGGCAAGGGGACCCTATGCATGTTTCATAACACCTATTACATGGATTTTATTGAGAATTTTAATACCATATGGGTCATAAATTTGAAGATAGACCTATAAATCTAGTGATGGTGACTGCAAATGATAAGTGTAAGTGTCAAGAAGAATATTAGTAGTTAGGAAAACATCTGATGACTTAAATCTTATTTCCAAATCCCATGATATGTTTCACACATGTCAACTCTCCTAGTATAGTTTAAGGTTCTAAAAATATGCCTAATGATGAAGATAGTTTCAAGAAGGCCATTTGAGGACCCTATGCTATTTTTGAAGAGATTTATGCTTCATATGGACATTTGTCCAAGGATAAATTCTAGACCACTATTATACACTTCATTATTATATAATTTAACTATTTTTGATGGCTTGACATGTGTCATTGTGACCCTTTAGCTCCACTTTATTCTCTCTCTTCTCACATTCTATAAATGCAAGCCATTTTAGCTCTTGTATTCTAATTCCACACCTGGTACGGTGAATCAATACTAGTTTAATATTGTAATGTTCCTTTAAAATAAGATATGAAATCTATTTTTAGTTTAAAAAATATATTTTCTAATTATTTGAAGTGATGTATAGTGAAAGGTCAATAGGTTAACATCTATCATTACTTTCTCTCAATCCTTCCATGTTTGATGCAAGTTGTTCCACTCTAACAAGTCACATAAAGTGTTGTCAAGTTTTTGGTTCTATTTTCAAGTGTAAAATAGGCCTTAGTGTCTAAAAATTATCAATGTTTCACTTACCTTGATTGTTTTCATGCATATCACCTCCATGCTTGAAATACTAATCTCAGAGCAATTCAAGATTCTAAAACTAGTGTTATGAGTCATGTCTCTTAGTGAAATTGTATAATAATCTTGTCAATATATTTATGTTGTATCACCCCCTTATATTATATTAATTTTGTGTCTACTTATATCCATTTTAATATAATCAATTAATTAGTGTAGGTGATAAACACTTAATGATGAATCTAGGGAGGTAGCCCTTAAACCTAGAGGTCTACCTCTATCATAGGCGACTCATAGGCCTAGACGTATTCCAATGTTTCCAAAATATTAGATTAGTATTTAATAACCTACTCTACAGTGAAATATTTGGTGACAACAACAAATTTAAGAAACATGGACCAACACTACATCAATGGATAAAGGTAAAAATATCATGGAATCTAATCCTAGCACCACCGTGGGTACCACAAACATCTTGAATACCCTTATAGAAAAAAATAATTCTCAAATTTAGATTAATGATAAACTAATACACTTCATCATTGGCAATGTGGTTTCTCTTGAAGAAGGTTATATATTCAACTTTCCACTAATGCCTCACCCATAACCATGATAAATTCAATGGTTTATTTTGGGATCCCAAGAAACACATTATTCAATAGTGTCAATTGATATGAAATATAAATACTTTTCAAAATACATTCCTTTTAAATTTCACTCCATTAGATTTATGTTATTTTTTACTTATTCAATCATATATTTACCATCAACATGAAGTCTATGAGTAAAATCCTAGAAAAATTGTGATAGATGTGGGTGATAATATATGACAAGTAATGGAAGTATTTCATTAACTATCACTTATTAACACCAAAAATTATAATAATTTATTCATGTATAGTAAAAATTTTGTGCCTCTTGTTTGAGAAAATTAAAATAATACAATCCTTATGGCACTAGTACATACTAAATCTCCTCATGTTGTAGCAACATAGACTTTAGATTTGAACCACAAGTTTTAAGAATAAAAGGGTATATTTTATTCTTCAAAGGATGTGTCTACACATTTTACAGTGACGAACACTATTGATTGTCTTCTTGATCTACCTATACCTACTACATGTTTATATTGTAGATCATTTTTTATGATTGAATAAACCAAGTATAAAATTTTTAAACTCATTGATAAAGGAAATATTAGGCCCAAATCATCATATTATCATAAACTTGTTGTGTTTAATCCAAACAAGGATGGGAAATGAAGTTTTAGAATTTATTACTGATATATCTATAAGATCATAGTGAGGAATTTATGGACAAACTCCATAATGAAAAATAATTCATGAAAAATCATATTAGGTATGGGTATCATCATATTATTGTGTAACCTAAAAATGTAAGGAAGATAGATTTAAATTAAGAACAAGGTTAATAATATAATCATATTCTTGTGTAACCTTAAAATGTAAGGAAGATATGTTTAAATTCAGAACAAGGTTAATTTAAATATTTGTTTATTCCATTAAGCTTATAAAATTCATGAACTACATCCATGTGGATGATGAATGAAATTCTTATGAGATTCACTATTTCATTTTTTGTATTATACCTTGAAAATATCCTATTGTTTAGTAAAACATGGGATGTACATTTATGCTATATAGATAAAATTATTATCAATTTTTTAAATACAAGTTATATGAAAATATGGATAAATGTTCATAAAATATAATGGAGATATAATATATATGATACATAATAGATTCATAAGGAATGAATATTGACCTAATAAATATTTAAGTAATTAAGGAATAGATTCAAATAAGGAATCTCATAAATATTCATAGTTTCTTGGGATTAATAATTTGGTAAATGAGATTTTTAATTTGTTTTTCTCATGTGACTTGTCCTCTGAACCAAGTTACCAAAGGTGGTTATAAGTTAAAGTTCATTTTAGAATTTGCACAATAAATGTTTTTTAAGGAATTGAAATGCAAACTCTATTCCACACTAGTACTTATGTTACTAGGTCTTAGAAAACCATTTGATCTTGAGAGATATGCATCTAAACCTAGAGTATTCATGACTCTATATGGCCACCCAATTGCTTGTCACATTGAAATGTTGGACACACTAATAAAAAACTACCCAACATATGAAAATAATATTTCTAATTTATTTTATTAATGTAAGCATTATTTATTTTCCAAGGAGAATGTGATCCACATTGAACACAAAATATGCCAATTGTTTTAAAATAAAAATAAGTTTGAACAATGACAATAAAAAATGGTATTATTATCTTTAGTATTTCCTTTTGAACATCAATAATAAGACGAGAATTGGAAATTCATATGCATATTGTTTGAGCCATCCAATGGCTCAAGTTATGATTTTTTAACTTTATGCATGTGGGCATGAAGTCAATATATTTTTATAATTGTATCCATCTGACATGATTTTCAAAGATAGGCAATAAACTTTTCCTTACAATAATTCAGTTCCATATTTCTACTTGGAGGTTTGAATTTTATATCACATTGGGAATTTGTACATTTCATGAGTTAGAGAGAAAAAATAATATGGGAGACTAATTTTATCAAATTATCATGACTTTATAAAGTTAGAAAACATTTGTAGTGTTTCATAATCACTTCTTATTTCTAGATTCTAGGTGTGATGTATCTAAATTCATAAATTCTTATGTAATATGTTAAATTTTCAAGATGATTACATGAAGTAAGGTTTTCACATACCTCTACATATTCAAAAAATATTATGGGATTCTATTTCCATTGATATCCTCTTAAGCTAGTAATGATTTCTTATGTAGTATTTGATAAATTTTAAAATATATCAGTTCTAATACCTTGTAATAAATCAATATCATCTCTAGATGAAAGTCAAGTGTAGTTTTAAAATGTCTAGATTCACTTTATCATCATAGAAACCATCATATTTGATAGGGATACAAGGTTCTTGAGTAATTTATAGAAGGAGATTTGGTCTATATAGGACACAAAGTTTTAAAAATATACTATTTTTCATCCAATAATGTTGGATACATGGAAGTGTAAAATATAATGATAACACATATTATTATAGAATATAATTAAAATAATCAACACATTTGAAAATTACATTTTCCTTTAATTCATCATAGATACAACAAAGCTTTGTACATCTATACTACATAAAACCCTTTTAATGTATGATTATGTCTTTAACATGTGGAACCCATCGATGTATCTTATCCAATTTTGACATCAATATTAGCAAATCCTTCATCTCATGACAAATTTTAAAATGTTTTTCAATTCATTATGAAATTCAACACATTCAATAGTAAGTGAATTTTTTTTTTCAACAAATAAATGCAAAATACAAGAAGTTCCATGATAACCATCAAACAACATACACCTTTTAAGTTGGTGATCAAGTCTAGTTATAGTTGAAAAATAAATATTGTATTGACCTTACATAGACACCTTACATTTGATCTCTCAGATATTATACAAAATTTAGCATAATAAAACTTTTTCTATTATAATTCTACATGGGTTGTCATCATATTCTCTTATTTACTTTTTATTTAATGCATTATAACTTCACATATGATATTATTTATAAGTTGATTCCATTCAATAACCTATTAAATTTATTTAAATATGTTTTCCACCATGTCTCATCCTAGGCCTTAGATCAGTTTCTAATTCTAATTAAAGATGCATGATGTTCCTCATATTATTTTATGATTAGATTTGAATGTTATATATGTATCATTGAGTTACATGGTTTTCATATATCATGGAAATGGTAATTCAATCAATTTTATAATTTGCATATGGGGTTTTCATTTATTACCATGGTGATTAGCATTAAATTTCATCTACATCAGTGAATTTTGTGCACATTAATATCTCAAAAAGTAATAATATGTCTATAATGTTTGTTTTATTTTAATATTGGTGTTAAGGGTTTACATGTTAAGTATGTCATTAAGTCATGTGTGAAACATAAATTTCTCATGACATGCACATGAGGATTACATCATGAGGATTTTTCATTTACATGCCCCTTGGTGTGCTCCTAAAAGCTAGTGGGGATGTATGGCGAGTATTTAATTAAATTAAATATGCAATTTTTGGTTTTGTGTTTTATTTCTCTAGAAGAGTTTAAAATAAGAGCTAATAATATTATTAAAAATATGGAAATATAGTACTAGTATGAATTAAAATTGACTATATATATATCCCATTAATTTTTATGAGAACATCATTTGGTGTTACACACACACACACACACACACACACACACACACACACACACACACACACACACACACACACACACACACACACACACACACACACACACACACACACACACACACACACACACACACACACACACACACACACACACACACACACACACACACACACACACACACACACACACACACACACACACACACACACACACACACACAACAAATGATGTTCTCATAAAAATTAATGGGGACATATGGTAAGTATTTCATTAACTCAAATATGTAATTCTAGGGTGTTTGAATTATTTTAGGTATTAGTGATATAAAATATTGTAAATTTTTAGTTAATCATATTTTGTAAAAATTTTAAATAAATTAATAATCAAATTTTGAATTTATAATATATATATATATATATATATATATTACATAATTTTTATTAATAATTAATATAGAGATACTTGAGAAATGTACTCAACTAATTACAATCATCCTTTCATCATAGAAGATATATTTATCCATAAAAATTACTTGTAACTAATTACTTAAGTAATTACACCTAAAACATAGGATAAATACTTCTATGTATGTTGTCAACATAGTATGATCCATGCATTATTCAACACTATTTGGCGTTTACTAGCAGTGTCCATATTTACTTTATAGGTCTATAATTCCTAATACCACTATTTCACTACATAGAAATGCTTCCTTTATTAGTGCACACTTTTGATCTTGTGATATGATCTCTATTTCCATTCTGATTTAATATAAAACCTAATTATTATTTTGACTAAAATATGACCTTGAAAAATTGATTAGTATTTTGGGTTGGACAACCCCAAACTATTCCCCGCTAAATGGCTTAGCATTTCTTATGATCCAATCTTATGAATATGGGTAAAATTACTTATAGTTATCCCATCTATGTATGTTTGAAATATCTTCAATAATATATAATGCATTAAAATATTATTTTATTCGATACTTGGCACCATATAAATTTCACTTTCATATTTTTAAAATTGGATCTATGGATTTTATTTGTATGTATTTTTAGGTGTGTATGAATTTTTAAAATGTGTAAAGAGAGTGATGATTTATTCCTCAAGTTTTTGAGTGATTCTCAATTTATAAACAATTAATGTTTATATTTATTAACAAGTAATTATAACATTAGGAATGATTTATATTTATAACAAACTCTTAATTATTTATCTCTATCTCTATTAGAGATAAATGGAAATTTATAGGTTTACCTAGTGGAGACTTCCCAATTTGAAAAAAATACATCATGAGTTCCTAGACAATGTGGGAAAAGGTAAACCCATACACTAATAAACACTACAAATGTATTACCTATAGTGTGAATCAGTGATATTAGATATGGATAAGTTTTGTTTACTATAATTATATGTTCCTATATATATTAGAATGATCCTAAGTAGGTATTTTTAGGGAAGATTTTTTTCTAACACAACATATGGATACATAGATATATAGAAAGTGTGCTCAAGATTAAAAATTATGTGGAATGTCACATGGTGTAAAATTTTATTTTTCTAGTTTTTATAATCCCTAATTTAGTTATATATATATTCTCTGATTTTTAATCTGCTATTTAAAATTATAGAATAATAAATTAACTACATGTGATAATCATGCTTGGTGTTGACTGGTATGACCAAAATCTACCATTTTTTTCAATTTAAGCCTAATATAATACATGTATATATAAATGTATACCCAAGTTAATAAATACTAAAAAATATAAATTACAAGCCCCAATATTATCCATGATGTGGGAGCCTATCTTTTGAAGGTCATAAGTTTTGATCTGGGAAGTTGCTTAAGCCCATTTTTCCTAAAGAAAGGTCTGAAAGAGCTCCATGGAACCATAACAAAATTTAACATGTTAGGGATTGTTTTTAAAAATTTATGGGCCCTAATTCAACCATATATGGGTCAAAAATTGAATTATTATTATTATTATTATTATTATTATTGTTATTGTTATTATTATTATTATTATTATTATTATTATTATTATTATTATTATTATTATTATTATTATTATTATTATTATTATTATGTTTTTAATATAATTTTCAAAAGTCAATATTTTTTCAACTAGGTGTGAACTTGGATTATAATTTATCATTTGGATTTATTTGGGCATGTATATAAAAAGTGATAATTATTAGTTACATCCAAAATTTCATTCAAAAAAATATAATCTACTTTAAATAGTGACTTCAGTTAAATCTAGGTGGTTATTTTCTTTTATTAGTTTTTAGTTGTGCAGGACAACTCTAAATTTGAGTTGAGTTTTATTCAAACACTCTTATGTGTTTCTTTAATAAAAAATAAAATATAGAAATTTATTTTTTATTCTTATTGTTTTTTTTATAAATATGTGCCTTTTTGAATTTTATGTAATTTCCTAGATTCATCAATCCGCATGTGCCTTAAAGTGGTATAGAATAAAAAAATATGTCTGTAAAAATGTCATAGAATGTTCCTCACAATCAAGTAGAATATACTAAATATGACCCATTTCAAGAACACAATATGTATTAGAGTTTGAAATTTTTCTCTTTCATGGCTTGAATATCTAAACAATCCCATTTTGTTTCCTCTTTTGATATGATGGTGAAGCCTATGGATTACTCATCTCAAAAAATGTTATGCACATCATGCATTACATATAAGATTACAATAATGTAAATTATATATAAACATGATCATATATGTCCTCATAGAATAATTTTAGTAATTAAAGCACATATAAAACATGCAATCCAAGTAAATAGACATACATGTCTCAATATTTAGTAAAAATATAAATTAAGAACATAGTAATAAAAATCAAATTATATGCATGTTATAAATCATATAAATAAAAGTATATTTATATATCATGGATTTAAGTTAATAGTCATATATGTAACATTAAAAGACACAAAATATCATGACTAAGAATCACACACATATACAAGACATGACATGACTCTAACACAACATTGACAAGACATGGCCATGCCATGTAATAAGGTTCCTATGACACAAATGACACATGACATGTTAATAAATAGTTAGTGTACACATATAACCATCAATCACAAATTCTCAATCAATATCATAAATATCATTATAAATCATGCATGGTACACATAATTTTATTCTTCATAATAAAATAATGTGGTCATCTAGTGTGAAAAAAATATACATTAGAAATAACACTCCATTAAGTATGAATAATATCGATTCATGTATAATAGTTTAATATGATCAATGGAACAATATAAAAAGATAAAACCTAAAAGATTTATTAATATGCCTCCAATATTGGCATTCCCCCTAATGTATAAATGTTTCCTATGGGTGTAATCATTTTATTTCTATTATATTAATGTCATATAAATAAATTAAAACTAGGATTGATTAAAGTTGTGTAAAATATAGAAATAAACTACATATATGAATTGAGAAATGGATAGATTTATATTGTAGTTTTTATATTTGGAACTGATAAAAAAAGTGAGATACACTTAGCTTAGTTATTATTTATGTAACTCGTAATAATAATCATGTGTTATGAAAATATTATGTTTATGTATTGTCACTACTCATATCAATAAAATATAACTAAAACCCTTCCTAGATGTTGACGATAATATTGAGACCCTTATAACAACTGATACTCTTCTAGTTAATATTGAGACACTTATAATATCTAATAAAACTATTATGATTGTTCGTATAGAATATTATATTACATTCAATTTCCTCGAGTTCTGTGAAATGATCCTAGTTTTCCTTTTCTTTCCTTTAAAGACTTAATCTCACTTTTAATAAAAATATGGCCCTTAAAAAGTGGGTTAGTATGTTGAGGTTGACATCCCCCAACCACTCTATATATAGTGAACAATTATTTATTATGTTTATATACAATGAAAAAGGCTCAAACTATATGTATTTATCCCACATATGTGTATGTGTGAAACACCATGATCAATCTTTAATGTAATGCAATGTTTTTATTTTGACACTTTGAAAAATGCAACTTTGACCTCTATGAGTAGTCAGACATGGATTTAGGGATTCCCATTTTATATGGGTATTCCTTTGTGTTAATTTATCAAGATATTTATAATTAGTTCATCAAAATTTCAAGTTATGACCGAGTTAAGAAGTGAGTGATAGGTGATTCCAGCCACAATATCGATTTGTGTATATAGTTGAATCTTTGATATTTTATACTATGATTGATCCATGAAGCATGTATATGATAATGTATTAACTAATAATTTTTATAAAGGTATATATTAAGTGTTCATAGTTGTTTTTGCTATAAGGAAGACACTAGTAGTGACCACAATTTTTCGACTTTTATTGATATTGTCATGGGATTGAAAGTAATTTGGAATATGGAGAAAGCCTATTTAAAATTATAACATTGTATTTCATAGACTAGGTTGAATATCAATACATCTATTTGGTAGATAATATTATATAAAACAAAATTTTGGTAGTCAAATAGGGGAAAGTGTTCACAAGACTTACATGTGTATGAAATTCCCATGTATGTCAAATTGTTCAAATGTTGTTGTTGCCTAACTATCTAATACAATATTATGTATCTACATATGCATCCATTATAATTTTATATTGAAAGTTCTAAATTCAAAAGATAAAATATTTTCTTTTTTAGTTAAACTTACCACACTTCATTTTTATGATTTTAATTTTATCGTTAGTAAAATAATTAAAAATATATTGAGAAATTATCACAAAGGAATATACATATGACACATGTATATCACATTAATTAACCTAATCTGTTGTATATTTCACGTTTTATTCTCATAATATATCCTATCATTTGAACTAACTACCTATCATGGTCTAAATCTATAAGTCAATCCCATTATATACCCTATTTTTATATGAGGGATGAAGCCTTAAAAACACTCGTATGAAAATAAAGATATATTCACATCATGTTTTATATATAATTATATAATCTAATAAATTATGTATACAAAATTGACAAGACATGAAAAGATGGTTTTTGGGTAAAAATTATGTGAAAAATATTTGGTTTGACATGTTATTAACATTTCCTAATGATGAATCATGGATGATGATTTGGAATGTGTCAGATCAAATATCCTACACAAGTTTTACAAAAAAATCATCTTCTCAATCTCATGGACTATGAAACCATTAAAGGTATTATATGATAATACATATCTAATATAAATGTTTGATCATTCAAGAACATATGAGACATGTAATCCTATTTAATGGGTATAAAATTATTGATGTATTTTACATATATTAATTAAGCACATAATAATAAGAAATAATGTATATGCATGATATAAATTAAGGTATCATGAATAATATAAGTATGCATGAAACAAATCATGGTACAAATCTCATAGTTATATTCATATATGTAACCATGTACATGAGCACAAACATAATATCAAAATGAGGGAGCACACAAGTAGCCAAAAAATGACACAACTCTAATCTAACATAGACATGCCATGGAAATCACTAAAAAAAGAGGGTCATATGACACAAGGGACACACAACGTTAAAAGATAATCAATGCACTCATAGAAAATGAAGTATACCACACATAAATGATCACACAATGCCATTACCATAAATATCAAACACAATTAAATAAATAAATGTTAGGTTGAATAATGAATCAATTTCATCATCTTGTATATCAAAGTAAAATATCCATTAGAAATAACATGCTAGAAAGGATAAGTTATAACCAATAATATATAACAACATAATATAAATAATGGACTAGTATAAAAAGACATATCTAGCTAGATGCAAGAAAAAATCCCATAATTTAGGCATACCCCTAATGTATAAGGGTTTCCCCTACATATAAGTAATTTATTACATCTCTTTATGTATGTATCATATATACCATGTATTTTTTGTGCCGCAATTATGTATACCATAAAAAACATGTGGGTAAAGAACACATACATAATTCATGAAGTAAATGATGAATACAATCAATAAATCATTTGTAACAGTAAAACATGTCATGCAAGGGCCCAATTTTATTTTATGTTTTATTAATTTTTAATTTTCCTATTTTATTTTATTTTAGTCTAAAAGAAACTTTAATTTTTTTGAAAATTTTCTAACTAAACAATGATCCCATATATAGTATGCTCATAGGAAGGTCATCTAATTATAAATTTGAATGCCATATGATTTAGAAAATGATTAACATGTATATCATTTTATAAATTATATATATGATCATGTATTGTAATATATGAAACATCATCATCATAATCAACATTAACATGTAATAATTGTGTATATTTAGTATTTATAGTAACTTATGGACTATGTTATATGTCATGAGAAGGAATAAATGTTCATTGTATAATATGCTAACAAGGTATATGTAAAACTAGAATAAATGTGGTAAAATAGGTAAATTATACTAAATTTGAATACATCATTGATGTAATGGATGTTGGCATATCATTTTTCAAAGAAATTAAATCACTTACCTCTGAATTTGCTTCATGTGATGAGCCCAAATAGGTTTTATAATAGTTTTTGTTTAAGTGCCTAAAGAAATGTCTTAGGTTGAATCTTATAGATATACTTTAATCATCAATGTACAAAATATGTTATTGTATATATCTTATGTATTCATGGACATCCTAATAACATTTCAAACTCCTTAGTGTTTTGAAAAACTAAAAATAAATGTATTTATAATTATATACCCAACCATAAGTGATAGAAACATTTACCCATTATGGTTTTTTCACTTTCCATTGAAACCTTTAATTATATATTTATATCAATTTTAAAAAATGTATGTGTATACCCAATACTAGTAAGTAATGTCATAGTGCGTATGTTTTTAGTTGATTATTATCCACCATAACACTGTATATAAGATGTGACTTTATGCAAGAACATATAAACAAAGGAACACTAATAGGGGTAGGTGGGATTGGATCATGGTGATTTTTGAGATACTTATATATAATATAATTTCATACTTAATTACTATAAATATGACCTCCTATAAGTATCTTTATATGTTACTTCATATAATTTCCTTTTAATTTTTTTAGCCATCCTATATTTGGCCAAGATAATATAGTATATTTCATACTTGTATTTCCATGTACAATATATTCCTAACCAATATAGTTTTAAGTCATATCTCTATCATTTATACTTTATTAGTCTAGGCAACATAGTAATATATCATTAGATAGCCTTCCAACTATATCAACTTGGCTAATAGCATTAACTTAGTATTTAGGGTTACTTTTGGGTGGTGAATATTCATATATATTATTTATATTTTAATTTCAAAAGATATAACACATTCATATACTATAATTTTTACTAATTTTATGGTCCTAAGTATTAAATATAGGAATTATGGTTTTAGAGTATTATTCTTAGAGGTCAAGTCTTGCTTACATGTCTTTGAATCTCAATAGGAATATTTATGTTAAGGAAGAGTCCTGGTATTTTTGTTCTACAACTGAGCATATCTATGTCTTGTTCTTTCCATTTGAGGTCTTCAACCTACAAACACTCTTTCAAAGTGCTTCATGTGCCAAGGGATATTGATGCATTAGCAAGTCTACCAAAAAGTATCTCTATCCCTATTCTCTTTCATTTATTTAATTAGAAAATAGAATTGTTTTATTCATTATTATAGTATATATATGTTTTATTATCATTTATTATGATCCTAGTTATATTGAATAAGGTGGTATAACTAGATGATTTATTAGGTTTATTATTGGAGGTCTAAATTCCACCCTATCTAGTCAAGGGATTGTTCAGTTCCTCTACCCAAATCTAGATCAACATGGGACTAACCCAAAGATATGGGTATCTTATAATGGGGTTAGACCTCTAGGATTTTTAATGAGGCTAGCTCCTCTGATGCATCATTTTAGTTCACTACCACTACTACAACCTAGTAATGACCAGTGAAAAGGGAGAGAGAGAACTTGAAAGGGAAACCTAAGATAATAATGGTGATGTACCTAAAATATGGTTTATCCACTCCATTTGATCTCTTATTAAACACTAATGAGACAATAAAAAGACTACTTCCAAGACTCCAATTATTTGTCATACATCAATATTTAATGTAGAGGTTTACCAAATGATCAAGAGCTAAGGGAAGTGATGGAGAGGTCTAATACAAGATACTAACCAGTCAAAGTATCCACATGAAATATTTGATCAAAAGATATTTGAACATTAGACATGACCTGCATCACAAGATGAACTAGTAACTAGGTGAGATTAGGACTTGACAAGCAAGAGGTTTCTACCACATATACAAATCAAACTAACATGCACACACTATACGAGAAAAATGAAATCTGAAAATAGTGTTATATTCATCTCAAGAGGTTACAAGATCAATTTTGGTAGAGTCTAGTGATGCCCAAGAGAGGGAATAGAGGGATTTCCAAAGCCTCTATATATAGCAGAAAGGGAGAAAGAGAGAGATGGGAATAATGCATTGGAGAAAGGAGAAGGGATCCTAGTCATCAAGGAATGTGGTGACAATTCATTGGTTCATTTCCTTTATGCATGACTTTCCAACCAGATAACCCTTATTAAAAATCTAACCTCATTTTGTTTCCATAATTTATGAAATCCTTTCACTGGATGAGAGATCCACTAGAAGACAAGGTTGTTCTACATGATGACAAAGACTATTTGAGGAAAATCAATACCCCAACTACTTCCTTCAACCACCAGTTCTCCATCTTGAGACCCTAAGCCCACTTGAATTACTTTTTAAGATGAAATCCTTGAATCTTGAAACTACCAAATCCATGTCATGGATGGAAGTTAGTACATATTTTGTCAAAGATAGAGCCACATTGATAGATGAGACCCTTTGTATTAATCACATATTTTCTCTATCTCAAAATCTAGATCATGGGTTGTCATGTCCCCTTTTAAGTTAACATCTTCAGAGTTGATGATGAGCCTATTATGCGACCCTCATAGGCTGATAGGATGAATAGAGGGTCTTGATGGAACTTGGCTTAGCTTCGACTAGCAATTTTTTTCTAGTTGGCTTTTGTTCGGGCTCTTTCAGACATGTATTAAGGGAGATATTAATATTTGATTGATTTAATTAAATATTAATTGTTTAGCATATTTTAATTATGAAACCCTAATTCTTTGTTATGAAACCCTAACTAGGGCAAGCACACATTTTAGAGGATATAAGGGTTTCTCATTGGAGGGAGGCCATATTATTATTGATTATTGATATTGAAGACAAATTTTGCTAAGTATTTTTTGAGAAGACTGAGCCAAGGGTTCCAGTATTCCATTGGCATTTGAGAAAATCCACTCTTCATTGTGTGTGATTCATAGGTTGTGAGATATCAGTCGATCTATTGCTAGTTTGAGAGATAACTTCATACAAAAGTTATCACAGAGATTTACATGTATTTATTTCATTAGGTTTTGATTCAGTGATTATCCAGATTAAGATCTTCCATATTAGCACCATATTTCTTGAGATTGTGCATCCAGATATAGGTCATACTATTTTTTTCTCCTATATAGAATCTGTATCATTTTGTAGCAGGCTAGACAGTGCCGTAGGGAGCTCAGAGACCGACATCAGCATCCCAAAGACCAACATCGGCCGACTGAATACTGATGTCAGCAGAGGAGACCGACTAATAAATACTAATGTCGATAGTGTATCGACTGACTATGGTAGAATAACCGATGTTAGTGATTATGTTTTTTACACAGTAACCTAAGTCGTACCAAATCTAGGGATTAATTTTAGATTTGCAAAAAGATTGTTTTTTTGAACAATATTTGATATTATTTTTAGATGCATGACAAAGACTAAATATTGTAATCATCTAGAAGAATAATAAGATCATTGATTAGCCAATTTAGATATTATATTTCTATTATTTATTTATTTGAATTTATTTCACAAAATCGCATCTTTATTCATACAAAAACACCAAAAAAATTAGAATACACAAAAATAATTCAAAATATATAATTTCAAAGTTCAAGGGAAATAGGGGTTTCTACAGTGGTATCAGAGCTAAATCCTACCATCCTAAGGGTTTAGCAATCTTATGTAGCCACGAGAGTTGGGACCACATAGGTATTACACATGCAGTAGAGCCTTGGTTGAGAAGCAACAGGGTTTGAGCAGGTAGTGGGAAAACATGTCTGATAGGGCTGGTATCCTTCATAACCCTAGGGATCAAGATGATGTAGAGGTTTTACTTGCTCTCAAAGATCTACGAGTAGGGCAAAGGCAGTCTAATGAAGTATTATAGAAATTGGTAGAGGCACTACAGAGATTGGGTACTCCAAGGAGACCATCACCACATCGTGATGATGACAGGAGTGATGCAGGATCATAGAGAGCAATTAGGACTACTTCCCATACAGTAAATAGGCCTACTAGGCCTACCTTTATGAGGCAGGAAGTTGAGGAGGTGATAGCAGGTGAAGAGCATGAGGAGTTGTTTATAGACACACTTATGGTAATGAATGATGAGTGGGAGTTATTATCACCTGAGGTTAGAGAGAGGATTACTTTTGACTGATTCATCACACAGAGGAGAGAGCATAACTGAGGTTGATAGGATTAGAGACCTAGACACTAGAATAATGATTTGAAGCATGCTACGAGTAGGTTCACACTAGCAATATTCAACGGTAGTGGCAAGGTCTTAGCATAGGCCTAGATTAGTAAGCTAGACACATTTCTCACATTGCATCCAATGGCTGAGAAAGAAGCTATCAAATATGTGACACTGCATCTTGAGGGGGTAGCTCACGATTGGTGGCACCACAGGATGGTGACACTCCAGCATGATTAGATCACATCTTATTAGGAGTTTGCGGATAGGCTGGTGGAGCATTTTGACAAGAGGGATCTAGAATCCTATTTTTGAGAGTTGGCTTAGTTGCGCTAGAGTGGTAGTCTAGAGTCTTACATTGGTGACTTCCAAAAGTTATCAGTCATGGTTCCTGACATTTTAGAGAGGTGACTTGTAGTGCTCTTCATGGAGGGATTGACATAACCATTGAGAGGTTAGATCAAAGGCTTTGATCCTCCTTCATTACATGTAGCTATGAAGAAGGCACGTAGTATGGAGATGGTAGCCCCATCCAGTAAATTTAACTCCAGAGGTACATCTTCATCCAAGGACAATAAGGGCTTTAACGAAGATAGAGAGGGATCAGATTTCAACAAAGATAAATCAGGTGTTAAGAATGATTCAAAGGCCAATATAGTAGCACCACCTTTGGATTGAGAGGCTCTTAACGATCTATGTAGGATGAAACTTTTCTTCTACTGCAGAGGCCCCTATGATGCCAATCACGATTGTCCTTTGAGGCCTAAGGGTAAGGCAAATCATGTGATGTGGGTTTTTTATGAGGATTCAAAATCAAAAGATTCTGAACAGTAGGAGAGTTTTGAGGAGTCAAAGTTAGAGGCTTCAGAGCCTAAGATAGTGGTAGAGTTAGAGCTTCATATATAGGAGGCATGCCTAACTAGCATTCAACAGGATGGTTCATTCAGACTCCATGGAGTTTTGGCAGGACAGAGGGTCATCACCCTTCTTGACATAGAAGCCAGACATAAATTTATAGATGCTAATTTTGTGGAGAAGTGTGGACTCACTATCAAGGATTTTGAGGGCATTAGAGTTAAGGTAGCTGATGGTTACACTCTTAGATGTGAGTGGATGATTAGAGACCTCCCATTGTGCTTAAACAACTATGAGTTCAAGGCTGATTATTATGTGGTGAGCATGGGGGATATAGACTTAGTCTTGGGCATGAAGTGGCTTAATTCATTTCAGGAAGTCACTCTTCATCTCAAGGACATGGAGATGCCTTTTGATGTTGATGGGAAGACACAATTCTTAAGGCAATACGAGCCAACAAGATCAAAGCCATTTTTTTCATCAAATGGAGAGGCTCATACAACAAGACATGGTAGAGTGGGCTACCGAGTGCACATTGGCACCAATACTAGAGAGACATGTGGATGAGCTTTGTCTTGAGGTGAATTTAGTTCAATAGTTAGCACATATGGCAGGGACTCAACTTTCTCTTACAGTCGGGTTGTATGTTGATGATGATATGAGTATGACTAGCATTAACAATCCAGATTTAGAGATGGTGATGGGTATAAGACACAGATGCATGAAGTCAGTTGGTATTGTTCACATTACTTAGAGGATATTGTAGGAGCTTATAGTGATTGACAGTAGTATAGATCATCACTACATTTGGGATCCAGGTGGACTAATTAGTTTATTGTTAAGTGATTGCTTGAGGACAACCAATTTCAGGAGGGGTGGATTGCCATGTCCCCTTTTTAGTTGACATCTTCAGAGTTGATGATTAGCCTATTATGTGACCCTCGTAGGTTGATAGGATGGATATAGGGTCTTGATGGAACTTGGCTTGGCTTCAACTAGTAGAATTTTCCCAGTTGGCTTTTGTTCAGGCTCTTTCAGACATGTATTGAGGGAGATATTAATATTTGATTGATTTAATTAAATATTAATTATTTATCATATTTTAATTATGAAACCCTAATTCTTTTTTATGAAACCCTAATTAGGGCAAGCACACCTTTTAGAGGATATAAGAGTTTCTCATTAGAGGGAGGCCATATTATTATTGATTATTGATATTGAAGACAAATTTTTCTAAGTATTTTCTGAGAAGACTGCGCCAAGGGTTCTAATATTCCATTTGCATTTGAGAACATCCACTCTTCATTGTGTGTGATTTAAAGGTTGTGAGATATCAACTGATCTATTGCTAGTTTGAGAGGTAACTTCATATAGAAGTTATCACAGAGATTTACAAGTATTTATTTCATTAGGTTTTGATTCAGTGATTATCTAGATTAAGATCTTCCATATTAGCACCATATTTCTTGAGATCAGGCATCCAACATATAGGTTGTACTATTTTTTGCTCCTGTATGGAATTCATACCATTCTGTAGTAGGCTGGACAGTGCTGTAGGGAGCTCAGAGACCGACATCGACATCCTAGAGACCGACATCGGCCGACTAAATACTGACATTGGTAGAGTAGACTGATCGATAGAGACCAACGTTGGTAGTGTATCGACTGACCATGGCAGAATAACTAATGTTGGTGACTGTGTTTTTTACACAACAACCTGAGCTATACTAGATCTAGGGATTAATTTTAGATTTGTAGAAAGATCAAGTTTTTTTAACAATATTTGATATTATTTTTAGATGCATGACAGAGACTAAATATTGTAATCGTCTAGAAGAATAATAAGATCATTAATTAGCTAGTTTAGATATTTTATTGCTTTTATTTATTTATTTCAAAAAATCACATCTTTATTCATATAAAAAAACCCAAAAAATCAGAATACACAAAAACAATTCAAAACATACAGTTTCAGAGTTCAGGGGAAATAAGGGTTTCTACATGGGTCGATTCTATAGACATAAAACCAATCTAAGATTATCAATTTTCCTATAGTAATTATTAATTTATACCTATAGACTGTATAGCCCCTTTTTTAGATCTAAATAGACCCATTTTATCTCTACAAGAACCAAGAATTCACCATATACATAGCTCTTTCTGTAAAAAATGGTGAGCGTAGTCATAGAATGAACTGTATATGCCACAAAACTATGAACCAAAGGTCTATCTTAAGCTTTCATGGTGGTCTTTTTATGTTCTTGATCACTGACTACATGGCTATGTCCACTCTATAGCATTCAATCGGGCTTTAATTGTAGTATGTGCCCTTTGAAAATATGTGCTTAGTTTGAGCTTCATCATGTGTTCAATATTCATGAAGTCCCTTAGCTTCTCGACCTTTGATTTCATTGGTCATCAACCATGACTTAGATCATTGACTCATTGAACTTTGCTCACACTATCAATCTTGATCTATAAAATTGATTGAGAGCCATATATCCTACCCTTGAATTGTTAATCTCTATCCAAACTAGTGTCACTTGATAGCCCCAAATTTACACTCAAGATCCATTATCAATCTATATACTACCACACTTATACCACATGGTGGCCTCTAAGCTCCTTGAATTTCTAACTTGCTCACATGCTATTGATCTACTTGGTATGATTAGCTGCCAACTGTTAAGTTTATTAGGACCCACTATTTGAAACCTAATGACTACTTTATAATCTCAAATTTAATGTCTCTGATCCCATAATTTGACATTCATATGACCATATTTGACATTTTCATGACTATAAAATTTAATCCAAAATGGACTTTTGTTCTATGTTAATTTTGATGTCTATGAGACCATCAAATACATCCATGAGACTATCATTGACATTCACATGACCATCACTTTTTGGACTCAAATGGTGTTTTTCCATATCTTAAAGTTGATGTATGCATGAACATAACCCATTATTTGAAAAAAAATTAAATATTGGATCTGGAAGAAAAAAGTTCATGGAGGCACCAAATTTTTAGGAGATGTTTTTAATACCAAAAGGATTGTGCCCACTTAGTCCACTAGTTTCAGGAGCTTTCTAAGTGTGTTTACAAAGCATTCAATTCAGCTAACCTATGTATTTTACATGACATATACATGCCTTCAATAATAATTTGAACCTAAATGACTATTTTATAGAGCTTAAACTTGACACTTATGTGAATGTCTAGCTCTATATGACCAATTTTGAATGCTCATAACTTGAGATAAGAAGCTCACACGAACTTGAGATTTTCAAGATATGATCTAGGCATGAAGAACTCCAAGGTGATATAATCCTTTGGCTCACAAGGCTTTTTGAGGTGAATTTATTAAATACACAAGTTAATTAGCCTATTCATTTTCACATGACGTCTTGGTGATGATCTGGTCCTTAAACTTGCACAATTCATATTTTAATCATTCTTTCAAGTAACTAATGAATTTATAAGGTTTTTTCAACTTGGTCCATGTCCTTAAATAATATGACCACCATAAAAACCATTAAATCCTTTTATTTGTAGATCTAAACTTGTTTTAAGCCTCTGGTCCACTCATTCCATAAAATCGTGCAAAAGCCTTATATATGGGCTAAATTTGGCCAACATCTTTGGTAACTCATAGGGGTTTCATTGCTATCTAGGCAAGAGTACTTAGACCATGTTTCTTTGTCTCTTCCATTGGGCATGGAGTCTCTACTTGGATCTAACACATTGAATTAGAGTTGGAACCAACTACCAATCTTACTCTAACCTCTCTTGAAACAAATTAGGACCAAAATAAAGAGAAAAACAAAATAGAGTAGCCAAAGTACTTATTAAAGGGAAACTAACCTATATTAGAAAAAGGGACCAACAAAATGTGACAATACGACACTTGGAGGAATTTTAACAAAAATATCCTAATATATACAACTTGATTTTACATGTACCTTTCCTCTTAGATCAAAGGAAAGTTTGATAATTGTATTGCATCATGAGATGTGGAATTTAGTGAGGCATGTAGCTTATCCACTCTTAGACTTTATTTCAATCTATTCTATATTATATCTATCAACTTCTTTATCATGATGTTCAATGAGAACCAAACATCTCTAAATAGGCCAACTATGTACATCTAGATGGTCTTGACTTCTTCTTATGGCTCCTCATCTATGACCTCCAATGCTAGTTCAACAAGGCATACCTTCTTGGTTCCATGGTGCTCTTAATAATATTGGGTTTCTCTTTAACTACAAGTTATTCAAGCTCATCATGAATCTTTGCATATTCTACCCAATCCTGGTCACTGTCCTCCATGGAAGACTCTTTCTTTCCCTTGTCATGTACTTGAATCTTAATGTGCAAGTTTGAAGATATGACAATATTCTCAATCTTACTCTCCTCCTTGATATAATGTGCTTGATGTTTTAAATAATTGATCTCTTCTTCTTCATGATCTAATACCTTTAGATATGGCTCAATATTAGGTGGGTCTCTTGGTTTTTATTAAGGTGTAATAACTTTTACCTTTCCCTCAATTTCCATGTCTACAATATCATGGACACTAGCATCATCAGATTACTTTATGATAATAGATTCTTGATCAATAAACCCTCATATTTATGCTTTATAAAATACTTTTCAACATGATCATGTTTATTAGACATATAATCTCTTGGATAAAAAAGAGAATTACCCAAGTTGTCAGCCTCTTTGCATATGGCATTGGAATTTTCCCATAGTTCCTCTTCATTTACAACATGAGACATTTCTCCATGCTTATTGATATAGTCATCAACATGCTTGTTAGAGGAATTATATAAATCAAATGTAAAATTATTAGGAGGAGGAGTAACCTTACCAATCTGATCAAACTCATGACACATGAAATCAAACATTTTCCAAAAGTCATTTTCATCCACCTCATGAGTGTCATCTTCAAGAGTTGTTTCATCTATCTTAGTCTCATGAGACTCTCTTAGGACTAAAACTTGTTGAGGAGTGACATGACCTTATTATTTTTTAGTACACTCCACTTTGTGCTTGAGATGGTCATCCACAACTTTATGATTAGACATGGAGTCATATTCAAATACCTTTCTCTTCAATTCTTAGCCACATTACTCATAGATAACTACAATAGGATCTTAAATATGTTTCTTTTCATCTAAGAAGGTATGTTTACACTTGTGGTCACCAAGAGGATTCATTATGGTTATTTCCTCCTCATAGTCACTCATGACATCCTCTTGGTCATCCTTGGCTTGTATTTTATCCTCTTCACTTGCTTCTCTCAAGATGGGCTCTTCCTTAATAAAGGGTAATGTGTAAGGTTGATTTATAGGCTCATGTGAAGGAGATGGAACATGAGATGTAGTGGAAGGTTTAAGGATTAGAGATGAAGTGTGAGGTGAAGGATAAGGCTTGACAGTAGTTTTAGGAAAGTGAAAAGCACTAGTAAGCTCATAGGGAAATGACTTTTTGGGCTGATTAGAAGGATAAACATTTACATAAGTAGGATTTACATCTTGTCAATAGTATCCTTGAGTTTCTTTAAAAATATAATGTTCATTTTTGAGATATTTATCCCACTATATACTTAACCTATCTATTGAGCATTGAAGGAACTTCTTTGTCAAGTCCATTTGTTCTTTGACCTCCCATTGAGTTCATTATAGTTCTTCAAATGTCTCCAACTTTTTCATATAATTTTGGGTAGCACCTCTCATCCATTCCATGAGATGATTAGGGAGAACATCATACTCATCATCCCATGTTATCATTTCATCTTCATTAAAAAGTAACTATGGTATGGATGCTAACAAAGATTTGATATAGGATGGAAAAAATTAAGGAGGAAGAGGCTAATGATGGGGATCAAGACCAAATTCATTTTGTTGCATTCTAGTTTGCATGAATATATATCTTTCCTTGTAATACCTTTGTGTGTAATTCATGTAAACATCTGATTCCTCATGGTAAGAATCATATGACTACTCTTGAGGTTCATATACATCATGGTATGGTTGATAGGGCACATATTTGGGTCAATAAGAAGGTATTTCTTAATAAGTTTCTTGGTAGCCTTCCTCATAGGGTTAATATTCATTTTGATAGGACTATTGGGGAGTATATTGTGGTTCATAGCAAGGATGATAAGGAGGTACATGATAGGGATATTTAGCATATATTTTCATGTCAACCTCATGTATCAAAGGAATATAAAAAATTGATCAAAACTTCAACTAAAGATACCTAGACTGCTTACAACTAGAAGTTATCATTTGGAGACTTCATTGGTACTAGGTTATTTCCTTTCAAAACTAAATAAAGGAAAGACACACTAATAATCTTTCCACTCTCTTAGACCTTAGTCCCTTCAGGTGTGATATAACTATTGTCACCAAATATTACACCCTAAAAGGGGGTTTTCAATCCTCTTCCAAATTTGGGCAACATGGGAACACTTTCAGATATTTGGGTGTACCTATAATGGAAGTGAGCCTCTATATTTAAGGGTTAGCTCCTTCGATGCATCATTTTATCTCAATACCACTAATAAAAATTACTAATTACTAGGGAAAAGGGAGAGAGAGAGAGATAAATTGAAAGGGAAAACTAAGCTAACAATGGTGATTGACCTAAAAGATGGTTGATCCACTCCATTAGAGATCCCATTAAACACTAATGAGATAAGAAAAAGACTATATCTAGGAATCTATGTATCTATCATGCATAAGTATTTTGTAAAAAGGTTCACCAAATGATGGAGAGGTGTAATACAAGGCACAAACAAATCAAAGTATCTACATGCAGGCTTTAATTAATAGATATTTAAATACTAAACATGACCTTCATAACTAGATGAACTAGTAACTAGGTGAGAATAGGACTTGAAGAGGGAGAGGTTTATACCACATATTTAAATGAAAATGACATGTACACATGATACAAGAATAATGAAATCCAAAAAATAGTCTTGTATTCATCTAAAGAGGTTACAAGCTCAATCTTGGTAGAGTATATTCATGCCCAAGAGAGAGAATAGAGGGATTGATTTTTAGGCTCAAAAACCTCTATATATAGTATAAAGGGAGAAATAGAGACATGGCAACAATGCATTTGAGAATGGAGAAGGGATCCTAGTGATCAAGGAACATGGTGATAGTTTATTGGTTCCTTTCCTTTACGCATGAATTTCTAACAAACTATCCCTTATCAAGAAGTTAACCTCCTTTTATTTCCATAATATGTGAGCTCCTTTTATTGGTTGAGATATCCATTAGAAGACAAATGTTTATTTTGCATGATGACAAAGTCTATTTGAGTAGAATAAATGCCCTACCTACTTCGCTAACCACTAGTTCTCTATCTTGGGAACCTAAGTGCACTTGGCTTTTTCATGAGGATAAAATCCTTGAATCTTGAAACTGATAGATCCATGCCATGAACGATGGTTGTAGACACCTAAATATAGCCACCAATGACCATCAATCAGGTTTTTGACCAATTTCTACCAAAATTCACAATTTGGTATAAAAACACTAAAACACATTAAAATATTTGAAATTAAGAAATTCAAGTGACAACTTTGGTCAAAGTATGCCTAATAGGGGCAATGCATTTTATGGGACAATTAACTTTGATCAAATCATTTCGAGTCAAAATACTAATTTTGCATTAGGGTTCCTTGGATTACTCTTTTATGTCAAATCTCTTACACGAGACATGTGCCTTTTTTATTTTGTGTTGGCAACATCTTAAATGGGATAATAGTTCCAATGCATCTAACATCAACTTCCAAATCTAACAAGGAAAATTTCAAGCCAATAATGAGACATTTTAACCAATTTGATTAATTTGTTCACCAAAGAGCCAAGGTTTGCACCAAAGTGACTAATCATACTTAAATATAATTAATTAAAATAATGAGAATAATTAATAATTCCATGGATATTTTTGAATATTTATTTTTGGAAATGAATATTGAATATCTACATCATCAAATGACATCATTTCTTGGGAAGACATACCTAGGCCATAAATGTATAAAATATCAAGATTAAGCCACCCCATGCCTCACTAAGACCCTTCATGCTTATTTATTACCTCTCTATCCCAAATATGTATGAAGTCATTTATTGATTTATTTTCTCAAAAATTTAATGGATTCATAGCCACACATCTTCATCTTGAGATGGATGGTTTAGGTTCATTTTGACCATTTTGAAAACTCTATAAATAAGAGGCCTTGCCTGCTAAATTTTAAGCTTGAATAAAGAAAATTTATAATGTTGAATTGATTCCAAAGCTTCATGAAAAATAATATTTTAAATCCAAATTGTTAAGACAATCCAAAATAAGCCAAAAACAAAGGTGCCAAGGAGAGATGGAGGTATCCACACTTCATTGATGTAAACTTCATGAGCACAGGTTGAGCAAGCCACTTTAACAAGCTATTTAGAGAATTCAAAGAAGGAAAAATAAGGTTTTATTTACATTTTAGTTGTTGTTTTCCATTCTAATCTTGTCAACTAATCTCCCCCTAGTGTCTAGGCCTAGAGATGTTATATTAGTTAGTGTGTTTCTTTCATTTTTTTTTCATTTTAGAACTAACATGATGATAACCATCCTCTCTTGATTCAAATTCTTATTTCACATAATGGCACACCCAATGGGACCCTAGACCCACAAAGTTTCTCACAAAGGATATTTAAAGTAATATACTAACCAATTTTTATGTAGAATCTTGGAGTAAAGGAGTCAAAAGAGTGAAATTTTAAGTTAAAATTCTATTTTTTTGATAATTCTAGTTTTAGTCTATTGAAATATCATTTCTATCATAGTAGTGATTTTTTAACAATATCATTGTTTGATAAAAAGTGATTTTGTAACTCTGAGTAGTGATATTGTTTTCCAAAACAATGATTTCATTCACCTAAGAAGCAATTTCACCAAAATAATGATTTTGTCTCAAAATAGTGATCTTGTTTCTTGGCAGTGATATCATTGATTTGGCCAGTGATTTCATTTAAAATGGTAATTTTATTTAGTAGTGATTTTGTAGGAAAACAATGATATTATGTTTTTTTGATGATCTAACCCATAACAATGATATTATTGTCTGATAATTGTGATTTTGCATGGAAACAATGATATTGACTGTTAAATAGTGATTTTGAAATAAAGAGTTTTTTTTCAAAAGTTACTTCACTCATTTGCAAGTCAAATTCAAAGCTAAAGGACATAATGAATTTTTAATTACAAGATCAAATTTGAAATTTTTTAATATATGCTTTTCAGACCTTCTTTGAAAGTATAAACTGGATTAGGAACTTTATTTTGGTGCTTAATGGAAAATTTAGATGCGTAGGTAAATATTTTGAAAAATTGTGCTTTCAAGGTTACAACTTAAGAGCAAAGGGTAAAAAAAACACCACCTAATATTTCATTTAGTGCTTAAAATTTAACTCACTTGTGAAATGTTCTCTTCAATGGTTTTTTAAACTTAGAATTTGATTAGTAAAAAGAGGGATGTTACATGTATGCTCTTCTATCTATCCCCTTTGGGGAACTTTTGGAATCAAAAGTGTCATCCTTATTTCAAACATACCTAGTCTAAGGCATAGAAATAATGTCATCTAAATTACTCCCTAAAAACTTGTAATAGTTTGGGTGATCTTGAAATGACCCTAAAGTCTTTCTATTAGTCATTTATTTTATTGTATCTTGGCTTGTTAAGGGGACTTCGTTACCTCTCACAAGTTATATAGAGAATATTTGACCTAGGGTTTCATCTCCTAACACTAACTTTAACCAATCCCACTAGGATCAAAGGTTTGAGCAGTTAAACCACCTTTTATTGGTAGAATTGCACATGGGATGTATCTGCACTTTGGACATCACACTACACTAAGCAAGCAATGGATGTAGTGGTTATAAAAAGTACAAAATATTTTAGAACAAGATAAGTGCCATGGACACCTAATTAAAGTGTGATTATTTTTTATCATGGCATGAAATTAACTATGCAATTAATCCATCTATAACATTCAAAAAATAGTTAGTTTAGTCAATCCCACATTGCCATACCCTTGATAGGATTTGGATGATTATACTTAGTATATTTTGGTCATTTTTGCTTGATATGTTTTGAGACTAAAACATGATTTTTTGTTTATAACCATGTCAAAACCAATTTGTTTATATGTCACTCTTTTATCTAAAGAGGCATTATGTTATCCATTTTACACCAAACTTGTGCCTTGAAATTTTTGTTAAACTTGTTTGTGTGTGTGTCACTTGAGTTGAGGTGGGTACTATTATAATTATCAAGTTTAAATATTTGAGTCTTTGAAATGTAACATTGATCACATAATTTAAGCATTATTACACTGTTAGGATACTAAATGTATTTTAAGACTTATTTACCATTGTATAAAAAACTATTTGTTTCAAACCATGTCACATCAACCATTTGGACTTTGTATATGCACCATCATGCTATCCAATATTGTTTAGATTATTTGGTCAAATCCTAGTTTTTAACATTGATTTCTTAATTAACCTTGTTCAATTTTGATTCAAACATTGATTTATTTCTATTTAGGTCTTAATTTGTGGGGCTGATACATATATCTTTCTCTTTTGAGTTGCATAACTTTGGTTAATCGATTACCCAAATTTGAAGACTATTGATTATCTATTTATTTAGTAGAGCTTATCCTCATCATTATTTGTGATTTTTTTGGAAGAACACAATATTTCTCCAAGAGCCTTTTTATTTTTGCCTTATACCAACTGATCATGTTTATGTTTGATTTCATGTGTCAGGTTTATGTCAGAATTATTTCCAAACTTGTTAGATTAAGTCAAATTTACATCATACCTTTGTTTCAAGCCTAGATTTTAATTTCATTTGGCCAAAAGTCCTAGATCAACCTATTTGAGCCAATACTTTGACTCTACATTTGGATAAAATACCTAGTGACTCTTTTCCCTTTCACAGTTTAGACCTTATTTGGAACACTTTGACTTAGACCTTTGACATGCTGGTTTTCATTCAGATGTTTGATGTTTTGTGTGTATAAAATTTGACATTAGACATTTAAAGTTATAATTTTGTATGCCGAATCTTAACACAAACCATTTTTGATATACAACTCCACCTTCTACCAAGTTAGATCAAGTTTGAACCATTTGTCCTTTAGACATAAGTTTGTAGAGTTTGTAGAATTCTAAGCCTTTTATTTTAGAACTTTCATCATTTATATGGATATGTCTATCTACACTTATGGTGGAGTCATGTATAATCTAACCTATGATAAAATTGACACACAAAATCCCACTAGAAACCCCTAGAGAGAAAGATTTTCTAAGGAGTTTTATTATTCTCCCTACAATATTCCATATGGGGAACATAGTCAAAATCCAAAATTTCCAAATAAAATTACCAATTGGGATGATATGGTTTATGAGGAGGACTTTTAAAACCCAAATATAGATAATGTTATTTTGGATATGGATCCATACCCTCTTTATAATAATTTTTACATAAAACATATTCAAGAACCAACTTATGATCTAACTCAAGATTGGGATGATATGGTTTATGAGGAGGACTTAGATGCTTTGGATTATATAAGTAATCAGCCTCTACCACATCTCACCATTCCCATATTAGGACCTCATCCTTTGGCTTTTATAAGTTAAGCTCCACAACACCCTTTCATCATTCCAAGACCTAGTCATTTGGCTTGTGTGAATAATTAGGCTCTACACCACCCTATCATTACCATTTTAGGACTTAATCATTTGGATCATGTGAGAAATCATTCTCCCCAATGCCCTACCATTATATAATCATATTCCATTTCTCATCCATTACTAATCCCATCACCACCTCAACCAAGCCAATCATTTGAAGACCAAGCTATGTTCTAAACTAGTATTTTCTAACTCATTGGAAACCAAGGATAAAATAACTAACCAATCCAAGATTTTTTTGTTGAAACAACCATTTATTATAAGTCAAAGTATGATGAATCACCTTTCAATCCTATACCGATTGTCAAAGAGTTTTAATTTGATTGGTCAGTCTTTACTGAGTCACTTTTTAATGATTATAACTACCTTTTGGAAAATCATTACCTCGACCATATGCCTATTTTTCAAGACCCTCATATTGACAAGGAAGTATCTGAGGATTTGTCTCTTGACCTTTTCCCCATCTTATAGGATTCCCACTATGACAATCCAATTTTTATGGAGTCAATCATAGCATTAAAAGTCATTACTTATCCAATCCCAAACATTCAACAATACATCATTGTAACAGAGTACCCATCAAATGAAGAATCAACATTAGAGTCAGGTTCTATTATTTAACCAACATCAAATTTAGTATCATCAATATAATCAACATTAGTCTTAAGATAAAATTCAAAGTCCCTTGATTCAGAATTATATTTAGAAACATAATACATTCAAGACTATTAGAATATTAGTTATGCATGCCTTGTAATCAATTTGAATACATTTGTGATCCTTCTATAGTTTTTGAGGATGAGTACTTCATCTTCGATACAAGTTATCTTATTATATTCTATGAGTATTGTGCTTCTAAATCCCCTTCCTTTATCATTCCACATACCATTGCCACTAACCAACATAGCCATATTATTAAGATTCCATCTCCCATAAGTGTTGATTTGGACTAATAGAATCATAATTTGTTGAAATACATCTATGGTGACATAGTAGTTTAAGAAGAGCAAGGATTACAAGACCAAATTAATGTATTAAAAGAACACTCTCCTAATGAAACTTTTTTAGAGGTACTAGGGGACAAACAAAGTTCAAACTTAGCATCTTTTAGTGAAACGTTTTTAGAAGCATTAGAAGACAATCAAAGTCAAAATCCAATGTTAATTAGTGAAACCTTCCAAGAGGCACTATGGGACAATCAAGATAACTTCATTGGAGAAAAACTCATCAAGGTACCAATATTTGAGCATAAAAATCCTTCACTACTTGATGAAGACAATATCAAAGATCAAATCAAAATAGCTTCCTATCTATATCCTAATCAAATGGTATCTACTCTCAAGATCAAACAATATAAAAATATGGTAGTCCTATCAAGAGCATCTTCAAAGGTATTCAGCCCTACCACATCCAAATTTGTGTCAAATCCAACATCAACAACATTATTTGTGACTAAAAGTCCCACTCTTCATTTATTTCCCTACCATTATACATTCCATTATCATCCACCATTCCATTAAAAAAACAAACCTGCCATCTATTATTTATCATTATTTACCATCCTTGGACATACTTTCCTTTATAGAGGCTAAAAAGATACCTTCTCTCAATGTTTTAAGGAATCTAAATCAATGATTGATGATGATCATAATAAAATTCTTGACATCTATATTTGTAGCTAGTTTTTGGTAGAGTAGTTATTCAGATGAGGTGTGGGCTAGCAATTAACATGATCTTGTATTCTATTTGTATCATTTATTGATTAAGATGTGCATCTCCACTTTATAAGGAATAATAGAATCATATGCCACTTATCATACCCAAGATAGAACCAAACATGTACCATACCATTTCATTTCCATGCCATTGCCATTGGTACATATACTTTTTCCATTATTTCATATCTCAGCCAATCACCTTACCACTTATGGGCAATAATCTTACCATTTTATCCAATTTATAAAAGCACCATTATCCTTAACAATGTCATTCCATCCTACTATACCATTCTTGCGTAGACCAAATCCTATTTTTAGTCATCTTATCCAATCCTATTTTGATCTTGGTTGATTTGGTTCTTATTACACTTTTCATGAGGGGATTCTAATCAGGTTTCAATTCTTAGTAGGTCTGTGTTTAAATTATAGTCTATAAAACTAGTATTATAGTTGATCTAGCAAGATATATTTCATCTTCCATCCTATATCAAGTTTGTTTATATGAACCTAATTATAACCACCTATGGACAAATTAGTGTTCACAAGTCTTGTTACTACTTATAAATACCTATGGGAAAATTAGTATCATTGGTCTAATCCATTGTATCCTAGTTATAACCACCTATGGGAAAACTAGGGGTAACACTTGTATATCATGCATTGCCACATCACCTCACCATTGTTGTTTTCATTTGACAAGCTATTTATCATATTTGAGAACTTATTGGGACCTAGTTGATTTTTCTTCACCTTTTATGTGGATTTAATTAATGTGACTTGAGGTCATTTTCAGATTATGTAGGTCATAATCAATTCATGTTGAGGTCACCTCAGTCAATTTAAGCCACGCTCTCACCATTTTGTGAGAATCCTAAGCCAAATCCTCTTGCCATTCTCTAATGAGTTTAGATACCTCTAAGTGCCAAAAAAAATTGTCATGTTTAAGATTAGTTAGCTATCCTTGATCTACCCTACTAGGGAAAAATCATTTTTAGGATGCTTTCTTTTACATTTGTTTTTAGGCTTTTTATTTGTTTATTTATTTTAGGTTATTTGTCTATTTATGTGTTTTTTGTGTGTTTGGTTTTTTTTTGTTTGTTTGCTTGCTTGCCTATTTTTTTATTTTTAGTATGGTTTCTTTGAATCAATCTATATGTATGTATTGGGTTATTCCTTACACACATTATTCTTGAGTCCATCTATATTCATACGTCAACATTGTCATCATGGTTTTTATAATTGGTGTATTATTTTCAAGTCTTTATTAGATCAAGAGTCAGTCCTCACTAACATTTTGGGATAATCTTCATGATGCATACTATCATTTTCTATAGCAAAAATGCACTTCAAGAAGGTCTAAAATCAATCTAGCTATAAAAGTTTCTCCTTAGCACCTTAGCAAAACCTTCCACCCATTTTGATCAAATTAACCCACTAACCATTCTAGTTATATTATTGCTAATAAGGATGTGCATCTCTTTGTTGGTAAGTACAATTGAATCTTTTATAATGATCAAATATTATTCTTTTATCCATTCCTTTCATCATCTTGTGCATCCTCATATGCCTAGTTGTTTGTGGATTGTTTATTCATTAAACCATCACATCTTCATTTGTGCCCACTCATTTGTAATATATATTCTATGTTATATCTTTGATTTATACTTTATAACCAGCCTTAACTAGGGCACAATCATCTTTATCCCTTTTTAATGGTTATAATTGCCTATGGGTAAATCATTATTTTTGACTTTTATTCCTAATTATAACCAACTTTGGGCAAATTAGTATCCATTTTAAATCAGTGTATGCAAGCATTTTATCATTCAGATTAATCTCACCCCCAATTTAATTTCATATTTTTCTTCTTGCTTATTTGAGGGACCATTTATCCAAATATGTGATGACCACTCCCTCGAGGGGGCATCATCATAGGCTTTTAAAAAACCATTTAGAGCTTTTTTATTCAATCATCATCTTATTTTTGGCATACAGGTCATTTGTCATTATTTGAGAATACATTACTATCCTACAATTTTTAATATCTTCCCAATCAATGGGCAAACTATAGACACCTAAATCTAGCCTCCAATGACCATCAATCAGGATTTTGACCAATTTCCACCAAAATGCACAATTTGGCCTAAAAACACTAAAACACATTAAAAGATTTAAATTTACATATTCAAGTACCAATTTTGGCCAAAGTAATCCTAAATGGGGTAATAAATTTTATGGGATAGCTAACTTTGATTAGATTATTTTGAGTCAAAATACTAATTTTACACTTGGGTGCCCTGGATTGCTCTTTTCTATCAAATCTCTTACACGAGACACATGCCTTTGTTATTTTATGTTGGAAACATCATAAATGGGATAATGGTTCCAAATCATTTAACATTAACTTCCAAATCTAATCTAGGAAAATTTACAGCCAATAATGAGACATTTTGACCAATTTGATTAATTTATGCACCAAAGAGCCAAGGTTTGCACCAAAGTGACTAATCCTGCTTAAAGCTAATTAATTCAAATCATGAGCCTAATTAATAATTTTATGGAGATTTTTGAATATTTTTCTTTGGAAATGAATATTGAATATCTACATCATCAAATGACAACATTTCTTTGGAAGACATCCCTAGGCCATAAATGCATAAAATATCAAGATTAAGCCACCCCATGCCTCATTAAGACCATCCATGCCTCTTTATTGCCTATATATTCTTAATATTTATGAAGGAATTTATTTATTTATTCCTCAAAAATTGAATGGATTCTTTTCCTCACATCTTCATCTTGAGATGGATGGTTCAGGTTCATTTTGACCATTTTGCATAATCTACAAATAGGAGGCCTTGCCTATTGAATTTTAAGATTGAATAATGCAAATTTATAATGCTGAATTTATACCAAAGCTTCATGAATATTAATATTTTAAAGCTAAATTGTTAATCCAAGCTAAGCTAAGCCAAAAACAAAGGTGCCAAGGAGATATAGAGGTAGCCACACTTTAATGATACAAACTTCATAAGTACAAGCCGAGCAAGCCACTTTAACAAGATATTTGGAGAATTAAAGGAAGGTGAAGGAAGGTTTTATTTACATTTTTTTTTCCATTCTAGTCTTGTTAACTAATCCCCCCTAGTGTCTAGGCCTAGACATGTTATTCTAGTTAGTGTGTTTCTTTCATTTTGTTTCCATTTTAGAACTAACATGATACTAATCATCATCTCTTGAGTCAAATTCTTAGTTTATAATGGTTAGTAATTATTTTGTCAAGGATGGAGCCATGTTGATAGATGAGACCCTTTACATTAATCACATATCTACTCTATCTCCAAATCTAGATCAGGGGGCCATTTTATAGATGGAAAACCAATCTAAGATTATTGGTTTTCCTATAGTCATTATTGATACAAAAATGTAGACTACATAGCCCCTTTTTGGATCCAAATAGGCCCATTTTATATCTACAAGAATGGATAATTCACCATATACATAGGTCCTTATAAAATAGAGAACACCATCATAAAATGAACCTTTCATGCTACTAAACTATGAACTAGAGGTCCATATTAAGATTTTATGTTGATCCTTTTATGCTCTTAATCACTGATTGCATGACTAATTATAATCCATGGCATTCAATCATGAATCAATGGTAACATATGCGCTTTGAAATCTTTCCCTAGTTTGTCCTTGGTCATATTCTTAATCTACATGAAGTCCCTTAGCTTGTCAACCTTTGATTTCATTGGTCATTGATCATGCCTCAGATCATTTACTCATTAAACTTTTCTCACACCATAGATCTTGATCTATATGATCGAGCAAGATCCATTAATCTTTCTCTTGACTTGTCAATCTCTATCTAAACTAGTACCACTTGGTAGCCCTACATTTACACTTAGGATATACTATCAATTTGTCTTCTCCTATACTTGTGCCACATAGTGGCCTTTAAGATCCTTGGCCTTTTGACTTGCTAGTGTGATGTTGATATTCTTGGTATGATTAGATGTCAACTATTAGATCTATTAGGACCACTATTTTAAATCTAAAGTTTACTTTATGAGATCAAATTTGACATCATTTCTCCTTTTATTTGATGTCCACATGATCATATTTGATGCCTACATGACCATCAAATTTAAAACACAATGGATTTTTTCTATTTCTTAAGTTTGATGTCCATGCGATCATCAAATACATCCATGATACCATCATTGATGTTTACATGATCATCATTTTTTAGACTCAAATGTTTTTTTCCATAGCTTAAAACTGATTTTTGCTTGAATGTCTCCCATTATTTAACCAAATTTTTAATCTTGGATTTATAAGTAAAAAGTTCATGGAGGTACCAAATTTACAGGAGATGTTCTTGATACCAAAATGATTATGCCCATTTGATCCACTAGTTTAGGAGCTTTCTAAGTGTGTTTGAAAAGCATTAAAGAGATAAACTATGTGTTTTTCATGATGTATGTGTTCTTATTATTTGATCATTTGAAACTAAAATGCTATTTTATGTAGCTCAAAGTTAACACTTGTGCGAATGTCTAGCTCTTCATGACCAACTTTGAATGCTCATAACTTTAGCTAGGAATCTTACACGACTTGAAATTTTTAGGATATGATCTAGGCATGAATAGATATATGGTGATACAATCCTTTGGATCATGAGTCTATCTAAGGTTAATTTATTAAATACATAGGTTAACTAGTCTACTTAGTTCCACATGACGTACTAGTTATGAAGACTTTCAAAGGTTTGTGTAATATAATCTATGTTCTTGAATGTTATGACCACTATATAAACCTGATGGATCCTCTTCTTTATAGATATAGACATTTTTCAAGCCTTTGGTCCACTTATTCCATTAAACCATGAAAAATCTTTATATGTGGGCCAAATTTGGCCAAAACTACCATTTATCACCTTAGGATGCATAAACTTCCCCTTAATCATTGCACCACTTAATTTTTTATTAGTTTAAAGTTTTTATCTATATTGGATTTAGGATACCGTTTCTCATTAGTTAATTACATGTGGTATACTTATTATATCCTAGATACACCAATTTTTACTATTTTTATATTCTTTTATTTATGTTGAGATGTAGTAAGAGCCATACCCTATATCTTATCCATAATATTTGTAAATCTATCCTCTCGACATTTAAGTGTGGATTATGATTTTTTATGCTTATGTTATTATAGGTCCTTTATATAATAATTATACACAAAATCTATTATTATTAATTTATTTATAGCCTACTCTATTGATAGAAATAAAATTGTTACAATTCATCCTATCTCGTGCATACTTTCTGGTGAACCTGACATGAATTTTATCCTACCTTTGATTTGATCATTATTATGTTTTTACTTCTTGATTCCTAGTTATATAATCACATCATCATACATTTTAATTAATATTTTATCCTAGGTATATTAGCTAGATCGATTTTTTCTCTTATGTCTGAAATTGTATCATCCAACCCAATAAATTTTTTCTTTCTCTTCCAAATCTATCAATAAACCTTATATAGTTATGTTTATAACTATTCTAGGTAAAATGGATCTATAAATAAACATACTACATAAATAAAACATTTAAATGTAATAAATTAATTTTTATATTTGTGTAATATATGATAATCTATTACAAATTTACCTATTTAATCATGTCTAATAAATACAACAAATGTTGTAAAACCAAGGGGTAAAGTGAGAATATATTCTTTGGTTTTTTATTTTGAACTAAAAATTTGACTCATATTCATCTCATATTAATGAAGAGGATATGTCCTATAATCACTCTATGTTATGTCTGTTGCTTCCACCTAAGCATTACCATAATCTCATGACACTATTGTCAACATAGGTGTCCATCCATAAATATTCACTAAAAATGATCCAAAATTCACATAGATTTTTATTGTGACCTATACATATACTTTGGCCTTTTAAACATGTGTGATTATGTGCAAAATATAGTCAATAATAAAAATCCTAGATCCTTTTATATTTTCACCTCTTCTGACTTAGTTAAAATGGGTTAGCGTGTGAGTCGATCTAACCCTAGCAACACGAATGTTGTTAAATGTTTCCTACATATCCATATACTCCAAATAAGGCCTCATACTATCATATAGTTCTACCTCCTAAGTATGTATGTAATTTCAATTTTGAAATTATATCCTCTTTATCCTATTTCAACCCTTGTTACAAGAAAATATGAATGACAATTATCTTTTGAATACTTCAAAATTATAGTTTTATCAATTTGGTATACAATGTAGCTCAATATATTTTGAATAAGACATAGTACATGACAATTGAGAATAATTATTGGTATATTTAAAATATAACATAATTTTGTATATATAGGTAACTATTTTGATTTTGATTCAAAACCTAGTCGATTTGTGAAAGCCAACAATAGAAAAAACCTATGGGGCTTAAAAAATGGTCATAGGATGAAAAGTAAAGAAAATGATCAAAAGATAAAGTGAGACACTACTATCAATGCTATTGTCCTAAACCATTGATAGTGTCTAGAAGCTTAAATACAAAAATGATTATAACATAAGAAAGGATACCTAATGTATACTAGGAAAGGGTATATTGGATTAAAAATCTATGAATGATTAGATAAAATCAATAAAAGGAAAATGAACATAAGGGTTCCATGTCAGAGCATGCCAATATATGTCTAACTCTCTATCAAAAAAATTATACATTCAAATATATGAAAATATACATTGAAACTATGCATGTAATAAATAAGGGTATTTACATCCCCACCCCACAACTAATAATTAAACAAAATGAAATTACTAGTTTAAAAGAAATAAAATGTGTACCTCATTTATATGACATAGATTGTCTTTTAGTTATCTTTGATTGAACCTATTGTTTTAATATTACCTAAAACCAAAAGCATGTCATAATTTAATCAGTGTATATAATCTAAAAATGATAAGTAGAAGAAAGTATCTAGACAAGTAAATAATAGGGATAGAATACACATGTATGTGTTGCATAGTGATGAATCTTGGACATTGGATCCACTTAGAAAGATATAAAAGTGGAAATAGACTAGAGACCTCATCCATTTTCCAATCATGAAAATGAGGGAGTACATAATCTTGGTACAAAACCCGAATATAATTTTATTGATGGAATGTTGATCATTACAAAATGAATCTATAAGAACAATTAGCATAAGAATTGCCTTGCCTTATCACATCCACATAAGGTGGATTAATAATATTATTAGATGATGGAAAATATTTATAAATAACATATTTATGTAAAACATATCTTATGGGAATCATCTATAAGTATTATTCCAACAACAAAAAAAACCCATAAATAGTGGTATTGAGACAACTAAGCTAGGAAATTTAAAATTACATTTTTATTATTAATACAAATATGGTGAATTAAGCATATAGGATATTCCTAACATCCTCCCTCTTAATTATTCATTTATTCAAGTGAACATGAGAGAAATTATCTAAATGCCTCAAATTTATCCTAGATAAGTGACTTGAAGATATCTACATGTTGTTGATATATTAGGTAATATTGGAGATAACTGCTATTGTTTTAAACATTTCCATGAATTAAATGTACATGCACCTCTATGTATTTTTTGTACCCATCAAATATAAAATTAAAAAAAAACTTCAATGCTAATTCATTTTCTACATAGAGTATTTTTGAATTATTTTTTGGTATAAAAAATCCTTAAAGTACACATATAATACAAGTTTCTTCATAGACATCTCCTCATACTTCATGATATTTTGATTTTATAGAGAACCTTGAAACATAATTTTTTTCTTGCTCCCCCATTATATTATTCTAGATCCCAAAGAGAATACAAATTTTGAAGTTGATTTCATGTCATTAATGTTTCCAACATGATATGAATATTTATATCCTATGAATAAAAAGTTATCAATATTCTTGTATTCTATACCAAAATCCATGGTTCTTCTAATGTATCTCAAAATCTACTTTTCTGCTTTCTGGTTAATTTTTTTAGATCTTGCATGAACCATGATGAATAACTAACATCATAACTAATGTTTATCCTAGTATATGTCAACTAAATGAGATTAATGTTGATGATTCTAAATGAACCATAGGTGCTCTTAGTATTTAAAGAACACTTCTAATTTTAGGATTTGAAAATTTAAGGCATGAGTTGCAGGTTTTGACAATCTAGTTACTTATGGTGAAATAGTAGCAAAGCAAGATAAACTATTCCATAATATTTATATAATTTAGTGGTTGGGAGCCACCATGTTCTATTCTTCATGAATTTATATGAATCTATGATAATGCTTAGTGAATTATGCTCCCGGTTTAGGCTACAGACTAATCTAAATGAATAGTTATAATGAAGCTAAAACTAAAATGATATTGGGGTAAAAAAGGAGCAAAGAGAAGGGTAAGGTAGAAAAGAAAAAAGTGATTACCAATTTTCTAATTTAAACATTATGTGAAAGCATCCATTTTAACTAAGTATGAATTCAAATTGATATATAATGTAAAATAACCTAAGCTCAAATTTCACTATATACTAGGTTAATTTCAAAGGATAGTGTGAAGGATCACCCGTAAGAACCAATTCTTCTTTAAATATTTACTACTATTTATTAGATAGCACATACACATCTTGAAAATAAATTAAAATAAAAAATGAAGTAGAACAAAAGATATTTTATTTGATATAGCAGGTTACACAAATTAGAAACCTTGTGATTGATAGGATACATCAGAATTCCAAGACACCATTCAAATTCAAGACCTTAACTAGAAATTGAGAGAAAAGCTAAAAAAGAGATATTTAACACATAAAACATGGACAATATTTGTATAATTCCTTTTATTATATTAATTTCTTCAAATGGTACAAATTTGCTAAAAAATCTCTCCTTTTTTACAAATGGTAATACATGCCTTTATAAGAAGATTATGAAGTATACTGGTCAATAACAAGATACATGTGTATAAATATAAGGATAGTTGTCCTTATAAGTTATAAAATACACTTGATTTTTACAATCATACTGACCTAGAGGCAAATATTCTAATGAAGTAGCATATGCCTTTACAATGGAATATTTTATTTCAAAATGTTTCAAAATTCTATAAAATAGATATTTTGTAATTTGCTAATGGGGCCTCTAATTGTCATTATTGGAGGATGCTCATGGCCTTCTCATGTTTTTCATCAACAAAATCTAGATCCGTAACCATCTTCATGATCTGTTCCTCCTCTTGATCAACCAAGTCATAAAATTCTTTATTGTTCTTATCCATACCCTCTTTAATGCTCTTGGATTCATTTATCTATTCCCTTGCATTGAATATCATGTCCAAGATTTTGATGTTATTAGCCCCATATTTGCCTTGGACATTTTTTTTTATTTCCTAGGTTATCAATGTTGACCTATGTTTTAATTCTTCATCACTAATGATCCCAAGGGCATTGGGTTGTGTAGGCTTTGTAAGCATGGTCCCAAAACGTTATTTAATTCTCGTAAATAATTCTTTATACTCTTTTAGGACCCTTTCCACACCATTATGCCATGTACTTAAACTTTTAAATTTTTCAATTATAATCCCTATAATTTCACTCAAATGTCACATACTGATAGTCTTGACATTTGGGATCTATTTCTTTGCTTGGATGTTGAGGAGTTTAGAAATTTTGTCTTCTAAGTCCTATCACAAAATGACCAAGATTTTGGCCAATGCACACTACCCTACCAATGCACTTTGACTTATTTTCATTAACTTAAGTGAATCAAACATGTCATAAAATGACTTATCAAGTATTTTGGTCATTGCATCTAGCATTAATAAAATTGCCTATGTTTTCAAGTTTTCCTTCTCCTTTTCTAAATTATGGATCCTCTACTTCAAACCATAGACTCTAGCTTTAGCTTATGCTGACTAGGACTCAATCAAACTTTCCACATCCTCCTCATTAATGGCAACCTCACCTAGTTGATGTCCTCCCATGAGGGGTAATCCTATAAATGGTTATATCTTCTAAAATATGAATTCTTTTATTCCAACCATGGTTTTCCTTATTGTTATTCTTTACAACCCAGTTGTTTCAAGGTTGAAATGGATGGTAGTAACTAGTTCCTTAAACTTGGAAGCTTTTAGTACCTCCATACCTGAGCTATTAGATTTTATTGGAGTATCTACCTTCTTTCCTCCTAGTCCTTCATTGGCCATAATTCTCTTTTCTTCCTGATCCTTTACTATAGCCTTTATCCAAGGATTAATATTATCTTATATCTCAACATCATTTACCCTTGTTGTGACCCAAAAATGAGAAAGGAAGGGGATATTTTGTAACTGTCCATAGATGAACAAGTCAAGAATGACTGGTCCATGAATTGGGAACTCATCACTAAATAGATTGACTTCACTAGTGGGATGAGTGAAGGTCAATCTTCATCTCTTCTTTGGTCCTAAATTTACTAGTGCTAGCTTTGCCTTTCTCTTCTCATAGGATGTTATTAGAAAAAACTCATTTATTATATCTTCTTTGGGCTCCCCTTCCTTATCAAAGTCATGGGATTCTATAATCTCCTTGAGGAAACCTTCATTTGTTTCTCCTAGTTCTAAGGTTATCATGTCTACGTATTGTATTAGGGAAGGTGTATTTTGTGGGATATTGTAGGATGGGGTCTCCTCTCCAATCCTTTCTTCCATTTTTATATCTCCCACTTTCACCTTTCCCTTGCCTTGTTCATCTTAAACTTGATCAATCTATTGTTGGCAATGTGTATATGGTTTCTCTTCCCAATGATGCTCATGAGTTGCTCTAGATGGCTTAGGTAATAACTGATATTATAAAGGATGCATTAACCATGTTTCCCTAGATGGCTTGTTATATTTTATTTACCTATGTTCAAGATTTATGTTGTGGCTTTGGACCATGTCCAATACCTCCTCATAATTCTTATCCTTAATATATATGATGTCATAGACATTGAGTTGATGTACATATTTTGTCTTTAAAAGCTTCTTATCCTTTAGATGCTCACCTACTACATTCTTTGGATCCCATATCTAGAGTTCATCCAGTTGGAACCCAAATGAATCCCTATGTGTGGACATGATTGCCAACTATTTCTAGTCTTTCATTATGGTTTTCCTAATATTAAAGGGGAAGGGGTGAAGTAGACCTTTCCACTTTTCTTTGCAAGTATTATCAATGCCATGGATTAGTTGAGAGGAAATTTCCTACTCTACTAGCTTATTTAAAACATATACTGGTAGCCTATAAGGTTGGGACATGATTCCTTCTATCTTGATAACTATGCAATTAGGATAATACCATATCTCCCCTATCATTTCAACATACCTCTTGATGAGGGGGTGGACCCTAGACATGGGAACACCCATGATGGCCTTGACTATAGCTAGATAAATCCAATCACAAAAAAAATGCATGTGATTCTTGTACTCCAAGATGTACAATTTGAAATATTATTATGAAATGGTAGTCTTATCCTCTAGTGACCAATTCCTAATCCTAGGGAAGGTGATTGAAGCAAGTAGGGTGTCAAGTAGGTATGATATCATGATGAATTTATTTGAGGTCTTTCTTTTGATGCCATTGAATTTTTTGGCTAGGAAAATACTGATTAAGTCTCTAATTAAAGGGGTAAGTTTCTCCTCCACCATGTAGTACACATATGGAATCCTAATCTTATTGACATAAGTAGTTTAAGGGGCACTAAAGGATCAGTTTAATAAGGTAATTATTATGCTAATACCCTCTCTAAATTGGATGATAGAGATATTTCACTCAAAGTTTATAAAGATATGAGGTCCTTCGTGTAGCCAAGGTCTAAGGACAGAGTCTAGATCATGGTTTTTGGTCCAATCTTTGATTATAGAAAGGTCTATATGGGGGAGAGGGAGATTATAGTATTTATATAAAGGTATGAGTTCCCCTACCTAATTATAAATTCATTATATATTCTACAATCAAAAAGTATGGGGGCAAGGACATCAATACACTGCAATACCTCTGGATTTGCTATGGTGTGGTGAAGGCCAACCATGTAGACTATAACTAGGTCATAGTGTCACCTACTCATGATGGTATTCCTTTGTTCCTCCTATGAAATGGGTTATAATTATTCTATCATGAATAAGAGCTTGAACCAATTCCTAGTGCCTTTGATGTTTAATGATGCGAGGTCAAATTTGGTATCTTGGAATATCTAGCCCTCATTATTTGTTATCAAATAGAGCTTCGTTTCCTCCTTCAATTACTACCTGCTAGCTGCCATGGTCTATATCTTTGCTAAATATTCACACTAGATTACAAACAATCTCTGTGAAAGCTCTTTTGTACATAAAAAAACATAATTAAGTTCTCCTTTGATCAAATTATAAAAAATTGAGTTTTTTCAGGTCAATTTTATGTAGGGTTTAAGGTTTTGGAGCTTTAATGGTATAATATATCTAGGCTTCAACTTATACATTTTTGATATTTGATTTGGACATTTACATTCATACCTTTATGTTTTTGAGCCAACAAGATCTCAAATTTTGTCTTTTTCTACTTGCATGGAGTCTATGTGGCATTGGTTTAGACTTTTCATGGCATTTTTCATAAATGACATTTGAACACTAGCTATTGTTATTTAAAATACCTTATTCTTTTCTCACTATAAGAATAAAGTCCTAGATTCATGTGAGCCATTGATTACAATTTGGTCCCTTGGTTGTGATTGGGTCTTTCTATCACAAACCTCATAGTCATGACACTTGGTGCTTTATGTACCTTCTTCATGATACAAATATTTTGGTCATTCACTTTTAAAATGAATATTAGACACATGATAAACTCATGGGCCTTTGAAAAGTCATTGGATACTTCATACCATTGGATTAAATCCTATGATGGGGATTGAACTGTTGATCCAAAAAAAATCCCAAACATTAATTCAATACATTACGAAAATCATGACTTAAGCTTAATTTCTTTAGGCTAAGGTTTGTTTCAAAATTATTAAGCATGAAATAAACCTTAGGATATTGAATTTATGCCTAAGTTTCCTAATTTATAAAAAAATGGAGAGGGTTTAAATAATCTAGGCCACCATGTATGAAAACCTTTGGTTAGCTTATATTCTATGTGACAAGGACCTCCCTTTTTTAAAATAAGACTTATCATAAGCTCATAGTTTAAGGTTCATGATATTTAAAAAAAAATTCCATGAGGACCAATAAATATAAATTTAGACTAAGTAGTTATATCATAAGACCACTTCCATATCTTGTAGGTCAAAGACTCCCATTTTTATGATCTTTTGATCATTTCCTTTAACTTTTAAAGCCATTTTTTAGCCTTCTAGTGAGATTTAGAAGTGTATTTTGAACTCGAGCATAATAATTCATCAAATTAAATTTGAAGGTTTTGAAGACACCATATACCTCTTCACAGACACCAAATGATAGTTGTACAAATGTCAGTTTTAGGCTACTGAAGTTTTTTATTTGATGGGATTAAGGTTGATAATCACATCGACATCAAATACATCCTCATAGATGTTAAATAATGGTCACAAGAATGCCAATTTTAATCTCATCAATTTACTATAACCTATTGTGAGAATACCACTTGGCACATCCATGGGATCTCCTAAGATCTTGGACTATTTTCACTCTATTTGATCAAAATTGGTGATGAAGTATCAAACATCAATTATGATTTGAGAGCTTATTTTTGGTTGGTTACTTTGTCAGATGGGACCCAGCTGATTTTGGTTTTCAAATGTGAAGGCAATATGTCTCGATATTTTGGGCCCTCCATATCCTTTTGAATTTTCAATTATGCTTTGCTTGGTTTAATCAGGGCCTAGAGAGTAAGCATAGATCATCAGATCACCAAAGATGTATGTTATTTAAGTCAAAGTTTGGGTTATCCTCACTCCATTAGATCAAATGTTCTAATAGAGTGACAATTGTAAGATCCTACAAGATGAAAGGAAGTCAAGTTATGACCATGGAGACATAAAATACTTAGGCTTAAGGTGTTAACAATAAGGTCATGATTGTATTAATGAATATGTTGGGGCTTTAGTATTAAAACCTTAGGCTAAGTTGGAAAATATTAAAAGGACCCTACAAGATGACATTAGTTAGTTCATAAGGAACTTTAGAAGAGGTGGAAATAATAAATGGGACCAAGTTTCTTTGTAAAGTTGTATTAAAAAACATGAGTAAGCTTAGAGTATGCATTTTATGCTTAAGTCCATAAATGAATTTTTAAATGGTTCCCACCAATTTGGTTCTAGCCTTTATTAAAATTTAAATTGAGGGTTTTCTAGGGTGTTAGATACATAGTTTTTGGGAACACACACCATGGAAGCTCCAACTAAAAGCCAAATGAATCTCATTAACATTGGTCATCTAGATTAAAGAAAATCAAAACCCATATGAGCCTATATTTTAATAAAGTGGATGACCTTCAAGTTATATAAACCTTGACATGCTGAAATTTCCATTTTTTATTTTGAGGGTTTCTCAAGGGTCCTAATTCAAAAAATGGGGGTATGTTGGTCCCAAAAAATGGTGACTCATGGGGTAAACATAAGAATATGTTAGAACCTAGGGAATCTAATCAGACACATAATTAGGTCATCCATTTCATTTGATCAATATCACCATCTAGACAAGGTCACAATTTAAACAAACCTTACACTTGAGGTTTGAAGGTCAAAAATTGAGACATATCCCAACTATGTGTGCTTTGACTCCACTTGCTATTTTTCATGGGGTTAAATAAATAAATTCTAGGTTTTATGTCCTTAATCACTTACCCTAACTCATAAAATGCTAATATATTCATTAGGAACCATGTTTCTAGCTTAGGGAAGGCTTTGGCATTGCTCTGTTGCTAGCCATATGTCCATAGCTTTGAAAGAAATCCTTTGGTTTCACTCACAATGTTGGTCCATTTTCAGTCAAACATCGACATCCCTGGTGGAGATTACCATAATTGTCAAGGGATCTATAGCTCTACCAATTAGAGCACAATTGATTACTTTCTTATATGCAATTAAACACGGAATTATACCAGAATGATAAAGTAGCTAGAAACTTGAGACAACAAAGAATTTGAGAGACAATACACACTCTTGTATTAGAAATTAATAGAAGAAAATACAATAAGGAAGATGCCACTTCTTCCTCCACCTCAAAGGCTTGCCACACCTCAAGAACTTTTTCCCTCTCTCTCTTGCTCAACACAACAACTCTAAAGCCTGAGTTGCTATCCCTCCTTAAATGCTTTAGCTGATCTCCTTGACCTTACACCTATAGATCTTCTTGACCTTGCTAGCTTCAATGCCTTTACTTACCTTAGAATAATTACAATACATGCCTTATGGGTCTTTAAATAGAATCCCATGCTTAAAAAAATAGAACTCTAACTACTAAAATTAGACACACAGCCCGTGACTTAAATTAGCCCCTTAGCATGCAAACACTCTGTTCAACTAACTAGCTGTTCATGCAACGAACAGTTCTGGACTGCACAGGCAACCGACGCCGGTCCTTGCTTCTCTGGTACTGTTGACGTCGGCTGACTCCCTGTTGTCGCCAGTTTCCTTCTCCACTATCTGTGACCGACGTCGGTCATGTTGTCAATGCTAGTTCCTCTGGTTCTTCAGCATCCTTCCTCTTGTGTCTGCAAATGGTTGAAGCTTTTAGCTCCACACCACAATAATCTCCCACTTGGAGATAAATAGCTGCAACTTGTACCTGTACCTGTACACCATCTATTTTGTTCCTTAGGCTCTGTATCCCTCTTTAATGTCACTCTTGAAGACCAACCACCATGCAAACCTGTGATGCAATACCTGTATCTTATGCCACAAGAATTTTGCTATTCCCAAATTCTCCATGACATACTTCTGAACCAACTCTACCCATAGATTAGAAAACTCCCTGTATATGAAACCCTGCAATAAGTAACACAATACAGTAACAGGATAATGTAGCTAATATTATCCAACCTGGTAAAGATAAAATACAATGGTCAAACCTCCATTGTTCTGCAGTATAATCAAGACTATATACCATAGCCTTCTATCTCATGTATCCATCCACTCTCTTCTCTAAAATGGGAATCCATCCCTCTATCCAGTGCTTTCTTCTAGCTGACAACACTACCAACAAATACCTGTTTGGTTCTCCAAGGACTCACACTCCTCATCCATGCCAAGCTCCCACTGTTTCTAAATTCTACCTGCATTGCTTCTTCCATCTTCCTAGTTCATGACTATCAGTAAGCAATATAAAGAAGGTGAACAATGAATATGAGGTTCACATACCTTTCCTGACCTCCACATGGGTGTTTGAGACTTAGTAATTCACCCAACATCTATTTTAGTGACTGATCTAGGCCATCTCCCAGTCTGCTCCTGACTGATGTCAGTTCCCTGCACTGACCCTGACTGCCAACGTCATTTCCCTGGCTGATGCCGGTGTCCCTCCTGCTGACGTCAGTCCTTATGACCGATGTCGGACTTCTCCTATCTGACCTACCGACCCTGCTGGTCTGCACATGACCGATGTCGGTATCTGGATGACTGATGTCGGTGCCAAGCTACCGACATCGGTGTCTGTGTGTTCCTGTAAGTGATGAAATTTTCATCTACAAGCTCTTCTTGGATCAAACCTCTATCCATGCTATCCTGCTCAGACTTATTCAGCCCCTGTGACTGATCTATGTCCTTCATCTCCTCCATAAACACCAAGGCTTCTTTGTTCCTATCAAAAGCATCAAACTTCATCTTTCTGTAATGAACCGTATTTATGCTTTCCAAATTTGAATGCATACCTTTTGAATCAAGAACTTCCATTCCCTTCCTATTCTTGTGACCAAGCCTATTAGGCCACATCTTCGAATCTACACCAGAAGTAGAATCAGTAATACAAGTAGACAGATAAAGAGTATCTACTTTCTTACCTCTTGCTAGAACAAGTGCTTCCTTGGTAACCTTCCAAGAATCCACTGTGAGGGTTATTATGCATCCCTCATCTCCCAACCTTCCTACAGAAATTAGACTCTGCTTTAGAATCAGAACATGCATGACCTCTTTCAACACCCACATGTTGTCAATTTGCAATCTCAGCTGCACTTTCCCTTTACCAACTATCTAACAAGGCGTACCATCCCCTAAATAAAGAACTCCAAAGTCTCCCTGTTCATACTCATAGAACAAATCTCTGTTTGGGGATGCATGAAAAGATGAACCAAAATCTAAAATCCATGATCCTACATAACTATCTGAAGAAAGTATGAGAGCATCTTGCATCACAATATTTGCATCCTTTGCTTCTTCCATACCTGCATGTTGATTCTCTTTATCTCTCAACTAACACTCCTTTGTATGTCCTTTCTTTCCACAAAACCAGCAGGTAATACCTTTGGACTCGGATCTCCTTCCCGACCTTGATTTCCCTTGCTTAACCTTCTCCCTTTACCTTTCCCTGCTTTCTACACTTAGAGCATTCCCTGATGATTCACATGTGCTTCTCCTGCGTATTTCTTCATTCAAGATCACACTCACAACATCATCAACTTTTAAGATTTTAGAAGCAGATGTAGAATTACTTACTGCCATAACCAAACCATCCCAACTTTCAGGCAAAGAACATAAAATCAAGAGAGCCTTTACCTCATCATCAAAAACAATATTGACTAAAGCTAATTGGTTTACCAAACCATGGAAATCACTGAGATGAGTATGTATCGATCCACCTTCCTGCATTTGCAAAGTAAATAGCTGCTTCATAAGATATACCTTATTAGAAGCTGAGGGCTTTTCATATAAATTTGCCAAGGACTTTATCAACTCTTCCATTGTCTTACACTGTGATAAGCTGGAAATCACAGATGATGCAAGGCTCAGCCTTATGGAACCTAGAGCCTTCCGATCAAGAACGTTCCATTCTTCATCCTTCATATCTATGGGCTTGCATGCAAACCTACCCAATGGTAAGTACAAATCCTTTTGATATAGATAGTCCTCAATCTACATCCTCCAATGTTGATAATTCTTGCCGTTAAACTTCTCCATTCATAGCCTACTTTATTCTGCCATTGCTGAACTCCCACTCAATCAGAAAACCCTATGAATGACCTATAATAAAAAAACAATACCCTGCTTCCTGCAAACTGTAGCTCTGATACCACTTGTCAGGGGATCTGTAGCTCTACCAATTAGAGCACAATTGATTACTTTCTTATATGCAATTAAACATAGAATTATACCAGAACGATAAAGTAGCTAGAAACTTGAGACAACAAAGAATTTGAGAGATAATACACACTCTTGTATTAGAAACTAATAGAAGAAAATACAATAAGGAAGATGCCACTTCTTCCTCCACCTCAAAGGCTTGCCACACCTCAAGAACTTCTTCCCTCTCTCTCTTGCTCAACACAACAACTCTAAAGCCTGAGTTGCTATCCCTCCTTGAATGCTTTAGCTGATCTATTTGACCTTACACCTGTAGATCTTCTTGACCTTGCTAGCTTCAATGCCTTTACTTGCCTTAGAATAATTACAATACATGCCTTATGGGTCTTTAAATAGAATCCCATGCTTACAAAAATAGAACTCTAACTACTAAAATTAGACACATAGCCTGTGACTTAAATTAGCCCCTTAGCATGAAAACACTCTGTTTAACTAACTAACTATTCATGCAATGAACAGTTCTGGACCGCACAGGCGATCGATGCCGGTCCCTACTTGTCTGGTGCTGTTGACGTCGGCCGACTCCCTACCGTCGCCGATTTCCTTCTCCACTGTTTGTGACCGACGTCGGTCATGCTGTTGATGCTAGTTCCTCTGGTTCTTTAGCATCCTTCCTCTTGTGTCTGTAAACGGTTGAAGCTTTTAGCTCCACACCACAACAATAATCACCTATGTCTAAAAGATTTTGATTCTAAATTATATCCTTATTTTTGTATTTTCTTATAACTTTATGATTTTAGCTAGGTTGGGAACTAAGATAAACAAGTTTTAGGATTTGGTCAAGTATTTGATATTTTAAAAAATCACCTATGGTTTCAAATCTTACCTAGGAAAGGATATTGATTAAGTGATAGGCTGGGGTATACCTTGATAATTTGAGTTTTTAACCCACAAGTGAAAATCTTCTTAAAACTAGTTTGAGGTCAAGGCAATGGTTAGGGTTTCATGAAATGATTGACCTTTTCATTGGGTTTTACTAGTTTCTCCATGTTATAACATTATGCTTTATTTTTTAGAACCATGGTCATCCTATGCATGGGGTTCATACCTAAATTTATGAATTGGGGGCATGTTTTCAAGCAAAATTCATAACTTATAAGATTAATATTGTCCTTATGGACTTATTAGAATCAAGGAACAAAGCAACAGGAAAGAAACACATAATAGAAATCAAGAAAGGAAAACAAATAAATATGTACATGCCTATGTACATATAAGGGACTAGAAGGAAAGAACATGGAAATAAACTAAGTAGCCTACCTATACTAATCTAACCATCTTATAGTTTACTCCATGAAGACCACATGAGGAGTAACAGAGAAGTATTATTTGAAATACTAGCCATTATTGGCCTATGTAAACTTTGCTCGCTATAGATATTTGAGCTTGAAGGTATTATTCCTAAATGTTTCTATTATCTAGTATTGGCCAATCCATAAGGGTGTGAATTTTCCATGTTTTCCCTTAGGCTCAGATGCTTTATCTTAAAGGAGAACTAGGTCTCCCTATCTGAATACCTTAATCTTGGACCTTTTATCAAACCATCTCTTGACTATGGTTTGATGCTTACTAAAATCAATAAATGTCATCTCTCTTGCATTTTCGATCTGAATGATGTTTAGAAATCTAGAGATTTAAATATCTTCACTTTTTTCCATATATTCCTACATAAATATGTATGTGGGAAATTTGAGAATGATAGGAAAAATGGTTTCTTGCCCATACACAAATATAAATGGTGAATCTCTTAAGGCTTGTTTAATTTTTATTCTATTATCCCAAAGTGAAAATTAAAGGATCTTATATTAGGTTTTGGACCTATCTCTTGATTACCTTCATTAGGTATTCATTTGTTGACTCAAAGACTCCATTCCCATGGGGATAATGGTTGGATGCAAACTTGAGAGATGCTATTATCATAGGCCCATTTGGTCATCTCTATAGAAATGAATGCAAACCCATTATCACACATTAGAGATATTGGATTTCCAAACCTACTATAGATGTTTTCTTCTAAGAAGTTGATCACCTCTTCCATTCTACATTGTTTAGTGCCTATAGATTTAGTCCACCTCATACAATAATTAGTGGTAGTAAGGACATACTTGTGACATTTAGATGAGTTGGGGTTGATCACCCCAATAAAGTCTAACCCCCATTGAGAAAAGGGTTGTTCAATCATGATTGGTTGTAGAGCCATTGCCACCTTTGGCTCTTTGGTGCTAAATATCTAACATGAGTGACATTCCTTCACATGTTTATGAGCATCCTTAAAAATGGTTGGCCAATAATAGCTAGCTCTAATAATTTTTGGGTTGTGGTTCTCCAAGATGGATGTCCACTACCCAATTTTTCATGTAAGGTGCTCATGATTTAAGTGGTTTCTTCCTATGAGACATATCTAGAATAAATCTCTTTGAAATTTATTATATACAAGGCTTTATTCTTGAATAAGTAGTGGGTTTCCTTCAATATTAGGGCCCTCTTTTGATCCCTAGATAATCCTACATGATAAGTACAATTAATTAATAAGTGTATGATTGAACTATACCACTCACTAGATTGAAATTTTTGTTGATCTACTTGCATAATACTTAGCCTAGGGTTAGTTTTAGCAATTATCTAGATCAAACCTTGACACCTTACCAATTTTGTTGTTTTCATCTCCAAGTCATATTCCTATAAAATTGGCATCCACATACCTCTTTGTTCTTTAAGCTCATTCTAAATTAGCATAAGTTTGGTGGTAGGGTTAGTTAAGATAACATGTATCTTATTTCTAAGGATGTAATGCCTGAATCTCTTAACTACCACAACTAATGCATATATATATGTTTATCAATCAATGAATAATTTAACTCTACATTCTTGAAATTAGTGTTCATAAAAGTGATTGGGTGGTTACACCATTCAATTTTATAAGTTAACATTGTATCCATAGTGTATTCAGATGCAAAGGAATAGAGGTAGAAGTCCCTTGAGAAATTAGGACTTATAAGGACTAGAGATCGACTAATCGCCTTCTTAATATCATTATATTCTTTTTTTAAATCTTCATTCCATGTGACTTTGGCATACTTATTCATTATGTCATTTAGTGGTTTAAATTTTTTTTTAAACCAAAAATAAACTTTCTTACAAAATTTATTTTACCAAAAATTGACTTTAGTTCATTTTTACTATTTCAAGGGTCTATTCTAGATATGGCCTCTACTCTTTCAAGATCTATAGAGATCCCATCTTTGGTTTTAACATGAGCCAATAATTTTCCTTCAATAACACAAAGGATACTCTTATTAGTGTTCATGTAAATTCCATACCTTCTACATCTTTCAAAAACTTATTGTAAATGCATGAAGTCATCTTCCCTATTCTTAAAGAAACTATTAGATCATCCATATAAATAATGATGCATTTACCTATCAAGCAGTATAAGGCCTGGTCCATATCTCTTTAGAAGGTGGATCCTACATTTATTAGTCCAAGGGGCATTCTCTTATAAGTAAAGGTCCCTAACTTTGTGGTGAAATCTATCTTCATCCAATCCTCTCTATCAACACACACTTGGTTGTACCTTGAAAAGCCATCAAGAAAAGATAGCATAGCTAAACCTAAAACAACTTGAATCACTTGATATAGGGAAGGAAGGGGGTATTTGTCCTTTAATATTATTTGTTAAAGTTCCTAAAAACAATAAAATGTCTAATCTCACTATTATTCTTCCTGACTGGTACCAAATTAGCCACTCAAGTGGAATACCTAATGGGGAAGACTATCCTAGCATCTAATAATATTTTGACTTCCTAAAATATCATGGGTTATAGGAAAAGGTTTACAAGCCTTTGTTTCTACTTAAATGGTTTGAATCTTTCTATAAGCGGTATATCATGTTTGATGACCCTTGGATCAAATATTTTCAAGTCATCATACGACCATGCTATGACATCTCTGTATTGGGAAACAAACTCCTTAGCTTTTTTTTTAATGTTTATGTAGGATTTTGGAACATTTAAAAACTAAGGTTGATCATGGAGGCTAAGATCAACAACATTATAATCCTTCCCATTTACCTTGGGAACCTTAGAAACCTCAGCCAATTTTTCTTGATCAAATAGTCTCTCTAGAGTAATCATCCCCTTAAGGATCTTATTATCATTCGTTTGAATGACTTTACCCTTAAATTTTTCCCCCTTAGATGAATTTCATTAGTCTCATCAATGATATGAGCATCAAATGCCCTATAATTGGTCATGAAATTCAATATCTACTAATCATCATTGAAGACTTGGAAATGGTTAACATTGTCAGGTACTAAAGTTCAAGGGATCAACTCAATGCTAAAATTAGGGGAATCTTGGTTGGGCATGAGATTGGTCACAATAGATTCCAACTTATTAATAGATTAGTTTTATCCCCTTGGGATGGAAATGATACCAAAGGCATAAAAGGATTCAATTAGATTTGAGACCCTAAATTTATACTTTTTTAGGTATGAGAGCTTACATTGGTATGTACTTCTAATTTGGTTTATCACTAGTTCTAAATCCTCATAAACTAGTAACTCTTTAACTTTGTTTTTTATAGAAAATTGTAGGCCTAAGATAAGGGCTTCATATTTATCAAGATTTTTAGTAAAAAGGAATTAGAGCCTATAATAATCATGATACTTTATATTAGTGGGGTCAGTTAAAACAATAAAAACACCTAATCTAACATTACACCTAACACCATCAAATGCAACTTCCATAGTCCAAGAACAACATGAGAACCTTTGGGATCACATACCATATCAGTATCTAGGGTGAAAACCCCTATGTTTGAGCTTATTATGTTGACCCTCTCGTTCAAAACATTATACTCAGTTATCATATGTTTCATTCTTGTTTCTCTCTCAACCTTGATTTGATTAGGGACTCCTTTCCAAGGTATCCATAGATGTGAGCAATTTGTGGACATGTAACCATTCAAATCCTTGGTCCATTCCCTAATCAATAAGATTCCATAGATATCAGGTATATCAACAACCTAAATATCAAAGAATTTTTGCACCCTAGGCTTAAAATCTAGTTACATGTGAACAATTAAAAGTTCCCCAGTTACCCTAACTCTAGATTTTTCTAACTGAGTTACCACTCTATTAGAATTAATAGGGGTTAGGCCTAGTTGTTTGTATATACCTATAGGCATGATATTATTATATGCTCCTGAATATAATAAGAAATTATGTAAGTTCTTACCAAACATCCTTATAGTGAGCAAGAAAGGAGGAGATTCAACCTTGGCCTTGTGCATATTCACATCGGCATGTTAGTTTGTGGTCAATTTTTAGACTTAAATGATTCCAATAGGAGGTCCTTTTACTTTTTAATTTATGTATGTTCATGAAAATTGATATTATACTTTATCCTTTTCATGTCTTCAACTATGTTATAACTAGTCTTAGAAGAGCTAAGAATTTCAATGTTGGGTTTAGAAGTGCTCCATTTAGAAGGCTTAGGATTGTTATTTGAAGAAGCATCTAGAGGAGTTCCAAAATTATTTAGAGGTGTTAAGGTAGTTAAAGGTTACCTGTAATCTCTATTCCTTAATGGATAGGTCTTCTTTAAGAATTATTGAAAGGGTTGGATCTCATCAGGTTCATTTTCCTCTTGAAAGGGGAAATCAAAGGTGTCCACCATAAATTCTTGATCAGATGACTTAGGTCTAAAGGAATTTACACCATTTTATTTTTTAGGGACCACTTCAAATGTATCTAATTCCTCCTAAAAAGCCTTAAAATATTTGGAAAATTCTATACAATCAAATTCCCCATGCTTGATTATGCAATGTACCCTATAATAGTTAGGTAATGCAATATCAGTGAGGTTAATGCCCATAGTCTTCTTTTAGAAGATGACTCATTATTTCTATTATTATGAAAACTATCATTATGAAACCTATTAGTTGGCCTATTATACATTTTAAATGAGAATTTTCTACCTAAACTTTTAGTATTATTTCCAACTTGTTTTGGTAACTAAATAAAATTAGTGCTCAACTTTCAGACCATTTTTAAGATAGAGTCATTCTCATTTTTAGGAGTTTCAAAATTATGTACCTAATTATTGTTAAAAAATAGTATCATATCCCTTTGATCATTTGTATTGAAGATATTAGTAGTATGATTTAGTAATCCTAAATTTATATTGGGAGTTGCATGACTTAATGGAAATTGAGTTAGGTTTGGGAGCTAGTTTAATGTTGGGATATTCTAGTTATTATTTGGAAACAAGTTCATCAAAGGAATTTATGGGTTGATGTTTGGCACATAATATGCCATTTTACCTTTGGGTTGCATTTGATCATTGATGGTTACTAATTAAATATAGGCTCTAGTTAATAATGTTTTGGTTGGCATGGATATCTTCAAAAACATAGAGGTCATGGGATCTATTGCATCTTTGTAAATCTCTAAAGCAAAGACATCATCAAGGTTGTAAAGGTCTATGGTCCTAATAATTATTTTTTGAAAGATAGCATTAAAGGACCTAATAGGATCACTTACATATCTTCTGATAGTGGTGAATTGATGGTAATAACACAAGGACTCACAATCTCACCAAATTGATCAATGAATGCATTATTGAAATCATCTCATCTCATGATGTAAGTATTAGGCAAATTCAAAAACCAATCATAAGTAACATATTTAAATGTAAAGGGGAGTAACCTACAAGCTACATCCTCATGCACAAAATTAATCACTATTAATATATCATTGAAAAACTTTATATGTTCCTCATTAGATACTATACCTATTGGGATAAAGGTAGGCATATATTTCTTAGGGTTTCTAGGGAGATCATGTACCACACCTAGTACATTGATGGAGGACTCTCCCAACCAAGCCAAACTTAGACAAATATTGAAAGCATAGTTACCTTAAAGGGGTGAATTTATAAAATATCTAGACCTCCTCCATCTACCTTTGTCACATTTGGCCTTTCTATGAACCTTAAGTTTAAGTAAAGGCTCTCTGGTTTTTGAGTGTGATCTAGTTCTATTCATGGATAACTCTAGCTTGAAATTTGAGGATCCTACCTAAAATATGATGTATCATGTCAAATTTTATAAATAATAAGAGTTAGATCTACAGATTGAGCTTATTTTACAAAGGTGGTATGAAAAACTACAAAGGATATTGATCTTTGACTAAATTAGCTCAAAGATGCTTTGATTACATGAATACTATATATCTTTGCAAGTATAAGCCTAAATAAGCTTATATCTATGTAATATATGCCTACCTTTGATAAAACCAAGCCATATTAACCTCATATACTATGGATATTAAAATTTAAAGCTAAATTTACTAGAAATAAGCATCAATGCTCAAATAACTTCAAAAGAAGTGTAGAGTAAAATACTCTACATTTTTATTTTGAGTTTCAATTGTGCACTCCAAGTTTTGTCCCTGCACGTTTTAGTTTCGAGGAAGTGAATTTTTTGACATAGAGCGTGGGCATGAGTTTTCATTATTGCCTAAATTTTGTCTAAGTATCAAAGTTACATGGAACATGCCAAGTGTCATCAACTGGGACACATTATAATTTCTATAAGTTGCATGGAACATGCCACGTGTCTTGTTATATAACTCAGTAGACTGTGACAAGTGTCAGCATCCATGTTTTAAGTTTCTTATGAGTTTCAAAATTTTCTTTAGATAAGGTTTTCTTAGTGCACATGGAGGGTGCCAAGTGGCAACTGCGGAAGGTTTCAATATGTTTTTTAAAAGTAGTGAAAGCTGCCATGTGTCCTTAGCTAAAGCTCATCAGAAGCCACCATGTGTCCCTAGCTAAAGCTCAGTGGAAGCCACCATGTGTCCCTAGCTAAAGCTCAACAGAAGCCACCAAGTGTCAATAACCATAGTTTCTTCATTTTGTTTCATTATTGAGTAAAGATTGTGGTGGGCCCTAGGTTTTGTTTCTAAAGTAAGTGGAAGCTACCAAGTGTCATCATCTGTGTGAATCTAAAATAAGTCTCGAATGTTTCTATAGTGTAGCTAAAGCTCAGTGGAGACTGCCACGTGTCACCTTGCATAGTATTTTCAAAAAGTATCTAAAGCTTTTATAGATGAGTAGAAGTAGCCACATGTTACTTTTTAAACTCAACAAAAAGTGCCACCTATCCCCATTCCCCTTTTGAAGCTACTCAAGCAAGAAGTGTTATGGGTTCCATTTTCTGTAAGTTGATAAAGTTTCAAAGTAGTGGACTATGATAGATGTCAAAGATAGATCACTCCTGATATAAATACACAGTAAAGAGTATAGGTTACATGGAAAGTGTCATGTGTCTAAGTGCCACAGAAGCTACCAAGTGTCATTTTCTAGTGCCTCTTCAATAATGAGATGGTTTTCAAGTGAGGCAAGTAGAAGCTACCAAGTGTCCTCACCTATTTCATAGTGGGAAGTGTCACGTGTATCTAATTCAGCCAATGAACTTACAGGGAGACTAAATGTTTCAGATTCAAAAAATATCTTTTGTTAAATACTTCCAGTTAAGTTAGAGTTTAGCTAGACCATTGGGAAGGGAATGTGTGGGAAATATTGAGCTATTCTAATGCTATAAATATAGGTGTAGATGAGGGGAGATGGGGATATCAAAAATCATCATCAAAAGAGAGAGAATTTTCTATAAGAGATTATTATCAAGAAGTTTTAGACATTCTTTTTGTGGCCAGTAATATCATTTGCCTTTATTCTATTTTCTTGATTTAGAAAGTTTGTATAATTGTGCATATAGCTATGCCTTTTATGTGACTGGAAAATTAATAAGAAGATTGAGTTTTGAGCCTTTGTTGATATTTTTTGTGTTACTACAAAAATTGTCTAAGTTGTGATCCTTTGATTCTATTTGTTTTCATCTTTTACATTCATCATGCATTGTTTGCTCTTTAATGCAATTAAATCCTAAATATATCTTTAATATGCTTAGTATTAAGGATCAAATTAAACTCAGGTGCATCACCATAGTTAAATTTTATTTCATTGCATTGGTGCTTCCATTTAATTTCTATCCCTTTTCTCATGATACATTTGAGATAAAAAAGAGCCAACTTCTTTAAAATCAGGAGGTCATTTCAAGTCATAAGTCCCACATTCCTAAAACTTCCCATTGTTGGTGTTGGAAATAGTGTAATTCTAAGAATCAATAATTTTTGGCATGACCAGTGGGACTACACTTTCTTGAAGTTTCTTTCAAGACTGTATGAACCAGAGAGCTATAAGGAATCAGAGCTATGGACCAGTAACAAGATCTCAATCTACTGTGAACCCAAGTATTCTTTTACCACCATTGATAACTAATTCAAGAAGGGTCAATTAGTTTACAGCAACACCAAGAGCAAACATGGGAGCATCTATATCCCAAAGGAATTATGCAAGTTGGAAAACTAGTAGTCCTCTGATTCTCCCAATACCGCCAACTACTTGGGATCCTATTCCAATAAATGCCTTGAAAGCTCTACCCAAATTTAATGGTCAAGATTTCAAAACACCTAAAGAACATCTATAGGATGTGTTTGATGTTTGTGTAATACATGTGATCACACAATAGAATGTGGCTATAAGATTGTTAGTAGCTTCTTTTAATGGGAAAGATCTGGACTGGTACAGATCTTTGACCCTAAATACAATATCTACATGGAATCAGCTTGGAGATGCTTTATTTGAAAGATTTGAAGAAAAGGGTGATAAATCTTCTTTGTTGCAACAATTGATTACGATCAAAAGGGCACCACAAGAAGTAATGACTGCTTTCAATTCAAGATTTTAAAAGACTTGGGAAAGAATTCCTACTACATCAAGACCATTACCAAGTATGGCTATAGTATTTTATCTTAAAGCCTTAAATTTAGATATGTTAGTAATGATTCAGTCACTTGGAGGTCAGACTCTGCCAAAATCCTATGACTATGTAGTCAGAGATAAAAATAACTTAATAGATGTTGGGAAGTTTCCCCAAGGCCTCCCATGCCCATGTTTCTAGAGATTACCTTACCTTTCCCTCAAGAAACTCTTAAAACCATAGCCCCACTTATGTCTATATATACATTTCCTCAACAACCTGCTAAAGAACTTGTCCCTATCTAGTCATCTGAGATGGATGATATCAAGAACATCTTAAGGACATTTTCTAATGAGATAATTTACCTAAAAAGATAGTATAATCTTTATCCTAGACCCCAATATCAAGGCTACCAAGGAAATAGATGTCCACCATAACTAAACTAGTATCAAGGTCCTCAAAGGCAAACTTACCCTCAGCAATCGAACCAATTAGTTGCAATCCCTACACCCTCACAGACTGTTCCCCCTAATTCAAATAGAGAGATTGTTCAAGGGTAGAATAATTATGTAGATGGCACCAATGCTTGGTGTTTCCCTTGTAATAATGATCATATTCCCATAGATTATCCCATGGGTAATCTATAGCAAAAGATATCAGAGCAAAGAAGAATGGATGGACAATTTGCAAATACTTTTGACACTCAACCCTACCAATCCCCTGGTATGAAAAATTGAGTCCTGATGGCTTAGATGCAAGGGATGTCCTTATAGTAAGAAGAAGAAATAGACACTGAGCATGATTTTTTTTCATGGGTTGAAGATGAAGAGTTAGTATTCTTAAATGAAGCTTCTACTTCCAAGAAGCTATTGGTACAATCACATTACTACACCAGAGCCAAGAGAAGGATGATGGAATAGCCTAAAGTCACAAATAATGAAATTATGGGGATTCCTCCATTTAAAGGTCATAAAAACATAGCTGCTAGACAAGAAATACCTCAACCAGTGTAGAATCAAGTAATTTCTGGACAAGTTCAAGAAAAATCAAGGTGCCCTTATTATCCAATAACCTAAACACTAAGACCAATGAATGTGGTGGATCAACTAAGAGGACCCCATCATAAGTGTCAATATGGGACATATTAGCTATTCCTAAGCAAAAGACACTGTTATAAGAAGCTCTATAGTGCCAAGCAGTGCCTAAACATACTGGTACCAAAGAAGGACTTGTTGATAAAGAAAATCTCAAAGACATGGTTCCTCTGTAGACAATAGCCCTTTTGAAAAATGCACCAGAGGTAAGTAAATCCAAACCAGAGCCCTTCTATTTGACTTTGATAATTGGAAACAAACTATTGCATAATGCAATGATAGACTCAGGGGCTAGTACTACAGTAATGCCTAAGCAAATAGATGTTTTAAAAATAAAGTATGAGCCACTTATTAGAGGAGTTATGTAGCTAGATGGGAAATCAGTGTAAACAATAGGGAAAATTAAATATCTCCCAGTGCAATTGTATACTTTCCCTAATATAATTGTCAATCAAGATGTGGTAGTCATAGATATACCCCTGTATTTGGCCTATGTTTATCTAGAGATTTCATAGCCAAGATAGGAGGTTATATGTCACTTGATTAGTCTCACCTCATCCTAAAAACCAAATATGGTTCAAAAATGAAAATAATATCTGAGTCACTATCTAAGGATCACATCACCAATGAACCAACCCTAAAATTAGAATCAACTCATGCTATGCTAAATAAAGAAGAAAGTGTCTTTGTTGAAGAGTTAGGTGATTGGATTGAACATGACCAAGAGGAGGAGAATAACCAGTTGTTAACTATGATGCAAAGTTACCCATATGGAAATTATGACTCTACTGGTCTGGGAACTTATGTCATATTTGATGAAGACCATGAAATCCCAAATGTTTTAAGGGAAGAAACACCAAAGACTCAAGAATTTGAAAAGGACTCAAAAATCTGGACCTTAGATTTGGATGGGGCTAGAAGTAAAAATGGTGCTGGAGTAGGAATTTGTCTTGTTGCTCCAAATGGTGAGAAAATTTCAAGAGCTATCCATTTCCAATTTGCTTATACTAAAAATAATGCTGAATATAAATCCTTAGCACATGGGCTCATGTTAGCCAAGAAAAATGGAGTGAAGAATCTGATAGTAAAAGGAGATTTAGAACTAGTGATGAAACAATTAAGAGAAAAGGCAATAACCAAAAATGTAAAGATGAGATCCTATAGACAAAATTTGGGACTTAATAGATGATTTTGAAGCTTTCAATATTGTAGTAGTTCTTAGAAACCAAAATTATGAAGCAGATAGGATGGCATAGATTGGTTCATAGTTTGACCCTGGAGGGCAAACCTAAAGAGATTCTTGTGAATGGGATCTACCTGAAATGTTTCATTTAAGTAGTTTCTCCCATGTATTATAGTTAGATAGTATCCCTTTCCTTGTTGCTCTATTTTCCCATTTTTCTTTCCCACTCTTTCTTTTAAATAATTGTTCTATAAACACATGGCTATGGCTCAGAGTCTTTTCAAAAAAATTGAAACTCTCACATTCATTAAATCTCTCTCAAATCCCCAAAATTTCCCAAGATACCTTTACGCAACCACTTTTATGATGTGTCTGACTCACTAACCCACATAGATTTAATCAGATTTACTAATGATTATCTAGTTTTAATGCCATTTTTAAGACTTGATGTGTCATTAAATACCCTAATAATAGGATTTAAGGCCTAACAGTGTCTCAATCATTCCAACATCTGCTATAAAACTCCTTATTACCTGCAATTTCACCTCATTAGTAAACTTGCTTAGTAAAAGTGCCTTCCCTATTTCAAAGCTTCCATACTCATTACATAAGTTCACTAATTCCAAGTATAGATATAGATATGGAGGAGGCACAGTCTTCACAACAGGGGTTTGGGATTTACAAATCCATTGATAAGCTTCTCACCAGTAAATCATATGTTTCAGCCCCTGCACAACCCTTAAAGACCTATCTAAGGACTAGAGTCCCAGAAGTTGGTTATGCAAATGACCCAGTAAAGGTAAAGGATTTTGTAGATAGAATTACAGACCCAACCCTTCAAAAGTTGGGTAAAGCTCTGCAAGAAGAGGCACACCAAATATGTATCTAGAGGGCTAAGGCTAGATAATATGAAACATTTGCAATGAGGATATGGACTTCCCAACTGGCACAATTCATTGTCCCGGGTGTAGATTCGTGCCCTGACTTAGTTGAAATATATGCAAAATTGTTTCATGCACCCTTAAACACCATACAATAGGGTCAATTCATGGTGAAAATTACATCGAAGGCCATCAGGGACATGTTGGCCCTATATCATGACAAGACAACCACATTTTCCACCATTACCAAAATGCAAAAAATGTGGGCAAATGTTAATAATCAAATGAGTTTTCTCAAATTAGAATTGTAATTAGGGGATGATGATACCACTATGCCAATGATACCAATAAGAGGAGCACAATTTGCATAGGCCAGTCAAGAGGCACTATCCATGATGGCATTCATTTTTGGAATGAAAGATGACATAACTATCTATGAATAACAAATGGCCATTCTCTTTAGATTAAAAACTGTAGACAAGTCTCAAGAGTATCAGTTGGATTTCTCAGAGTAGATTGCCTATTCAATGGTTGACCAACTCACCCATTTCAAATCTAAAAGGGTTTTCAGGTATTCTTCTTATCTGTTTCACTTCATGTTGTATCAAAACTTTGGCATTTTTTCACAATATATGCATATGAACATGTATGACCCAAGTTTCAGTCATAATAGGACTATTCCTATGTCTACATGGACACATATCTTGTCTAAAACATCTAACCCTTATGAATTTTGGGAACTTTTTATTTCCCCTACTTTTTGTCACCTAAGCCTAGAGCCTGTTGAAAATATATTAACTCCAAGTGTTAGAGGCATCATAACAAATTGAACTATTCCTTGTGATTACTTTTTTGGATCCCATCATACTATCATTAGGGTCCATGGTTTTAATGGAGAACCAGTGTTGCTACCCAAGATTTTGACTCCCAAGTTAGCATTCTTAGAGGTCACCTAGCAACTGTCTATGGTTGATAATGACTGTGGCACTAGGAAGAAGAAAAATAAAATGTATGATATTCCATGGGTAGAGAAAAACATGGCCCTAGAGGCCAGAGATGCTGAGCACTTGTTGCTGAGAAAGCTAGCCTTCCTAGGTTTCTTTCTGATTAAAGATAAATGGGGATATGACCCAAGTAGTTTCATAACCTCATGGGTCAAGAATAACAAGGTCATTGCTAGAATTTTGCATGAGGGTTGTCCCTTTTGGGAAAATAAAAGAAACCCTAAGGAAGATATTCCTAATTTATATGTAGAATTAACATATTTGCCCATTTAGGAGGCCAGGCCATGGGAGACCTTTTATGTTAAGGAAAATATTTTTGACCCTAAAATTAGGATGACTACTAGTTTAGGAAGGGCATTAAATGACAAAGAATGGAAACTCAAGAAAATAGAAGCCTATTGGAAGTATAAGCAAGAAATTTGTGAGACAACTCACTCTTTTGGTAATGTAAAGTTGGATGAGAAATGGGAGGAAATCTAGGATGAATGGCATCTATCTCTTATCTCTAGCCCTGATACAAGCAAACCATAGACACAAGGTGGAGAGTTAGAAGCCAGAGCAAAATCCACTCATACAGTGTAGGCCCCAAGACAAACCTCATCTACAAATGTAACTATTTGGCCCCAATCTCTCAGTGCCATTGAAAAATAAAAGAGTGTGGTATCCTCACCACCCAGAGCTTCTCCATTAGTGTTAGCCTTTGGGTTTCAAATTTTTATGTAATCACCACTAACAACAATGGTAAATGTTGAAGAGAAGGAAGTAGAGCAAGAAGAAGAAAGGCCAAGGCAACATAAGAAGCTGAAACTTTAGCCTGATTCAGAGGAGGAGGTAGAACCCTCATATCATCAACCACTAAGTACATCTATTGCTCCTCAAGTACATGTTATTTCTCCTTCTTCTTCTCAATCTCTTTCTTATTTTATAGGGGTGACAATCCTAACTGGCCAAATAATATCACCTACTACCTCTATTATGCCAATTTCCCAATTTTCCCCACCTAGTACTAATCAGGCTATGTCATCACAGGCCATATCATTACCTCCATTTTCCCCCTCTATCCTAAAGAGAATACCTCCTTAGATTCCCCATAGCCAACATTTGGTTATTCCCTATGGCTTGCCACATGGTTATCCTTTTACGGGGTATATTACCTCTCCCTCTACCTTCCAAACTCAAGAAGACACTGCTAAGAAGGCTAGGGAAGCTCAGATGGAGAAAAAGAGGATGAAATATAATAAATCTCTGACTACACCACATATGAGGTCACTATTTGACCCAATCCAACAACAACTAATTGTGACCCATTTGTCCCTTAATGTAGTCAAGCCAAACAAGTAGATGCAGCCTCAAGATTATATAATGAGTGTAGTGGCTATGGATATGTCACTTTTCAGACCATAGGATAGGGTTGAGCTACTAAATGAATCCACTTCTACTATAGCTACTAATTATTTGAAAGTATCAAAGAAACTACAGAAGATGGAGGCTGATTTAGCTCAAGAGAAAGCAAATGGTAGTAATCTAGCTACATAAATCAAATCAAAGAATGATGAAATAGAAAGTCTCAACAAATAGTTGCAAGATATTATTTCTTGTCAGACTCACCAAGCTATTCAGGCCCTAAATGCTTCTTTGAAAGAAGAGCTGACACAAGAGAAAGCTGTAGTGATAGCCCTAAGGTAGGAAAAGGCAACACTATAGAAATAATGTTAGGAAAACCTACAATAGGTCAATTAGTTCTAGCAGAAGTTGTTGAATGAACAAAATAATTTCACTGCTATATAGGCCCAACTTCAAGATGAGCAATAAATAACAAAACAATTGACACTTGAGTTGGATAATAGGATAAAGAATGTAGGATTTTTGAACTTGGTCAAGGAGCTATATGTATCCATATGGAAAATAAACTCTGAGGATATTACTTAGCTTAGACCCTCTCTAACTTTCCTACTAAATACATAAAAATTATGTGAAAAGGTGGAGACTTCAGTTCAAGCCACTCTGTCCACTATCTCTTTGAGAGTGTTTGATTCTCAAATGCTACTACAAAAGCTATATGACACAGCTTATGGAACATTATCAGCAGCAGGGATTAATGATAGAATTATTACTGCAAAAAGGGTGAATGAAGTTCTCAGTTGCAACTCCATATAAATTAATTGGAAAGAGCTCTTGGATGTGGTAAAAGAGGGAATAAAAGACATGGAACAACATATTAAAGATCTGGTGCAATTGGGTCTTCCCTCTCCTTTACTTGATAGCAACACTATGTTAATGGTTGATAAGATTAAACCTTTGTTGTTGGCTAGAAAAAATGATCAGTCAATTTTCTAGGGTTTAACAGATGATTCATTAGTGCCAAAAGTGGAAGTTGTCTTGATTCCCATGGCCCGTCTTGCATTCTAATTGAAGGTTATAGATCATGTTTTGCAGAGTTTTTCACAAAAGGACATCATCAACCTTGATTTAGCCTTCCAAGTATTGCAAAATAAGTAGGGACTATCTGATGTTGAATGATCTATTTATCAAATGGCCTTACTGAAGTTGTGATTTTTGCCACATTTTATATATTCTATGGATTCTTTTTTGAGCAAGCTCAAAATTCCTCAAGGTTGCTAAGAACTGTAGAGTAAAATAATCTACATTTTATTTTGAGTTTTAGTTGTGCACTCCAAGTTTTGTCCTTGTGCATTTTAGTTTCGAGGCAGTGAAGTTTTTGACACAGAGCACGGGCATGAGTTTTTATTTTTGCCTAAATTTTGTCTAACTATCAAAGTTGCATGGAACATGACAAATGTCATTAGCTGGGACACATTACAATTTATATAAGTTACGTGAAACATGCCACGTGTCCTTTTATATAACTCAACAGAGCGCAACAAGTGTCAGCATCCACATTTCAAGTTTCTTATGAGTTTCAAAAGCTTCTTTCAATAAGATTTTCTTAGTACGCGCAGAGGGAACCAAGTGGAAACTATAGAAGGTTTCAATATGTTTTTATAAAAGTAGTAAAAGCTACCACATGTCCCTAGATAAAGCTCAATGGAAGCTACCAAGTGTCAATATCTACAGTTTCTTCATTTTGTTTCATTATTGAGTAAAAATTGTAGTGGGCCCCAGGTTTTATTTCTAAAGTAAGAGGAAGCCACCAAGTGTCATCATCTATGTGAATCTAAAATGAGTCCCAAATGTTTCTATAGTGTAGCTAAAGCTTAGCAGAGACTACCACATGTCACCTTCTGTAGGATTTTTAAAATGTATCTAAAGTTTCTATAGATGAGCGGAAGAAGCCACATGTCACTTGTTAAACTCAGCAAAAAGTGCCAACTGTCCTCATTCCCCTTTTGAAGCTACTCAAGCAAGAAGTGTTCTGGGTCCCATTTTCTATAAGTTGATAAAGTTTTTTAAGCAGTGGACTGTGATAGATGTCAAAGATGGAGCACTCTTGATATAAAGACACAGTAAAGAGTATAGGTTACACAAAAAGTGTCGTGTGTCTTCTGTAAGTGCCGTGGAAGCTTCCAAGTGTCATTTTCTAGTGCCTCCTAAATAATGAATTAGTTTTCAAGTGAGGCAAGTGGAAGCCACCAAGTGTCCTCACCTATTTCATACTGGGAAGTGTCGCGTGTATCTAATTCAGCCAATGAACTTGTAGGGAGACTAAACATTTTAGATCTAAAAAATATCTTCTGTTAAACACTTCCAGTTAAGTTAGAGTTTAGTTAGACCATTAGGAAGGGAATGTGTTGGCAATCTTGAGCTAGTCCAATGCTATAAATATAGGTACAGATGAGGGGAGAGATAATATATATCATCATCAGAAGAGAGAGAGAATTTTCTACAAGAGATTGTTATCAAGAAGTATTTTTTAGACTTTCTTGTTGTGACTAGTAATATCATTTGCCTTTGTTCTATTTTCTTGATTTAGAAAGTTTGTATAACTGTGCATGTATCTGTGCCTTTTATGTGATTGGAAAATTAATAAGAAGACTAATTTTTGTGCCTTTGTTGATATTTTCTGTGTTATTGCAAAATTGTCTAAGTTGTGAACCTTTGATTCTATTTGTTTTCATCTTTTACATTGATCATGCATTATTTGCTCTTTAATGTAATTGAATCCTAAAGATATCTTTACTTTGCTTAGTATTAAGGATTGAATTAAACTCAGGCGCATTGCCATAGTTAAATTTTCTTTCATTGCGTTGGTGCTTTCGTTTAATTTCTATCCCTTTTCTCATGATACATTTGAGATAAAGAAGAGCCAACTTCTTTAAAATATGGAGGTCATTTCAAGTCGTAAGTCCCACATTCTTGAAACTTCCCATTGTTGGTGTTGGAAACAACACAATTCTAAGCATCAATAGGAAGCACAAAGATGTGTTGAACACAACAAAGATCAATGTTATTTATAATTTTAAGTAAAAACTTCACTAAAAAATATAAATATAGATTGATATTTAGACAAATTAGACCAAAATTAACAAAGGTTTGAAGAATTCAAGGCCCTCCTTCTAATGCTATCAAAACTTCTCCTATTGATGCTTCTAAATCAACCACAAGTGCTTTTAGTGTTTAAAGAACACTTCTCATTTTATAATTTAAAAATTCAAGACATGAGTTACATGTTTGAGTAATCTAATTGTTTGTGGTGAAATAATAATAGAGAAAGATAAACTATTCCTTGATATTTATATAATTTAGTAGTTGGGAGCCACCTTGGTCCGTTCTTCATGAATTTCTACAAATATGTGATAATGATTAGTGAATTACACTCTAGGTTTAGGCTACAAATTAATCTAAATGGATTTTTATAATGAAGCTAAAACTAAAATGATTTTGGGGTAAAAAAAAGGAGCAAAGAGAAGGTTAAGGCAGAAAATAAAAAAGTGATTACCAATTTTAGCCCTAAAAATTATGATAAAGCATCTATTTCAACAAAGTATGCATTCAAACTGATATATAATGTAAAATAGCCTAAGCTCAAATTCCACTATATATCAAGCCAATTTTAAAGGATAGTGTGAAGGATCAAAAGTAAGAACTACTTCTTCTTTAAAGATTTAATATTATTTATCAGATAACAAATGCACATCTCAAAAACAATAAAATAAAAAATGAAGGAGAAAAAAATATCTTTCAGCTAATCTAGCAGGTTGCACAAATTAGAAACACTATGATTACTAGGATATAACTCAGAATTCCAATACACCATTCAAATTAATGACCTTAACTAGAAATTGAGATAAAAGATAAAAAAGAGACAATTAAGACATCAAACATGGACAATCTTTACAAAATTCCTTTGATTATATTAATTGCTTCAAATGGTAGAAAATTGCTCAAAAATCTCTCCCTTTTTACAAATGATAATACATGCCTTTATAGGAAGATTAGGCAGTACACCACTTAATAACAATGATACATGTGTACAAAGATAAGGATAACTATCCTTATAAGTTCTAAAATAAACTTGATTTTTACAATCATACTAACCTAGAGGCAAATATGCTAAAAAACTAGCATATGCCTTTACAATTGAATATGCCATTTCAAAATGTTTCAAAATTCTATAAAATATAATATTTCTTAATTTACTAGTGGGACCTCTAGTTATCCTTGTTGGAGGATGATCATGGCATTCTCATGTTACTCATGAACTAGCTCTAGATCCATAATAGGCTTTATGATTTACTACTGCTCTTGATGAACCAAGTAATCAAATTCTTTGTCTTTCCTATCCATGGCCTATGTAATTCTCCTAGTTTTGTTTATCCTTTCCCCTACATTGAATATCATGTCCAATATTTTGTTGTTATCAGACCTAGTTTTGCCTTGGACTTTTTCTTTGAGTTTTTGGGTTACCAAGGTAACCCTATGTTTGAATTCCTCATCACTTATGATCCCAAGGGTATTGGGTTGTACAAGATTTGTAAGCATGGTCCCAAGAAGTTGTTAAATTCTTGAAATTAGTTCACCATTATACCATGCACTTAATCTTTGAACTTTTTTAGTTATAATCCTTATAATTACACTCAAATGTCCCATATTAATGGTCTTAAACTTTGGGATCTATTTTTTTGCTTGGATGTTGAGGAGTTCGGAAATTTTATCTTATGAGGCTTTCCACTAGTTGACCAAGCTTTTGTCAAATGAACACTACCCTTCCAATGCACTTTGTATTAGTTTCATTGACTTAAGTGCCTCAAACATGTCATTCATCAAGAATTTTGGTCATTGTATTTCGCATTGATAAAATTACCTATGTTTGTAAGTTTTCCTTCTCCTTTTATAAATTATGGATCCTCTGCTTCAAACCCTATAATTTAGATTTAGCTTGTGCTAATTGGGCCTCAATCAACCTTTCCACATCCTCCTCATGAATGGTAGCCTCACGCATTTGTTGTCCTCCCTCAAGGGTTAATCCTATAAATGGTTCCGCCTTCTTAAAGGTGAATTTGTATTCTAACCATAGTTATCCTTGTTGTTATTCTTTCCAACCCATTTTTTTCAAGGTTAAAATGGATGGTAGTAACTAGTTCCTTAAACTTGGGAGATTTTGGGACCTCCATAATTCTCCTTACTTCTTAATCCTTTAATATAGCCTTTATCCAAGGTTTGATATTATCTTGTATCCCAACATCAGTGACCCTTGTCATGGCCCAAGGATGGGAAAGGGAGGGGATCTTTTATAACTTTACATAGATGAACCAGTTAAGAATGACTAGTCCATAAATTGGGAAGTCATCACTAAATATATTTAATTCACTAGTATGATGAGTGAAGGTCAATATTTCTCTCTTCTTTGGTCCCATAGGGACCAGTGCTAACTCTGCCTTTCTCTTCTCATGGGATGCTATTGGGATAAGATCCTTTCCTATATCTTCTTTGGGATCCCCTCCCTTATCAAAGTCACAATATTTTACAATCTCCTTGAGGGTACCTTTAATTGTTTCTCCTAGTTATAAGGCTATCATGTCTATATATTGAATTGGAGAAAGTGGATTTTGTGGGAGTGTTCAAGATGGGGTTTCCTCTGCAAGACTTTCTTCTAGTATCATCTCTCCCACTTTATCCTTGACCTTACCTTATTTATATTGAACTTGCTCAACCTATTTTTGGGGTTATGGCTATGGTTTCTCTTCCTAAAGCTACTCATGGGCTATTCCATATGGCCCAAGTAGTAAGAGATATTACAAAGGATGTATTTTCCATGTTTCCATAGATGGATTATTATCTTTGATTAACCTATGTTCAAGCTTAAGGTTCTAGACTTGAAACCTATAAAATACCTCCTCATAGTTATTCTCCTTAATAGATATGGTGTTATAAACATCAATTTGATGTACATATTCCAACTTTGGATTTTTTTTGTCCTTTAAATGCTCACTGACTACATTCTTTGGATCCCACATCTAGAGTTCATCCAGTTGGAAGTAAAATGAATCACTATGAATGGACATGATTTCCACTTGTTTTCAACTCTTATTATGGTTTTACAAATATTCAAGGGGAAGGGGTGAAGTAGACATTTCTTCTTTTCTTTGCAAGTCCTATTAATGCTATGGATGAGCTGGGAGGAAATTCCCTACTATGCAAGCTCATTTGGAACATATAGTGGTAGCCTGTAAGGTTGGGACACGATTCCTTCTATCATGATATCCATGTAATTTGGATAATACCATATATACCCTATCATTTAAACATGCCTCTTGATGAGGGGGTGGACCCTAGGCATTGGAACACGCATGATGATTTCCATTATAGCTAGATAAACACAATCCCAGATAAACTACATGTGATTCCTATACTTGAATATGTGCAATTTGGAATATTAATGTAAAATGGTAGTCTTACCCTCTAATGACCAATTCCTAAACCCAAGGAAGGAAATTAAAGAAAATAGGGTGTTAAGTAGGTATGACATCATAAAAAAATTCTTTGAGGTCTTTCTTTTGATGGTGTTGAGTTTTTTGGCTAGGAAAATATTGATTAAATCTCTAATTAGAGGGGTAAGTTTCTCCTCCACCATGTAGTTCACATATGGAACCCAGATCTTATTCACATAAGTAGTTGAAGGGGCACTAAAGGATTAGTTTAATAGGGTCATTATTACCCTAATGATCTCTCTAAATTGGATGATAAGGATCTTGCCCTCACAGTTTCTAAGGATATGAGGTCCTTAGTGCATCTAGGGTCTAATGACAGAGTCCAGATCATGGTTGTTGGTTTGTTCTTTGATTTTGGAAAGGTTCACATATGGGAGAGGGAGATTATAGTATTTCTCAAAAGAAATTGGGGAAATATAGGCTACCCACTTTGATTTCCCCTCCCTAATGATCCATTCATTGTCTATTCTACAATCAACAAATATGAGGACAAGGATAAAAATATAATGTAATACCTCTAGTTTTGCCATGGCATGATGAAGGCCATCCATCTTGACTATAACCAGGTCATAGTGTTTCATGCTCATGGTGGCATTCCTCTATTCCTCCCATGAAATGGGTTGTAATTATTCTATCATGAATAAGAGCTTGAACCAATTCCTAATGCCCTAGATGTTCAATTATGTGAAGTCTAATTCGATATCTTTGAATATCTAGCCCTAATTTTCTATTGTTAAATAGAGCTCAGTTTCCTCCTTCAATTACTACATACTAGATTCCTTGGTCTTTATCTTTGCTAATTATTCACACTAGATTATAGATGATCTCCGTGAAAGCTCTATTACACCTAAAACCGCACAATTAAGTTCTCCTTTGATTAAATTGTAACAAATTAAGTTTGTTTGGGTCATTTTTATGTAGGGTTTAGGGTTTTGGAGATTTGATGGTAGAATATATCTAGGCTTTAGCTTATACATGTCTAGGAATTAATTTGTACTTTTGCCTTTATACCTTTATGTTTTTGATCCCACAATATCTTGAATTTTGTCTTTTTATGCTTGTGTGGCATCTATGTGGCATTGGCCTAGACCTTTCATAGCATTTTTCATAAATGCCATTTGAACACTAGCCATTGGTATTTAAAATACCTTATTCATTTTTCACTATAGGATCAAAATATTGGATTCATGTGAGCCATTGATTATAATCTAGGCCCTTGGTTATGATTGGGTCTTTATATCATAAACCCCATAATCATGACACTAGTCACTTTATGTGCCTTCTATGTGCTATAAATATTTTGGTCAGTCACTCATTGAATGATTATTTACCATGCATCAAGATCTTAGGCATTTAAAAAGTCATTAGAACCTTCGTGTTGTTGGTTTAAATCCCATAAGAGGGTGTAAACCACTAATCTACAAAAATACGTAAATGTTAAGTCAGTACATTATTAAAATCATGACTTAGTCTAATGTTTGTTTTATGTTTATTAAGAATGAAATAAACCTTAGGCTAAGGAATTTATGTCTAAGTTTACTAATTTATAATAAATGGGTTAGGGTCTAAATAATATAAGCCACCATGTATGAAAACCTTTGGTTAACTTATATTTTATGTGACAAGGACCTCTCTTTTTTAAAATAAGACTTAACATAAGCTCATAGTTTAAGGTTCATGATTTTTTAAACAAAATACCATTAAGATCCTTCCATATAAATTTAGACTAAGTAGTTAGATCATAAGACCACTTCCATATTTCACAGGTTGAATACTCCTATTTTTAGCATCTTTTGAGCATTTCCTTTAGCTTATAAAGTCATTTCTAAGCCTTCTAGTGAGATTTGGGAGTGTATTTTGAACATGAGCATAATAATTCATAAACTTAAATTTGATGATTTTGTATATTCCAAATACATCCTCATGGACGTCAAATGATGGTTGCATGAAAATCAATTTTGAGCTAGTGAAGTTTTTTTATTTGATGGGCTTAAGGTTGATGGTTGTGTGGATGTCAAATGATGGTCACAAAAATTTCAATTTTAAGCTCATCAATTTATCATTGCCTAGTGTGAGAATGCCACTTGGCACATCCATAGGATCTCCTAAGATCTTGGATGATGTTCTCTCTATTGGATCAAAATTGGTGACAAAGCATCAATCATCAATCACAATCTGTGACCTTGCTTATGGTTGGTTGTTTTCTTAGGTGGGACCTATTTACTTTTGTTTTTGAAATTTGAATGTGATACATTTTGATTCTTTGGGCCCTTTGTTTCCTTTTGAATTTTTAATTATGCTTTGATCCATTCGATTAGGTCTTAGTGAGTAAGCATGGATCATCAGATCACTAAAGATGGATGTTATTTAAGTCAAAGTTTAGGTTATCCTCATTTTTTTTGGATCAAATACCATAATAAAGTGATAGGTATAAGATCCTACAGGATTTAAAGAAGTTAAGATAGGACCATGGAGACATAAAAGACTTATGCTTAAGCCATTAATACTAAGGTCATGATTATATTAATGAATAAGTCAGGGCCTTAGTATTAAAACCTTAGGTTAAGTGGGAAAATATTAAAAGGACCCTATAAGATGACATTAGTTAGTTCATAAGGAACTTTGGAAGAGGATGGAAATAACAAATGGGACCAAGTTTATTAGTTAAGTTGTGTTAAAAAAACATGACTAAGCCTAGAATATGTGCTTTATTCTTAACTCTATAAAAGTATTTTAAAATGGTTCCCACCAAGTTGGTTCCTGCCTTTATTGAAATTTGAATTGAGGGTTTGCTAGGGTTTTGGGATACATAATTTTTGGGAATACATGCCATGGAACTTGAAACTAAAATCCAAATGAATCTCATTATCACTATTAGTCCAGATTAAAGCAAATTAAAACCCATATGATCCTACCCTTTAACAAAGTGGATGACCTTCAAGTTATATAAACCTTGACATGCTAAAACTTCCATGTTTTATTCTAAGGACTTCTCAAGGGTCCCAATTCAAAAAATGGGGGTATGTTGGTCCCAACAATTCCCAATAAATTACTGGTATAAATTTATATTTACTTATGGTGATGGATCTATCTGAGACAATTAAAGTATTATTTCCATAGGTGTGGTAATTGGATTTCAATATATATTTTAAAACTTATCAAGTGTTATCATATTTTATATGAGACATAAATATGTGATTTTATCTCTACCAAACTTCAAAACCAAGATAATAATGCAAAATATTGATATATATCATGTCAAATGATCAATTTAGATATCTCTTTGTTACCTCAATCATCTTCACTAAACTTCTAGTGATGACTATACCATCTAATTATAATAAAAATATCACCATCCACCTTTTTTGTCTAAGATAGATATTCAGATCATATGGTCTCCTTTTGAATCCATGGTTCAAGAGATGCTTATAAATTTTGATATACAATGCTTAGGGAGCTTATTTAAGACCATATGATGATTTCAAAAGTATGTGTACTTTATCTTCATTTCCTAGTATGATAAAACCTTTTGGTTGAATCATGTAGACTTCTTCCTATAAATATCCATTAAGAAAGGCACTCTCAACATGCATTTGATGAACTTTCTAATTGAACTATTCATCCAAAGCAAAATTCATCTTGATAGTTTCTATATTAACTATGGGAGAAAACATTTCCTCGTAGTTAATAACTTCTTTGTGACCACAGCCCTTTACAACTAACTTTTCCTTGTTCTTGTCGAGAGTGCCATCTAATTTTAACTTCAAATTTAAAATCCAGTTTAATCTAATTGGCTTCTTTTATGGTGGAAGGTCTATAAGCTACCATGTTTTTTTTTTCATCAGTGACTTATATCAATCATCCATGGAATATTTCTAAGGTTTTGACTATAGGTATTCCTAAACTATAGAGGTCTCAATTTATTAAAAAATTGTACTCATTAAGTCTAAATTGACCTCTTCTAAATCCATACTATGATTCTTTGGTTCAATTATAGATGCATCTAGAACACCATCTAATTTAGCATCTCATAGTGTAATTATATACTTTTTAGGCATATGTTGAGTGGTACTTATGGGTGGTGGAGCTTTGCCATTATTATCATCATCATCATTATCTTCATCTAATGTATAACTAAATTTTTATTTCTCTATGGGACTAATTTTTTCACTAGGTTGGCTTCTGGAAGGAACTTTTACTTCTTTCTTCTAAAAAACTCAAGATCCTTGCAAGTGTACATTTTCCTGGTCTTTGGATCCATTAATATATAATTGAGTGCTTATTCATTACACCCTAGATGATATACCTTTTTGAGTTCATATCAGGTTTAGTTATATTATTTTTTTGAATGTACACACTAGATTTACATACAAAAACTCTAAGATGTGAAATAGATGGATTTCAAACTAACCATGCTTCATGTCATGTTACCCCATCAAGAGCTGAAGTGAAAACTCTATTGATTTGATATACTATGGTTTTGATTACCTCTACCCAAAAATTCTTTACCAAGCCTAAACCATTGATCATACATTCTACCATTTTTCATGATAATATGATTCATTCATTCATTCAACAACACCAATTTTTATGGAGTGTGTGGAGGTGCCCTCTGATGAAAAATTTCATTTTATTCCAAAAATGATTTGAACTTATTACTAGCGTATTCCCCTTGACTTATGTTTAGTTTTTTATTTTATGACCAGTATTTGTTTCAATAAGCACTTGAATTTATTGATGTTTTCAAAGGTTTGACTCTTGTTTTTGAGATGGTATACCCAAATTTTACATGAGTAATAATAAAATATAAAATTAAGTATATAAACCCAATAGTACTATGGGTCATTGGCTCAAATAGATCAATATGTAACATATCAAGTTTTACAGGGACCCAACATGTATTTATATGAAATGGATCTTGAAGTTTCTTTCTAACTAAATAATTTGGACATTTATATATACCATTTTTGAGAAGTGGAAAACCTATTACAATATAAAGTGGTAGTTATCATATCCAAAGGTCATATGACCAAATATTCATGCTAAATCTATGTGGAGTTTCTCCTTTGAAACAAGTGCCCAATTTTTTCACTTAACAAATTCAATCTGAAATATTTGGCCCACATTAGAATATTATGAAATAATGTTTGGGATTTTGTATTTATCTTGAATAAAAAAAATATCTTCCACATTTATAATATAAATTAATATTTAGATTGTGTTCCAATATTTTACTGACTTAACGTAGATTCTTGGTTAAACCAAGTACATAAAATACTATGTACTTTTACACGTTTGTGTTCCATAAGGTAATGTAATGTTACCAATCCCTTGGACATTGTAGGAGGTGTCATCACCAAAATAAACATGATTTTTTTGGGTGTGTCTCACAAAGTGAATAAGTAATATTTATGTCTAGTAATGTGGTAGGTGGCACCCAAACAAATATATAGGATACAAATTTATGAAGTTGATTGCTCATGAAAGTCAACTAAATATAGGAAGTCCACATATTCATAGTTTTCTTCGTAATAAACAATGTTACTTTGGTTTCTTTCTCCAATTTCCCCTTTTTATCCCTATAGTTTACTTTGATTTATTGGGGATGATTATTGATTATTGAGATTTTAGCCACTATATGATCACTTTTGAAATGTACCGTACCAAAAATACTTTATCTCATCTCCCTTATGACAATAAATGTGACATTGTTATTTAGATTTATTTCCTTGATGACTTTATTGATTATGTTTTAGATATTACTTAAATATTTATTGGGTTTATTATCTTTATGTTGATTATAATCAAGAGCATATTCTTCATCTTATTCTTCAGTAGTTATATACTATTCTTGTTACAACATGTTGACTAAAATTTGAAATTATGGTTTTTGTTTTATGACAATAAATGTAGTGAAAATTATTTTATAGGAGGGTAGCAGTGCTCTTAGGACAATTGGTATAACATATGTATTTATCACTTGCTCACCTAATGCTTAAAGTGAGGCTCTCAAGTTTCTAAAATGCCTTAGGAAAGACTCTACATTTTATCTTGACTTCAATTTGAGAGAATGAAGTTCATTTTATAAATGGGGTGTTGTTCTTTCATTTTTTGTCTCGTATACTATTTGGAGCATATCCCAAGATTCGTTAGTTGTTATAGCCTCAAAGATATGTAGTTTTACCTCATTTATACCCAAAACATGATGATCAATTTTACAATTTGATTTATCAAACTTATGTTATTGATCAATGTTTAAGGCATGTCAAGTGTATGTTCCATGAATAAAAAGGTGAATTTACTCATATTCCAATTGATTTTTTTATTTTTTTTCTAATAAGAATAATCATCACCTTTGATTAGCTAAGAATATGATATAAAATATTTATGAGAATTTTCATCCATGTTCAATAATGAGGGTGATGGAAAGGTTCCTTATCACTCCAAGTATAAATATTTCCCTTTCTATATACCATTAGACTGATATACTACCTTTTTATAACACATCCTTCCTATATAATTGTTAATACATGGAAGAAGCTTGTCCTTTATATATACCTAGTGGTATATGAAATAGGTGTTAATGTATGTGAATAATAATATTACATGGTTCTCTAATTAGTGCACATACTTATATGGTATTCCATATACATGGGCATAACTTCTCTATATATTTGAAATTTCCACCTATCAAGATTTACACCTTTCAATTGAGTTGAACAGGTAAATGAGGAATGGAAAATGAGTGAAAGTGTCCTTATATCTCCTCAATTATTTATAGGGATGATGAAAAAACATCATTATCATATCTATATTAGGCTATGTATGGTGTATCGCAAAGTAGGATGATTTTACCTATAAAGATGAGTCAGAAGGATTGGTTGCACCAAATGTTGTGTTCAAGTTTAAATATATTATTTGTATAATATATGTGTGTGTATTATAATTTTTCAATATTCTAAAAGTAAAATTATGTTTATGAAGTAAAATAGAATATCCCCATAGTTATAATGAAAAAAATTTCCCCACACACCCTTCCCCCCCCCCCCCCCCCCCCCCCGCACGCCCCCACATTTTATTTTCAATATAATTTTTTGACCTTTATTGAAAATAATACACTTTATTTGTCTTTTTATGATATTGTATTTTTTAAAAAGGATAAATTTAAATTAAAAATGACTTTTTATTTTAACTCTAGATCTCCCATTTGTCTAGTTTTAGAAAAATGGTTTGTTATCAATTCCTTTGTGCATCACATCAATTTTTCTAAAGAAAAACTATTATTTAAATGTTATAAATTAGTAAAACTATACCTTTTCTCAATATCATGGGTTGCACCAAAATTAGTTTTGACCTTAAATTGTAGCAAAGTAACTTATGTGAGGTAGTTTTGGAAGGTAGTTTAGAGTAAGAGAGATGATTTTAACAGTTTTCATCAAACCTCCACTCCTCTCTTACCAATTCCAAGAATTTTAGTTGGACACCACGTCCTAACCCTATATAAGTCTTTTCTTAATAATATTGGAGGGTTTGATAATAATTAAAATGTTTTTATGATAATAAAAAGTGATTTTGAATAACAAAAGGTGGCATGGTATATGTATTATGCTAAAAATGAGTAGAATGCCTCTATAATGTGTTACACTAATCCACACTTGGTTTTGGTTGATAAAAAATGTGGTTTTGGCCTATTGAAATGTGTTTTTTAAGAATAATGTCAAAAATATATATTTTAATGCTTCTAAAAATATATTTCTACTATTACCAATATTATATAGCAACAACCTGGGTATGGTTAGGGGGCATGCCTTAGAGGAGGCAAGAAAGACTATGGATTATTTTCTTCACAAGTCTCTCTCTAGATATACAAGAATCATTTTGCTAATTTCCTACACCACACACAAGTTTAGAGTCAAAAAGAAACAACTATAATTAATTTATTGCTAGAATTCTAATCATTATAAAATAAAACTATGGAAATAATTCTTGTATGAATTGCACTGCTTTATCACATACACATAATATGGATGACTAATATTCCTCGATGATGGAAAATATACATAAATAACATATTGTCCCTAGAACATCTCTATAGGAATTATCCATAAGTGTTATTACAAAAATAAAACAACAATACACAAATAATGGGATTGAGACAAATACTCTAGGAAACTTAAAATTACATTTATATTATTAATCCATATATGGTGAGCTAAGAATCTATGATAACATTAACACATAATTGGTCATATGGGATGCACCATGGAGGTTCTATATCTAGATCATGGATAATTGGGATGTGATCATACCCTAACCTATTATAAGGAGTATGGTGTTATAGCTATCAAGAGTATTACATCCCAAACAACACAACTCTAGTGTCAACATATATATAACCTAATGTAGGGTGAGTGATTTAATAAAACTATTTGTTTAAATTTTTTAATTTTTATTGATTTAATTTCAAAAAATTATAAATTTGAATAGGTTAAATTATTTAATCATTTTACCTTATAAAAATACCCAAATGCTGTAGATAGATAAAGATCAATAATAATATTTTCTAGCATAATTAGTGCGTCCTAGTGAAATATTTTGTAATCTAGTGAATATGGGAGATAGATCAATTCATTTGGTAAATAATATAAGGAATGAAATCCATTAATTTCCCATATCATATCTTGTATGGGAAATATATATTATTTCCATATATTATGTGTAAAATAAAATTACCACACATCTAAAAATATATGTCCCAAATTTGTGAAAATTAGTGCCAATGTTTAGAATTTTTAAACATAGTTATCTAAATCACGAAACTAAATTGGATATGGTAAAAGTATATAGGACATATATTTTTGACATGTTGCCATTGAAATATGGAGATAATGAAAACTGTGTGTGGAGGTCATGTTATTATGACATACCCCCACTAAAATATAAAATCTATTTAAATATGGAGGTCATGCCTTTTTGGCATGCCAACATTAATATGCCCCATATTTTGAGGTTAGGGGAGTAATATCTAGTATTCACCACATATAAAAATTATAAATTGGTGGTAATATATATAGATTGAGCATATAGGATTCAATTATACACTGGTGATGTGCATCATAAATTTTATTAACGTTGAATGTAACATTATACATTGGTATTTTAAAATTTAAATGGTTTTGGGGTTGGATTAAAATAAATTAGGATATATTATATGTGTGTATATAGACATAATACATAAGGTTTTATTACATTGATCCAAACACAACTTGAGGTTTTGAATTTGGGAAAATGGTGCTCAAAATAAGGTCCTTGGAAGTTATGGTAGTTTAAAGGTCAGTGAAAATATATATATATATATATATATATATATATATATATATATATATATATATATATATATATATATATATATATTTTAAAATAAATTGTAATTTAATTTTAATTTTTAAATTTAAAAAAATTATGTTCCTGATCTATTTAAAAAAACTCATGGATGAGTTATATGACTGATGTGATTCGATCTACTTCAACTACTTTAGGAAGATATGGCCTAAACGTGATTGTAAGTAAAATAAATTCTACATATTGTTGTAAATTTTGATTTTGAAAATGTGAATTTCTATACATTATTTTTGAGTTTTTTGAAATTTTACAGACACTATTATCACCAATTTGAATAGTACCGTCGAGAATTCTACTATAGCTTTTGACTTTATACCTTGATGTCCTACATTACCATCTTGAAATGGCAATAGTGTTTAATACTACCATCCACTAGAGTTTTGAAATTTTATGTTTAAAAGATTTTTAAAATTTATTTACATTGATAATTGATACATGCTTTTTTATTTTTTACTTGTGTAAAACGATGTGCATATTAGTGAATTTTAGCATGTCAGAGATTGTTATACCATTATTGAGCTTGGTTTGGATGATTATAATTAGGGCATTATTAATCAATCAATATTGATATATGTTGAATATTTATGACAAGTCCTATATGATATCCATCTTATGAAAACATTATCTTAGAGGTGGAAAGCTAAAACTTGAAATTTCTATCTCCAATAGGGGAGATGACAATCATTCTAAAGGATGTTTACTAGATTTTTAGGTTGCCTATCATAGGGGATAGGGCATAGGTATATGGATATGATAGAATTTTTTTATAGTCATAGGTATAATATGTAATTTATTAGGAAGGGATGGAAAAATTTAGAGATAAAAATTACTATCATTCTAGATATTACTATTAGAGCTAATATTATGTGGCTTAAAATTTTTATTTGTTGTTTATTATATTGTTTTATAGCTATTGATGGTGGGTCATAGTGATATCCTATTATATGTATCATATTTTTCCTCATATTAAGGATAAAGGAGTGTTTTTTTCTTGGGGGAATACCATTGTATCCCATTTGTTATATAAGTTTTGCTTGGAGACATAGGATGGAGAGCTAGGTGCTAGTACACTTTTACATGTATTGTTATATGAGGACATTTCAATTGTATAATTGATTGGTGGAATTTTATTAGGATGGATGCATCCAAAATATTTTTTATCATGATGGGTGGTGCTTCATGGTAGATCACATAATAATATGGAGTATCAAATTATAATGGATTAAATGAAATTAGATCATTTATATGGAAGCCATATAGGAAATTTGTAGGGTGGGATAAGGATGCTAAGGAGTTATATCAAGTTTGTGCTAACATATGGTTATTTGATAAAATTATTTAAATTTATGACATATTTTAGTATAATTAGGTTTTAATCTAGTTTGGTATTAAACAAGTTGTGTCATTATATCCATATCCTTGTTATCACATAGTTAGAGTTGGCCATGGGCAAAATGATAGACCATCCTCATTACCAATGGATTTGGCCCTTTTCCTCTTAGAGAAAGAGATATAATTTTACCAATGATTACATATGATGATGATATATAAATAATTTCCTATGTGAAATGGTTGGTAGGTGCCTAAAGGACATTATTATTTCTAGTGATTGTTTCCCCCTGGCATAGTGCCTGGAGCTTAGGGTGGTGATGGAAGACATAAACATGGTAGACATCCCATATGCCAAAAAAATTTGTAAGTGGTTGGTAATAGAGCCACATGTGAGGGTTATATGTAAGTTTTTTAATTATAAAATATTGGATAAGTGTATATAATAAATGTATCTTATTTTATTTTATATTTATAATCATTGGTTGTAGGTAATTTGGAATGGTCATTGATGATATGTCACACTATAACCTAACTTAGAGTGTGATGATGGACATTGTTGGAGATGGTTTTGTATAGATATTTATAGATATCTTGTGTGTTGATGTGGCCATATTTGATCCTATTACTGGAGTAATGGTAATGTTCCATACATTATTTACTAAGAATGATGAGTTTATTATGGAGTTGGATAGACAAGACATTATGAAAAAGAGCTTGACTGAGATTATGTAGTTTTTTATTGATCACTATTATGATAATCACTAAGAGAATGAAAATACAATACATCACGTGAGTTCACTTGAGGAGAGACTATAGGAGCAATCCCATTCTGACTACCCTAGATGATATTTAGAAGCTTCCACATCTAAGGATGTGAGGTTTATGGAGATACATAGTGATGATGATTATTATATACTTGGGTATATGAACTTACATGTTATTTATGCCATTTATTATATAAAATTTAGATGATTATATGTATAAAATTATTTTTTTGTTATATTATATCTGATTTTTATTTCCTACTACTTACAATGTTTTATTTTCTAATTTTTGTAAGAAACATTTATATGCAATATATGGGATTATGGGAAAATTTTGGAAATTTACTAGCTAAGTTTGTTATTTAGTTACATTTAGTAAATCAATGTATCCAATTAAATCTAGTAGGAAAAAATAAACATTAACCATAATGATCAAGTGGTAAGTAGTTTCTTTCACATTGTTCTAACATTGTTACTAATGTATCTATATGAGTATCAAGTGTATCTATCTGATCTGTATCTTTGGGTACTAATTTTTGTACCCAGATCTATTATGTTGATATTAAAATAGGCACTATAAAATTTATCTCAATACCTTATCTATGTTCCCCTCTAGTGAGAGATCAATCAACTAATTATTCCTTGATAGGATCATTATGAGAAATATCTAGAAGGGACACTAGGAGAAGTACTTCTAGTGGTTGAAATTTTTGAACATAAATGGAACAAAAGTTTCTAAAAAGGATTAGAATTAGATTTATTTATCATATTAAAATTACCTTATGAATAAGTAGGTGAAAGGAGCCTTGAAGAGTCTTTCTCAAATGCAATGATCCCCCAATCTATAAGTTGTGAAATATTTTATCTTAACGTGAAATAATTATTATCATGATGCCCATTAATATAATGATACATGAAAAATGGTTTTATTTTCACCTTTAAAAATATTTTTAGTGAATGGGATTAGTTTTGAGGAAAAATAATCAATATTTTATAAAATAATTTATCTAAGATATCATGTGGTATGTCCCTTCATTAATCAGACTAAAGTGGTTTCCTCTTAATAGTGGTATAGGTTTCAATAATAAGAGGTATTATGTATGTATATTCATTTCCTTTGTGTAAAATGTTTCCTTATAATGTGATGCTAGTTTATAAGAAGGTACTTGAGGTGGCTTATGAACCTTTTTGGTTTTCTACTATGTTTTGAAAGAATTTATTGTGACATGTTTGCCTTTAGGTAAAATAGTAAGTCATTTAGTATTGGTATTCATTAAAACACATGCATATTTATTCACATCCCAATATAAAGTATAGAAATATGTAAGTGTTTTATATAATTCTCTTTCTCTATGTGGAGAAACAAGACCCTTAATAAATATGAATTGTACTTCTAAGTATGAGGGGGTACAATGTAAAGAATATAAGATATCCTTAAATCTAATAATATAGTCTTGAATAACTTCATCCTCATTTTGAATTAAGGATTACAAATGATATTATTGTATATTTTGTATCTTATATTTATGTAAATTAGATAAGAATACATCTGAATTTTTTTTAAAGTTTGGTAAGGAATTATTTGGAAGGCTATAGAATGAACCTAGAACTTATCGATTTAAGATTTTATGGAATGATATAAGTAACAAGCATCCATATTTGTCCAAATGGTCAAATGGGTTTATATATTATACCAAATGACTAGTAGGATATCCTTAACCATTAAAGGAAGAAAACATAAGCATGAAAATTTTTGAAGGATAAAGATGATCAAAGACCTCCCATGTAAGTGATTGGTCCTCTAGGATATTATCATTGAAGTCAAACTTGTGGGAAGAGACTTGAAACTAAAGAACATTCATTTGACTCTAAGGGTCTCTATAGTAGTCATCATTAATAAAACATCACTAACATAAATTGGTAAATATATTGGATAGGTGCATGCAAGTTGTAATTTACCATCCACATAAAACATAAAAATAATGTTCTCTTTACCACCATATTTGAATTCTAAGGTAGGATAATTACATGATTTGGAAACTTTAGGTAAAAGAACATCCATTTTACATTATGAGTAAAGAGAGGACATGATATCATTTTGGATGTCACAAAGGTTAATACAATTATCTTGGCAAGGTGTTAAACTATTTTTAATTTCATGACATGCATTAGGAATAGGGGATGCAACTTCATTTTATTTATTTGAGATTGGCACATACTTTCTAGTAGTAAATGTAAAAGAGAGAAATAAAATTATGTTCTATTTTTCTTGAAAAAACACCATATGAATGAAAAAAGTGAGTTTCACTTTAATTTTTGAATTCGAAGGAGGAAGGGAGAGAATCTAAAATATCACTTTATAATTTTGGTTCATAATTTTCATATGAGAAAGGAATATTATCATAACTAACATTTACGTCTTAAATTCTCTTACTATTACTTGACTTAGTAAATTATTTCATTGGTAAATATTTGGTAAATGTGTATTTATGTATTTTTTAAATTAGAATAAGGATAGAAGCACATGCATATACAGGATTTGGAGTAACATTATCATTTTCTTATGTTTAGCCTAAAAGAATAGGGTGATAAATCATACATGCATTTTCATCACTTACATCTAGAGATAGAGAAGTAAGTTCACTATTTATATCTACATGAACTAAATAAAAAATGCAAGCTTCAATTTGAATAATTTTTTTAATATTTTGAAAATAATGGAAACATTCATAATATTTAACAATATCATCATTGAGTATATAATATGTGAATTCAATAATTGATTCATCTTTTGAATGCTCAAGTACCTCATCACTAGAATAAAAAACACCCAATGCAGGAGAGAAATGAAAACTATGTTCCTCACATTCCTTCTCAAAAAATGTGGAATCACAATCATAATCATAATGGGAATAAATATATATGCCACCAATGTCATCGTATTTGTCAATATCTAAATTTTCATTAGTGGTTTTTTAATTATTATAATAATAAAAGGTAGCTACAAAGGAAGACTTTATATTACAATTTTACTTAGCCATAAGATGCTCATAAAAAAGACATTGATCATCATGAATATTAAACAAAATATTGAAAGGATGAGGTTTTTTGGATTATCAATAATAGAATCCATGATGAGGTCTCTAGGTTTGGATATAACCCAAAAGAAAAATGAGACAAGCGTTAGGGCAGAAATATGAATAAGTATTCGTTAAACTATGCCCATGAAAATAAATTTATATCTAGAAAATAAATACATAAATATGAAAGTAAGTAGAACATATCTAGTTTAGTGGTTTTTTTATGAAATAAAATAGTGAATCAACTTCATCTCATATCAATGAGTAGGTTATGTGTTCCATTTGTTCTTTGTTCTGACTATTAGTGTCACTTGGAGACTATCGTCACCTCAAGACATTATCATCGACATAGGTGTCTAGATCTAATGTATGTATCCCACCATAAATATGCATTAAAACTAATTCAAAATTCTCTAAAATCTACGATGTGACCTATAACTTTTATTTTTCATTTTGAATAGTCTAAATTGGTATTAGGAATGATATGATCATGACATCGACAAAAACATCTTTTATAAATAACCACAGGCCTGACCACCCCTTTCCCAGTGCACCATATAAGGTGTACACTCAATGATATCAAGTATTAAAGAGTCACTCCAATAGAAAACATTAGTAAATTAAAAGTTCAAAAATACAATGTGTATACCTATGCCCCACCTAAATATCATCATGTGTCACAATAGTGTAGCATGGGATTGTGCTTTAGGAAATAACATAACAACACAACACATGATCTAACTAAAAGGAAATAAGTGAAAATAAATGAAAATATGTACAATCACTTACCATTTTTAGTTTATAAATGATCTATGTGTAGTTGATGATGAAAGGTGGTCAATGTGGGAAATAGGAGGTAGACCTAAAAAATAAGATAAAATCCAAATATTTTTAAAAAATACTCTATCAATGCCTAAAAATTGTCTATCTCACTGAGATTCTAAGGATTCTTTGAATTAGTGAAAAAGGACCTATGAAAATAAAAATGAGGTTAAAATAGAACCTATATATAAATAAATAAAGGTTTAAAAGTTGGGAATTTTACTTTAAAAGGGTGAAAAACTATTCATTTATGTAATTTATGTTTATGTGAAGAAAATATTTTTATATCAAAATCTAGATATTTGAGACAACATGAATTATATATGAAGAGGTAGACATGCTGGTGGACACATAATTTTTATGAATAGAGTCATGTATGTATGAAATTCATTAATGGTCTATTTTTATCATTTGGAATTAAATTAGCTAAAATAGGAAATTTAGGCATTAGGAACAATTCATGTAATGTAATTTGCCAAAACAAACACAAAACTAGATCTAAAAATAGGATGAAAAATAGGTAGATGATGAAAATTCAAAAAACTAGGCCATAAGAATTGATTAGATTTGAGGGAAAAGTCAACATGCTTGTTGAACTGTATTGGCTAGGCCAATGTAGTTTATAAGAAGGGGTGAATTTTTCATAGATGATACCATAGGAATTTATTATTATAGTTAGATAAAGAGATATTTGATGTCATTTGACATGGATGATTAAATTTGAAATTAGCTAGGTTGGCTGATACTATATAATATGGATGATGGCAATATGAAGAGAACTATGTTGATGTAGTTTTATACATGATTGATATAGTATAAATAGAATCTAAATATGGTTGATGTAGTAATGCATAGTCGATGTATTTGAAAATAAATTGGTCACCATAGTAATTGATATTTATAGTAGGAAAATAGGCATGTTTGATATAATATAAAAAAGAGTAAATGTTAATTTTTGTGTTTTTTAATAAGTTTAAACAAATATTTCATGTTTAAGGATGAAAATCTGATTTGTGATTTGTTATTTGATATTGTTTAGAGATGACGGAGGTTGTAAATGCTATTGGATGTAATATGGATGAAATATTTACTAGATAAACTATCAATAGTTGATCATATATAAATGACCACACATTATCTTAGTATCATTATAGATATGTGTAATATGACCCTTAGCATGGAGTTGATTGTCATGTTCCTTGGATTATAAGAGAGGTTGATAGACACATTCTCAGTCATGGATGGGGACACCATAGAGGTTTATATTAGAATAGAGGATGTACAAGAAATTATGGGGTTAATGATCTTAAACACACCCATAATGTGAAACACTCCATATATTTTATACAATAGGATAGGCTTAGCCTAGTTGGATAGTACCTCTGATAGGTAGAACCAACATGTGTTTATTGTATGATTATCTGATGTGTATACATCTAGTGTTCTATACCTTTGGAAGGCTTTGATTATTATTATGATAACACATGTTTTTTAATAAGTTAGATGGGGTAGTTCCATTGTTCATCATATATTTTTTTCCAATTCATGTTAGAGTAAGGAAATCTATATAATCTAGGGTACGACATCTACATGCAGATGTAACATGACTTTTATGGTATTACATAGAGAGGTTAGCAGATTATGGGACCAATTATAGTATTTTGGATATGGATCCATATGAAAAATTCCCTATTTTTAGGCATGTGGGGTTACCTCATGTTATATATGATGCCTTCTCATGAGTGAGGAGGTGGACTCAGGAACATGTGGTCTGAGAGATCCTATGCATTTTTATTTTGGGTACTAGGTATAAGGATCAAATCATATGAACAATAGAATGAGGTATTATATATGTGTTTTTTTCATGGTGAACTAAAATATGTACATAAGGGTGGAGATAGATCACAAATCACTACACCTAGTGTGTAGAGTCACATCCATGTGACTGCATTCCTAGAAAGTTTAGACTTGAACACCTGATACTCCTTTCTTGGTCCGTACATTTAGGGCCCATGATATGAGATATAAATAAGGTGTTGGAGGGATAAGAGTGATAAACAAGGTATACATGATACAACCTCATTGACATAAAGTAAAGAGATGATGATTGATACACTAGTATGTGTCATAAGTAAAGGGAAAATACAAATAGGTAGTGGTAATGCCTCAAAGATAATAGGAAGATACTACTAAATATAAAAATGATGATGAAATTATAGAATGATGAGCATGTAATGTATTTCATTGAGATATATGAGTTTATCAAAATAGGTATATAGTCTTATATCCACCTGTGAGATATAATATCCCTTTTAAGATAGGTGGTCAAGGAGATGTCACTACTGTTAGTAGGTAAATTTGCTAATTTTTATCACTTTAATTTCCTAGAGGTAGAGATATACATGTTAGATATTAGTGATCTATAGACTACAAATTGTGATATATGTTGAGATTTTATTTTATTTTAGTTTTTATTTTATAGGTGTGATGGAAAAGTAGAAGATATGATGGAAGAATTTTTTATAGGTTTCCCACTATCTTATTTTGGATCCAATGTTTCCTCAATATTACACCATGGGATCCAATATCATGTGGTACCAAAGTTTAGATCATATACTATTTAGTTTATATTGGTTAGAGAAGCCACTTGAGTATTATAAAGGTATGAGAAAGGTATTTCTCTATCTTCAATACCACTAGGAATTAGATAGGGATGGGTAGAGGCATGGTGATCATTATATTATGAGATAGCTAAAAAAATGGTCATAATTTCATAGGTGGTGACACTGCAAGTGTATGTTGGTAACCTATAGGGATAGGCTTAGGGCTTGTAGTCCCACACATAGAGTTTACATTGGGGAAATTAATGATAGGTATATGCAAGAAGTGTGGCACATCCCCATCCTAGTGTATAAGGTGGACCAATGACCTAGAGTTAGCATTATAACCTATTGTATACATTTTTTTGGTTCTGTATAATATATAAAACTTTGAGACACTATATATATATATATATATATATATATATATATATATATATATATATATATATATATATATATATGAATTTTCTATGAATTAGTGGTGTTATCACAAATTAATTACATTGGTAATATTCTTTCTAGCACACATTATTATTTTAATAGAATGTTATGGTAAAATTTTATAATGATGTATGTTTTAGTATTTTCTAACAAATGTGAGCAAATTCATGGTCATAAAGATCAAAAAAATGATAATAATAAAATATTTTAGGTATATGTAAATTCAACGAAAAAACTATGTGAGAAATAATGAAAAATTATAAAAATGAATGTAAAACACATCACAAAAGATGAGATATATAAAACATTGTAAGTAAATGAAATATCAATGTAAGAAAATTCAAAAAAATATATGTAAGTAGATGAAAATCAATTATTGAAATCATTAAAAAAAATATGTATATAAATGGAATATTAGTGTAATAAAACATCAATCAAATATATGTAAATAAATGCAATATCAAAGTAAGAAAACATCAAACAAAGATATGCAATTAAATATAAAGTCATCTCATGTCAAAAAAACATGAAGAAAACATAAATGACTACAAATTCAAATGTAAATAAAAATTTAAGACAAGTAAATCATTTCAAACAAAAATAAAAACATGTAATGATGAAAAAAATTGTATGTAAGATAAGTGAAGTCCATAGAGATAAAAAAAGAACATGGTGAATAAATGAAAATGAAAAACCCTAAAGGATGACAACTCAATCCTATCTTTTTCTAAAGATGTGATGTGGGAAATAACACACACATAATGACATGAATAAGGTAATATTAATGTTCATGGGTGTTTGTGAGGAATGTTTAGTCTTATCCAATGTCTTACAATGTAACTCACAAATAAAAATCTGATATATGTAAGTAAAATATTGTGTTGAAGAATGTGATTAGCTAAAATAAATATCCAAAAAGGGGATATTGGGAAATGTGATGATGTAAATAATTAATTTGAGGTGCCACATGGGTGATATTTAAGTCCTTATTGGGAGTGATACACACTAAAAAAATGGGGTATGAGTATGAACTGTATGCATCTAAATTCGCTCACTTCATTTAACATCATTAATATCACTATTAGTTGACACTAATTCTACTTATCTAATTTATCTCATCTAATCCCATCCTAAAATAACCTCCTTATAATAATTTATCTCATATACCCCATTCAATAACTATAGTATTATCCCACTTATTTATTAATTCCCCTAATCATCTCTTATCTTATGTTAATACCCACTTATCTATAATTTGGGATTTTAAATTCCCATGACCCACCTACCTACCTACTAAGTCTATTCCTAGGCTTTCCTACACTCCCAGTCCCTAATCACCCACCTAATCCCTATCTAAGCCCCTACATAACCCTAATTAACCCCTAAAAGGATTATATAACTCTCCAATTATAGAATCCTCTCTATTCTTACCCTCCATCTCTAGAAGCCTCTAAATCTAGAAGCTTCCAAGGAATTTTAAATTTATTTTAATTTTCCACCCTTTATTTTCATAATCTAAATTTTAATTTCAACCATTGATTTATCCCTCCTTTTTATATTTAAACAACATCACTCCTCCATGGAAGATTAGCTAGCAAATCCATGTCTAACTCCTAAAGTAATCAAGACTGTAGACACTATAAAATTACACATTTGCAATTCTAGATGTTTGAATGACTAAGGACCCACTAAACCTTCTTAACCCTTAACTAGCCCCTCTTCACTTAATTGAATCACTATTCTCATATCACTATTCACATACTGCCATTTAAGAGTAAAATTCACTATCACTATTCACTATGGGACCCACTATCACTATTCATGATGACATGGTAGGTGACATGGTATATGACATGGAAAGTGACATGGAAGGTGATATGGCAAGTGACATGGATTTAAAGTGAGGTGGATTGAAGTGGGACATCATACCCCACCTAGGACACTCCTCCAAGGTACCTAATGACATCATCAAGCACTAAAGGGCCCCTCTTTTGAATTATGGAAAATTTATAACCTATGGGACCATCATTAAACAATTTTTTTAATCCTCATGCATGGAGAATGCTACCAAAATCCATGGGGCACATATCCAAAAGATGAAAGTGAGTGGTGGAAAATATTTTGGATCCATATGAGCCCATGTGAATGATTTCCACTCCATTTTGGACTCTTTGATAAGTTGGGAAACAAACCAACCATGTTGGAGACCTATTACCTAAGTGGGAATCTCACCCCCTTGTCATTCATGACCATTCGTACACCCACATGGATAATGGTGACAAAATTCATGGGGCACTTAGCCAAAGGACAAATTAGCTTGGTGAAAAGTCTTTTGGACTCATTTGAACCCATGTTCATGATTTCCACTCAAAATTGGACTCATGTGTAAGGTAGGAGATAAAAAAATAGGTAGGGATCCTACCACCCTTATCACTTTTGTCATTTATGAGTCCCCTTGGAAAATGGTGCCATACTTCACTATTCTACTTCTTTGGCATGTTTCTTGACAACAAATTATATAAATCCTCCCCTTCTACTTCACCCATGGTCAAGTTGGTTCCTGGTTAAAATCATTATTGTTGTAGGTTTTCTATTTTGGAGGGAGGCCACTCATCTTAGAGGAGAAATTTTAAAAGCAACAGAACTCTACCAAAATTTCTTCAACAACATCAATATCAACATCTTCATCAACATTTTTCTTCAAGCTTGGAAGGTAACTTTTATTTTGTTTATTTAATTTCAATTTATTATCTCCCTTAGCCCTTTATTTCTTAACCCCAAAACCATAACCCCTTGGCCTTATTATTTTCCCTTAACTCCTTTTCCTCTTGACCCTTAACCTCTTCTTTCTCTTTATTCCATCTACCCTATTTCCCTCTTTATCCCATTTACCCAATTTTGACCTTTGCCTTCTTGGCCCCCTTCTTGACCATTTATTTTTTTAACACATTACCCTTTACCATCTCTAAATTTTTCCAAAACCAACCAAATCATTCTTTTGAACCTTATCAAGTTACCAAACAAAAACCACAACCTTGTTTTTTGACTAAATTTCAGCATTAGTTGATTTTATCTAGTCATTTCTTTAGCAAAGCATTTACCTTGTTTGTTTTAATTTTAGTTATTTATTGTTTTTATTTTCAGTATTTATGTAATTTAATTCAAGTACATTTTTTTAGAATTTTGAATTAAATGTTTAAATCAAGTGGATTGATAGCCTTCTAGAAAGCTTTCACTTCTGGGATCTAGCTCATGTTAGGCAATCCACCCATCTACTTGTATAAAAAATAAGTTTTGTGGTAGTATTTTATTATTTTAAGGTATTATTCCCTATACAAAGAATAGTTATACATAATCTTATATATTCAATTCATGCACATTAAATAGGTATTTTTCTACAAACTCGTAACATAGTTTCTTTCTTTACACACAAAGGAAAAAGCAAAAATTAGATAGAAACATTTTGGCAAGCCCAGTGGGACCCTAGAGTTTTATTGGGTTCATATATATTTTAGTAAATTTAGTTGAATTAATAAAATTGAATTTTCATTTAGTTTCATTTATAAAAATTAAGAATTCCTTTCTTTCAAAATGTAAGTTTTAGTTTCTCTTGTTTTAAAAAATCAGAAAAATAAAAAAGTAAAAATGTTTACTTTTTTTCTTGCATTTATTAAGAAAAAAAAAGATAATTCATACTAAGATTAGGATTGAATTTTCATGTTGAATTTAGATACATTTTTTTTTTTTTTTCAATTGAAAATAACTAAAATAAAATTAAAAAAAAAAATCCTTTGGGTTTAAAATTAACTTTCATCCATAGTTTTCTTGCTTGTTAATTAGCTCATCTAGTTTAACTTAGGCAAAGCAAATTAATAGTAACATAATAAATGTTACACAAAACAAAACACATGAAAAATAAAAAATAAAAACACAATTAAGATAAGGCCTGATTAGGATTTCATCACCTAGTGGATCACCTTCCCCTTTCTCAATTATCTTGCTTGGATTAAATCACCGAGGGGATAACCAACTGAGTTATGTAGTTTAGTATAAGCTTTGGTATTCAGTATATTGGATAAGAACCCACACTAGCTAGGGGATTTTGACGTGATGGGATCAAGCCCCAAGTACCAAGCCACATACTCAATCAATACAAACTTCTTTTTGATCACCTAAACCTAACCTGAAACCAAACATAGATTACTTTCTAAGACCTATTCAAGCCAATTTCCTCTTCACACTTTTTTAAGGCATAAGCCAAAAGAGAGATTAAAAATAATCCTAGGACTTAATAGACTATTATTGAATGCATTATTTTCCTTCAATATTTTTTATTACTTTTTGTTTTGAGGTGTGATAACGTATCATTCCTTTCCTATTTTCTCATATGGTTTTTACTTCCCAATAGTGAAGGGACCTTAAGGAACAAAACTCACCAACAAGTTAACCAACTTCTTCCACCTCATCATCTATGGAACACATTTTTGAACTATAAACTCTCCTCACTCTTAGAGAAGTCCTATACGGGTAGTCCTAGTAGATTTAAATTTTGTCACTTTCCTAAACAACAATCACATAGCCTTAAAACATTACCTTAGAACTACATCTTACCAAATCCTAGTTTTGAACCCACCTATAGATCTGCCTTATGGAATGCCTCTCCACTTCATGGGGAATACCTCCACTACCATATGTACTAATCAAACTTTAGTTACATATGACTTATCATTGACCAATAACCCCGTTGAAGCTACCATTCAAAATCAACCAACCCAAACTACCACTACCCTTATACCTCCTACCAATCACTCCTCTACAGTAGGAGTGCCTAACTCTATCACTACCCATGTCCCTCTAGTTACATCCAATCCACCAAACACTACTCTAATTCAAAGCCTTGTGGTATCCATACCCTCTATGTTACAATGAATTAGTATAAATGTCACCACCCTTCCATCAACCACTAACCCAACTACCACTCCTATTGAACAAACAACCTTTAGTTATCTCCATAACCCACAAGGGCATATACCCACTACCCAACTACCCAAATCTACCCAACCATTGAAATCCACATACCAATATATATCTTCTACCCCACCATTGGTATCCATATACTGATATGTTGTAGCCTCTCAACCTTCTACCCACTATCAACATGTTTCTCAACAACAACCGTAATATAAAGCTTACAACCTCTTAGGTGCTCAACCCAAAGAAGACATGATGAATATGATCATGGAAAATATGACCACCTTAGATTCATCCATCTTGGTTGCTCAGAATATCTTATCCTGTGACCAAATTTATAGTGAGATCATCTAGCCATCCATACCCATTAAGCCATATCCTCCCTAATGGGAACTTCCCAACTTCTCTAAATTTTAAAGCAAAGAAGATCCCCAATAACACTTTAGGTTATTTAGGCATGCTTGTTATCTCATCACTGATGATGATGCCCTTCTTCTTCATACTTTCTTGATGCCTCTATCTATCCTAGCCTTAGATTGGTATAGTGCCTTACCCAAACTTTCCATCTTCTTCTTCACCCATCTAGCCCAAAACTTCTTGGATCACTTTTTGATCAATATATCTAATAAATTTTATATCATTGACCTCTAATCCATCTGAAAATTCAAGAATGAGTCCATTTTTGATTTTATGGCTCATTGGAGAAGCCTAATTAACCAAATTTCCTTTTCCTTTCCTCAACTTAAACTTATAGTCTCTTTGCTCAGGCATGTGTCTAGCATATCTCTTCCACATTACATGTAAAAATATTATATACCATTGATGAAGCTTTTACCATGGCTATTAAACTATAGAATTTATCCATTCATGAAGGAAAGCTTAAACTCAAAAATAAGAACTCAACCTATAAAACCAATAAGGCTTCTTCCTCCAAGTCAAGGAACCAAACCAAACCAACACCAAAAATAAAGGAACAAAAAATGCTATTGTCCTCAAATCTACACCTCCACCATCTACCAACTAACAAAACTCGAGGAACCAAACCTTCAAATCCTTTAATTCTTCAAACCAAAACCTAAGGAACAAAACTTGGAACAACTAGAGGAAATTAACTGCACTTAGGGAACCCTACGCTTCTATTTTAGAAAAGTTATTAAAAGCTAATATCATCAAACTTACACCAATTAAACCACCCAATAAAAATTATGATTCTTACCTCATGCTAGGTTGGTATAATGAGAATGACCATTGTGCCTTTCACCAAGTCATAATACATGTTATCAATAGGTGCAATACCTTCAAATACCTTATCGAATCCCTCATTGACAAGGGGAGATTCCATTGGACAACCCTAATGCACCATCCAACCAAGCCCTTGACATATTTAGGCAACCTTTTCAAAACCACACTCCTACAAAAAATGAGAGTAAAAGCATTTAATGCTCTCCTAATACTGATACTGTTAACATCATTCTTGACACCCTCATTGATCAAGAACCCACTCACCAGTCTACCAACCCCTCTCTACTTATTAAAGTAGTAGATTTACCTTCTACCCAATGGGAAACCCAAACCAAGGAAGTACTTATTCCTCCTTCCTAATTCATTAAGGTGGTATAATTACTAACTTTCCCTTTGACCAGCACATCGGACCACCCACCCATCTTACCTTCCTCACCAATAACCATGCAACTCTCCCCTCCCACAAAAATCATTCTTGAAAAATAAATTCTTTTGTCTACTCCTCCTATGGAAGATCCATCTATTCTAGCCTTGAATCCTTTGATTTGAGAAGAGGATAAGGTTACCATCCCTATGTCTCCACCTAGTGGATTATTGTAAAACAAAAACCTACTTCCAAACAACCTTCTACCTCAACACCTAAAACAAAAACTGCTAAACCTTTACCACCTTTAATCAAGTATTACTCAACTAATTTCTAATGGTTATTGTAAACCTCTTCCTTGAGATTTCCACCCATCAAACCCTTTGGCCCGTCACATTCTAAACCATCATGGTTCAATAATAATTTGATTTGTTTATACCACAAGACACATAGACATGATATAGAGAATTGCAAGGCTCTCCAAACTCTCATCCACCACCTTTATGATGAGGATGATCTATTAACAGATGAACCTCCTATGTCACCCATACCAACCAAAATAATAACCATACCTACCAAAAAATTACCCACTCCCCCACTCTCACCTAATAATGAAGATGAGTCTGACCACTCTACTACCTCACCCTCTCCTTCTATCCTTACTATTAATGTGGTCACTAGATCACAATAGAAGGGTAAAGGGAAGGCTAATGTATCAATTATTTAGACTTATCCCTCTTCAAACTCCTAAGGAAACCATACCCAACCATCTTCATCTTCAATCAAACCCAAGGTGTCTATCTATGGTGCCCCCCAATCTAACCCTCCACAATCAAACCCATATATAATATCTATCTGAAAAGCTATCCTCGAGTAGCTTCACCAGACCATGGAAAAAATGAGCTTATATGAGTTGATTTCTACTTCTCCCCATCACCATCAAGCACTCATAGAGACCTTTCAAGACCTTGTAATACATCGAGGTCCAACCCAATGACCCTAAACCTTTAACTATACTTTTTGGTGCCCTTCAAATTTTTAACCTTGTCACCTTTGAGAATTTAGAAATTTCTTCCATCGACCCTGAGGACCCAGATCCCCTACTCTTTATTAATAATTACATCAACCAAACCCATTTTAAAAGGGTAATGATTGATGGGAGAGCTATCATTAACATCATATCCTCTTATTCCTATAACCAACTCAACTTGCCAAAAAATATCATGTAGGAATCCATAGTAGTCATTTAATCCTTGAATGACACTATGACCACTACCTTGGGAACCATCATCCTTAATATCCATGTAAGACCCTACACACTCCCTAAACTCTTTTATGTGGTGGACAAAGAGTTCCAATACAACATCTTATTAGGATGACCTTATATTTACTCTATGGAATGTGTTCCCTCTACCTTCCATCGATGCATTAGGTTTGAGCATGAGGGTCAAGTCATCAATATCGAAGTAGACCCAAATCTTTTCTCAACATGCAACATGATATATCACCTTAACAATGTCCTTGTATATCCATCCAATGCACCTTCAATAGTTACACCCCGACTACCAACCATTGATGAAACAATAGCTATCTTGTTTATCCCTTCTTATTAGATCCCCATAAAGGAACCCTTGGGATCTATGTTCTAATGATTCTCATTAGGGGAGTATAAAATTTTAGCATTGAATTCTTTACCTATTCCTAAATAATATGGGAACCTCAAACATGACCCTTATTATTACCCTAACATCAAAACCAGCATCCCTTTTGGTTCCCCCAACCATCAAACAAACTTCATCTATGGGGGACTTGATCAACCACTTCTTGCTCTTACCACTACCTCTTCCATCTAACCATTTACCTCTGACTTTTCCTACCTTGGCAAACCAACATTCACTAAATTATATGTTCATAGGTGTGCCTGGAAGGGATTTGGCCTTGTATAATATGAACAAAGTCCTCATGAGTTACCTTTGATCAAAACCCAAAAACCTTATGAGTCAAAGATCACCTGAAGAACCCACCAATTTACCCAAACTTATTGACACCATCAAGGAAGACACCCTCTTTACCAGTGTAACCTCCATTAAATTCCAAGGGTTTTGACATCATTCCTTATTATTAATATTTTTAGTCAATACTATTAGTTTGGGCCCTCTGACCTATCAAAAGGATCACCAAACTAAAACTCTTCATCTCATTCATCCTAAAATGGTATAAAATGATTCTCCTACCATCAACATAATCCATCAATAAGACAATGATTCTATTCTCACCTACCTTAGTTCCCCAGAATCTTCAATCCATAAATCCCTTCCTCCTAACACCTTGACCATGTTAAATGAATCCACCATGGATATCAACATGGGCACTTTAGATAACCCCCACATTGTCAAATTGGGCCAATCACTAAATGTCAAAGAACTTCAAGACTTCTCTTTCCACCAAGACTATATCATAGCATTTTCTTGGTCTTATAGTGATATGCTTGGGATTAACCCCACCATTTCTACTTATAACATATTCATTCATTGTGATGCCAAGACTGTTAAATATAAACTTTGATGTATGCATCCTCACATAGCCCTTCTTGTCAAAGAAGATCTTTAACATCTCCTATATATAAGCTTCATTCAACCCGTTAAATATCCCTAATGGGTCTCAAATAACATACCTATCACCAAAGCCACTAGGTTTCTACACATTTGTGTGGACTTTTATGACCTTAACCTCACCTACCCTAAAGATGACTTTATTCTACCTAGTACTGCTCATCTTGTTAATCTTATAGGCAATCATGAGATGTTATCTATCATGGATGGGTTTTTGTGTTACAATTAGATCTTGATCACTCTTAAATATTAGCATAAAACTACCTTTACCACCCTGTGGAGTGAATTTTACTACAAAGTCATGCCTTTCAAGTTAAACAATGTTGGTGTAACCTACTAGCAAGCCATGACCTGAATCTTTCATGACCTCATCTACACAATTGTAGAGGACTATGTTGATGATCTCTTGGGAAAATCCAAATCTTGTAAAGATCACTTGAAATTTATTGGCATTATCTTTGAATGCCTAATCTATTTCCATGTTAGATTCAACCCCCAAAAATGTGTTTTTGGGGTCCTTTCAAGAAATATTATTAGCTTTATCATCTCCCTTTGAGGAATTGAGGTAGACCTTTCCAAGGTCAAATTAACCTTGGATATGCCTCCTCTTATTAACCTTAAGCAACTTCATAGCTTATAGGGAAATATTCAATCCATTCACCATTTCATTTCATATCTTTTAGATCAATGCCAAATTTTCCATCACCTTCTAAATAAGGATGTTCTTTTAACTAAGGATTACCACCCCTTTTACCTATATATCTCTACCACTGATCATTACCTAGGGGTAATGTTGGCTCACCAAGATGAACAACACATAGAATAAGTTGTATACTACATTATACACACGCTTGTAAAATACAAGACTCTATATACTCATACTGAGAAACTCTACTTAGCCTTCACATTTGTTGCCACCAAACTCCACCACTACCTTTATAACCATAAAACCTATGTCATAATCAACACTAGACCACTTAAGTACATGCATTCCAAGCTATACCAGAACTAGCATATGGAAAAATGGTTTATGCTCTTAGTAGAGTTTGATCTTAAGTTCCTTCAACAAAATTACATTAAAGGGTAAGTCATTGATGACTAATTGGTTGAAGCATATTTGATAAATCACAAACCTCCTCCTCTTGAATTTCTAGATGAATCCATCGTTACTCTTTCTCAACAGGAGATAACCTACCAAATGACTATGTTCTTCGATGAGTCAAAGTGTTAACATGGTGGGGGAGCTGGTGTCATCCTTATCCCATTTGATGGTGAACACCTTCCTTTATACTTCAAACTTGATTTTTAATGCACCAACAATATGGCTGAGTATGAAACCCTAGTCATATGTCTCTAAACCACTCTAGCCTTGTAAATTAAGATAATCAATGTATTTGGTGATTCTTAGCTCATGGTCAACCAATTCAATGGCTCTTATCAATGTAATAATGATGTCTTGTAAAAATAAAAACTTTTAGTTGATAAACTCTTAGCATCATTCAAATGTTATCTAGTCTAATATATTCCCTAATCTACTAATAAATTCACTGACATAATGGCTTGCCTTGCTTCCTAGATCTATTCTTAGCCTTCCAATTCCAAAATCTTTGTCTCCATTCATCATTTTACCACACCCTCTTATAGCCAATCCACCCCCATACCATTTGTAATGTGGAAGAATCCCCATTTGAAATTTGGTATGACCAAACTTTTAACTACCTCAACCTCGACATCATTCCTTCGAACCTCTCTAGGAATGCCTAAAGAACCTTTGTTTAGAGTACCTCCCATTACACCATACTAGGCAAAATCCTTTACAAATGTTTTTTCAACTATCTCCTTCTTCATTAGCTATGAATCCATGAAGCTTCCCATGCCATCTAAGAAATGCATGATGGGATCTGTGGGAAACACTTTAATAGTCTAACAGTCTCTAAATGTATCCTTCATTGTGGATACTATTGGCCCACCCTTAACTAAGACTTGTGATTATTTAAAAAAGTGTGATATATATCAACAAAATGCTAGTTTACATCATGTGCCAGCGAATGGCCTCCAAGTATCTAAGGTATTTTGGCCTTTCTCACACTAGGCAAATCAACTCTCATTATTCATAATGGCATAGTTCCATCATCATAGCCATGGAATATTTAGCCAAGTGGGTGTAATCTATTCCTCTTATCTTGACCAAAGTGGATAAGATTATCAAATTTATCAACCATCATATCACCTACTTTTTTAGTGTTCCTCATAAGATCATCACCAATAATGGCAAGTCTTTCAAAAAAAGTAATTCCAAGGTATATGTGATACATTTGGCATCAAATTAATCTTTTACTGACCTTATCATCCATAAGCAAATGGAAAGCCTCTAAGAAAATCCTTAACAAAATACTAACTAAAGTCATTAATGCTTTAGGTTAGGATTGTCACTTGCACATCCCATTATCTTTATGGGCCTATCACACTAAAATTTGAACCTCTACAAGTGCTACCCATTTATATTTAGTCTTCAGAGTAGAGGCAATCTTGCCTCTTGAATTTTAAATTCCCTCTTTTCACATATCTTTACAAGATCTTATTTTTGAAGAAGATTATCATTAACACTATTTATCTCAGCTTGATCTACTTGATGATCATTATTTATCATCGCTAACCCACCTCCATATCTATCAAGAACCTATCAAGTGCACTTATGAAAAGCACCTGAAAGTATAAGACTTCAATATCATATACCTCATCCTCAAGGAAAACCAACATGGAGAAAAGTAAATGAGGTAAGTTTGATTTAAATTGGAGTGGACATTAAATGATAACCCATACGTATGGATTAGGATCTTACCATTTGTACACTCTCAAAGGAAAACCAAAACCTAAGCCTCTTAATGCTGCACATCTGCATCCAGTCTTCTGTTAAAGAAGGATCAGGCTCACTTTTTGTCTAACTTAAGATCATCCCTTGATTAACAATATTTTCACCTTCACCCATATTCCTCCTCTCCTTCTGAGGATAATTGATTAAAATATAAAACCATGTGATTAACTATCATAGTCATAACCTAATCCTAAATATGGGTACCATGGATCTATCCATACCATGGTTCTCATGGATACTTTTTATCTCTAACAAGATGCAATACCATGGTCATTATCTCTCAATCCACCTCCTTTCACCTATCATTTAGCCCTCTTGTGTTAAATTTTTTACCTTATAAAGGTAAACCTATGAGCCTAATTAGACTTGTCCATGTCTAAAAACATCACATCCAAAAACAATTTGGATATAAAAATATTACTTGGATCAATCTCTTAAGTAATGAAGACTGCTCCCTTGAAAGATAGCTTCCCAAACACAAAATAAAAATTGGTTGCACTAAAGGTATATTATTCCCTTGAATGATAGGTATAAAAAGGCATTAAATAAAGCATCTAAACTTAGACCACTCCCTTAAAGAATGGCTAGGTTAACTTTGTCAAAAATAGAGAAATTTATTGGAAGCTTCCTATATCGATCAACTTCCCATATACATAAATGAATCAAAAGACCCATTATCACAATCAAATAAAATTCTAAATAATCTTGAAAGCCATAATTAACTCTAAAATATCATAATAAGATGGAATACATAATTATACTTCACATGTAGACTTCTTGTATTGATTTTTCTATATCTAACATATGATATAGACTTGTCTATTATCATTCTTAGGTCACCTATAAAAGGAGAAAACTTACCCACATAAGGTTACCATACATATTACCCTTTATCCTTCACACCACCTATCACCCATATTCCCCTTATACTATGTGTAAATCAAGGGATTTTGAGCTTACTTGGCACACTATGATTAAGAAACTTGTTTTACCAACTAATGCATGCTAACATAAAGCATTCAAAATGCTTATGTTGCTTAAGTCAATCCAACTTTGGGTTTTGTTTTACTTTATCATTATCAACAAATAGGCATTAAACCTCATTTCTTATTCTCTCCTCATTGAGTCATGTATTCTATTGGACCTATGTCTCATGATTTTTCATGTCTTTTTCCACATCTACTATGGTCATCTAACCTACTTATGTTACACCACTATCATCCATCCAAACCATAAATAAAATAAAAATAGCATCAACATCAATCAACCCACCTTCTAGGGATACCTTTCTCTACAACCCCAGATTTCCTTCAATGCACAAACTTTCTTTTCAAACCTTTAATAAAACTATACCATGTGGTCAATCAAATTGGGGCAACCCATTTAAGCACCATTCTCCAACCCTAGTTAAACTACATTGGCCTAATTTCCATGGACTATGTAGGTGTTGCTTGACTTTAAAGGGTAGTTCAACCACTAACAACTAATTTCTCTCCACTTTTTTTCTTCACATTAATTTCTATTACTAATAGTTCCCTCTTTTTTAGGGCATCCTATGTCAGGGAAGCTTTGGATTCTTCCTACAATCCTTGTATTTTAACATCATCTAATAATTCCTCTTTGTTTTTCCCCATTACTAGGAAAAATACATTGGCTTGAGGTCTTTTGGAGTATGTAGAAAATACTTAGCTATTAAGGTCAACTCGATCACATCCTTTATTTCCCCTTCCCACCTAATATTTTTTTCTCCACTTCTCTACCTATCTATTCACCAGCTCCCTCCTTTCATATTGTCAATATATTTAACCACTTTTCCATCTTAGCAATCTCTTTTAACACAAGGATTGATAGCCTTCATCATTAGCCCCTCTTATCTCCCAAAAATCCACCACCTAATTTGCTTCATTGGTTTCCCTATCACCTTTCCTTGTGCATGCTTCATGGCTCACTCTCCCACCCACTTTTAATATTTTTTATCCCTCTCTCCACTTGTTACCAGCCATTCCTTTTATCCCCTTTATATTCTTACACCATCCTCATACTTTCCCCTTGCCCTTGGAAAAATGTCATACCCTCTTCCTCACTCTCTTTTCCTCACCAATTCCACATCATAATATTCCCTTGCACAGTGATGAAAACTTTTACCTCCATCTCTTATTTTATACCACCTTCATTATAATTCTCAGTTTTTATTTTCCTCTTTCCCATCTTTTCAATCTAGCATGCTTTATATTTCTTCTAGCATCTAATTTTCTTCTTATGTGTGCCACCACTCTCTATTGATTTTCTACTATCCCCACCCTTTCCATTTTTTCCTCCTCAACTAGCTTCTAATTGGGTCTTTATCCTTTGAGAAGCCTTTCATAATTACCCCTTTTTTCTTATCAATCCTAGCCTTTTAAACTTTGCATTCCCTTTTTCCTCTTTCTATCTTGGTACTCACTTATCTTTTGCATCTATATGAGTGTCTATGCTTTATATCCCTACTTAAATTATACCTTTTCCCTCTTATCATCTCTAATATTCATCCCTTATTTTCATCTCATTCCCTTTCACTATGTTCCCCTATTTCTTCACCACCTCACCACTTTTCAGCTTGTCAATCTCTTCTAACACCCATTCATCTTGTCAAACTCTTTTAACAAGTTGATTAACACATACCTTATATCTTTAGATTCTTATCCACCCATCCTTTGCTTCCCCTCATTTTTATTAACTCCTTTACCATTTTCCATCCCATTATTATCTCCAACATTGTCATTTGATTTGGTTCATTATTCCTCTTCTTACTAATCATCATCCATGCTTACTTGGTCATATCATCACTTACTTCTTCACTCTCCTATCATCCCTTTTGTGTCCTAATTTCACTCTTTTTTCCTTTTATTTCCTTTTCTTTCATGTGTTTCCTTATTTTTCATTCTCATCACCAAACTATTTTATCTTTGATCTCTTTTATACCTATTTTCAATTTTGTCATGGCCTATCATATTTATCATCCTCCCCTTACCCTTCATCAGTATTACACTTCTCTCCCCATCCTTTTAAATTATCCAATATATCAATTTTTAGTACCTCAAAACCCTATCTTCTACCTTTTATTTTTTATCTTTTCTCCATTTCATTTCATTTTTATCATCTCCTTTGATGACATTCCTTGTCCTTCCCAACCTTCCTTTTTTCCTCTTCCATATATATACCTGGTTCCCTCCATCCTTCTCCATCTTAATCTTTATTTGTGACCATGTTGTCTCCTCTACCTATATCTTCATCCATCACCTCGTCTACCTTCACCTCATACCTTGTTGGATCTCCTTTATTTTCTCCCATTATCACTCTAGCTTCTCACTCATTAAAGTATGGTCACTATTTGCATTGCTTATACATGTATATACATGTTTACTTCCTTGTGTCCTCTATTATCTTGCTTTAATACATGCAATCTCACAAGGTTTATTTCTTCAAGACATCCATTTATTCCTTTAATGTATTTTAAGCATGGGTCCTCCTTTTGTCACCCTCCAACTACTCACTTCACCCTATCTATCACCGCTTCAACCTATAAACCCTCTACACATTTTGAGTGTACTTGATAGAGTATGACCGAGACACCTTTTTAATTTGTCAAATCATGTTCATGTGATACATTCATAAGGTTTATGTTCATTAAAACAATCCCTCTTCAAGTATATTTTTAGTCCTTGTCAAAGAAGAAACATCAAGCACTCTTCTTATCCTAATGTGCATAAGTTGATATTTTTATTACGACATTTGTCTCTTGATTATATTCTTCACTTTACCATTCTAGTGTTGTTCATTGCCTTACCTTGTCTACTTTACCTTAAGCAAGATTACAACAACCATGACCATAAAAATCATAACCATAACCACAAAATTCATGAGTACCCCCATAACCCTAAGCATAATAACATTTAAACAATGACATCCAACACATTTTGTACATATTTACAACAAAATCTACAATATTTTATTTAAGGTGTAAGGAGTCATAAAGCACATACACAGTTATCAAAATATACATACTTCACCTAAGGCATATACATACATTATTTTCCAACCTATTCATTAGGTTGATTGTTTGGTGACTCTATATTTGTGTTCAACCATCCAACTACTTGATTGCTCCCTAAACTAACATTCATAACATTCCCTATATCAATAGCTGCTAAAGGGCATACTCTATTATCCTCTTCTATATACATCCCCATAGGGTGAAAATCATATTCCACACTGGGTCTTTCACCCTACTTGACTTTCATAATCATTACATACCTCTACTCTAGTTATTATGCTTTCATAAGTTCCACCTCTTATTGCCTCAATGCACATCCCCTTGGATAATGAGGTTTCCCTCCATAGATAAGTTAATGGTCATGTTCTCTAGCCCTACATCTTAAAAAACAAAATTATCTCTTTTTTCACTGCTATAGAGGTAAGAATTTAGGCTCAACCTTAGGCTGTGGGTGCATTTCCTCTTGTTATTGATCTAATAGTACTTTCATTATCACCATTACATGTTTTAGTATCTGATAGATCCTCACATTCACCATATTGATTATTTTATAGCATAGGGGTTATTGATTATTTATGCCATTATTCTCATTATTCACCATCTTCAACCTTGTGTGATTATTTTCACTCTCTATAACCTAAAAAGGAAATATCTTAATGATATAAATTTATCCTTAGCATGATTCTTTAAATAAAATACCTAACCATTCTTTCTCACCGACATGATTATCTATTCCACTAAAAAGAAGGGTCATATGACATCATTGATTCCCTTGAATATTCTTCCCACTTGAAATAATAATATCTACTTACCTTTATGTGTGCACACATCACCCTCAATCTAATTAGTCATCTCGATAAACTCATTATGAACCATATTAATGTCTTTTTGTTTACCTTATCATACGATCCACATCTAATGTCTTTGTTTGTTTTGTCATCTTTTAGTCCTTAGCACTTGGTAGTATTTTGTGTCATTATCACCCTTTCCCTAGTTGATTTAAATTGGATTCTAGACATGGGCCACTGTAATGGTCATGCCTTCAAAACTAATGTTGTTGCTAGTGGTGTTAGCTTCCAAATACTTGTCATAGTAGAAGTTCCCCCATCTTATCTAGCTATATATTTAATAACCTAGGCCATGTGGCTCCGTATTGACATCACCTCTTCTACGTGTAACCCAAAGTCATTAGTTATAAGGTAATGTGATAGAGGATGAAAGAATGTACCCCTTTTTCCCATACTAGTTATGCATCTCTTGAGTAATGCATAGTCCATCCTCTATCACTCACCATACTACTGATTTTCTACCTCATATAATCTACTTGACCATCAAATAAATTGTTTACATGTTTTCACTTTTCTACTACCCTTAAAACTTGGCTCGTAGTGATGATGACCATTCACCAACAAGACTATATAGATCTTGATAGAGAACATTTCCTAAAACTCAGCTCATAGTGATAGATTACATCATTATACTTATACCCTCACACAATTTTAGAAGGTGTAACCTCCTCACAAAGGTACCTATTATTTTTTCTTAGCTCAATCATAGGACATTTATGGTGCTTAGCCTTTTTTTTACCTACTTAGTTATCATACCTTTCTCATCCATGTTTTCTCCTCCTAATGTATGTGGGATTATTATGGTGACTATTCACCAATCTACACCAGAACACCTCATCATTACCAAACTATCAACCCAAACCTAACCATGTGGTATATCACATTGGGGAAACCCATGTGAACTCTACTAAAGAACTACATTGGGCCTAAATTTATTTTGGATATTTTGTCCATAGAATTATGTAGATAGTGTCCATTTAGCCTAGTGTATTTGGAGATAACTCAGTTACCCCACCAACCCATCCTAACCCATTCACCTTTATCTACCTTTCCTTGGTACTTTTGACCACACTAACAAATCTTACCATGTTGAACATTTGAATTTGCACCACTTAGTGCACAACCAGACCATTTGTGTTTTTTAAGTAAGCACTTCCTAGCTTGGATACTTGTAAATAACACCGACCTTATCTAAAAGAGTAACACTATGCCAAACCATAGTTGTGGTAATGTGGTAAATTTGTCACTTTTCTCTTACAATTTTACCCTCATTGGCAAATTTCATTTGTGTGTGATCTTGGATATCATAGTTAGTCACATTTTGTGTGCGCATTTGCATTTTAAATGCTTAACCCTTTTTTTACACCAAACTCTTATCAAACGTATACCTGATTCTAATTTTATTCATTGAATCTTGGTTTGAGGGGTAACACCTCCTCCCATACTATGGGAATCTTGAACTTCATCCAAGCAATCCATTTTTTAATTTTGTATCTTGTTAATTCAAATCCACATAACAAAAAGGGGCAAAATGTAGACACTAAAAAATTCTACATTTGTAATTCTAGATTTTTGAATGTCTTGAGACCCCCTAAAAATCCCCTAAACCTTATTAACCCTTAACCAACCCCTCTTAACCTAACCAAATCACTATTATCTTATCACCTTTCACATAGTACTATTCAAGAGTATTATTCAATATCACTATTAACTATGAGACCCACTATCACTATTCATGATGACATGGTAGGTGACATGACAAGTGACATGGAAGGTGATATGGAAGGTTATATAGCAAGTGACATGGCTTGGAAGTTATATGGTTGAAGTGGGACATCATACCCCACTTAGGACCCTCCTCCAAGGTACTTAATGACATCATCAGGCATCAAAGGGCCCCTCTTTTAAGTATGGTGCATTTTTCACCTATGAGACCATCATTAAACATGTGTTTTTGTCCTAATGCATGGATAATGGTGTCAAAATTCATGGGGAACTTATCTAAAAGATGAAAGTGAGTGGTGGAAATTATTTTGGACCTATATGAGCCCATGTGCATGATTCCCACTCCATTTGGACTCTTTAACAAGTTGGGAGACGAACCAACCAAGTGGGAGTCCTATTAGCTAAGTGGGAATATAATCCCCTTGCCATTCATGACTACTCAAGTACCCACATGGATAATGGTGCCAAAATTCATGGGGCACTTAGCCAAGGGAAAAATTAGCTTGGTAGAATGTCCTTTGGCCTCATTTGAGCCCATGTGCAAGGTGGGGGAGTAAAATATAAGGTGGGAATACCAAAAACCTTATCCCATTTATAATTTATGAGCCTAATTGAAAAATGGTGCCATACTTCACTATTCTACTTCTTTTGCATGTTTCTTGACAATAAACTCTCTAAATCCCCCTTGTCCTTCACCCATGGTCAAGTTTGTTCTTGGTTAAAATAATTCTTATTGTAAGTTTTATACTTTGGAGGGATACCAATAATCTTTGAGGATAAAATTTAAAATAAATTAAACTCTATCAAAATTTATTCAACAACATCAACATCTTCATTAACATTCTTCTTAAAGCTTGGAAGGTAACTTTTTTATTTATTTCATTTCAATTTATTATCTCGCTTTGCATCTTATCTCCTTACCCCCAAATAATAACCCCTTGGCCTTATTATTTTACTTTCACCTAGTTTTCTCTTGACCGTTAACCTCTTATTTCTCTTTATTCCATCTACCCCATTTCCCTCTTTGTCTCATTTAACCCCTTTTTCCCCTTTGCCTTTCTGGCCCCCTTCTTGACCATTTATCCCTCTTGATTTATTGACCACATTAACCTTTACCATATAAACCATTTTACAACCCCAAAGGAAAAATTATTTTGACCCTTATCAATTTACCAAACCAAAACCATAGCCTTGTTTATTGACTAAATTTCAACATTAGTTGTTTTTATCTAGTCATTGTTTTAGCAAAACATATAACTTCTTTATTTTAATTTTAGTTATTTGAGGTTATTTATTATTTTTAGTTTTATTTATTATTTTATTTATTTTAATCACATTTATTTTATCATTTCAAATTAAATGTTTAAATTAGGTGGATTGATAACCTCTTAGAAAGCTTTCACTTCTGGAATCTAGCTTATGCTAGGAAATCCACCCATCTACTTATCTAACAAACAAGGTTTTTGGTAGTGTTTTATTATTTTAAGGTATTATTACTAATCCAAAGAAGAGTTCTCCATAATATTCTATATTTAATGTGTGCACATTACATAAGTATTATTCTACAAACACGTAACATAGTTTCTTTCTTTGCACACTAAGAAAAAAGCAAAAATTAGATAAAAACAAAGACCATCCTTGAGTTCATCATCAACAATCAATGATAAAGAAATAACCATATCCAAATTATAAGTCTAAGTTAATTAATCCAATCCTTTTGTTCTTGATCCATTTAATCATGGTTGAGAGCATTTGGCTTTAGGATTATAGTGCTGATTTGAATGGTTTATTCATCTAGTTACATTTAGTCTTAATAGATTTAGATCTTACCAAGGTATTGTGATTTTTGGGTTTGAATTACATAGTTAATCTATATTTTGCTCAAATTTATTACTAGATTTTGGTGACCTCAGTGGGATATCCATCTCAATTTTATCATTGTGCTTGTCAAATATGTTTTTGGTAGCTTACAAGTCTGATTGGAAAAGAATAAGGATCATATTTTTTTAAGTTTTGTATGTAAAAGTGAAACTTGTGCTTTTGTAATGGTATTCATGATTTTATAGTCATAGTTTTTTATTGAAAGTTATGATCTTATATTAAAAATTTGACTTGAATGACCACCATGGTTTTTTACCTTTAGATAATATCAAGACTTATGAATTAAGATTTTGCCTTGAGAGTTATGGTCTTGCATGTAAAGTCATGATTTGGCCTAACCACTAAAGGTTTTCTTGGTAGGTTATAACACTTGTGCAATACCATGATATTAAAAATCATGATATCTCATTGGTAATCATGATATTGTGATGAGAGTCATGATATTGTAGTTTTTTCTAAAAACATTAAAAATTATATATTGCCCTTTAACTTATAGGGTTTATTCTAAAATTTTCTATTTTTCAAAGGCAAGTACACATCCAAAAATAATATAAACCTCATTTTACATCTTGTCTAAGTAATTTGGGTCTTAAAAATTAAATTTTGGTTAACCACATTGTTATAACAAGGTTTTTATCTCAAAAAAAATTGGTGTGTGATTAGAAGGGTCAGTAGGAGAGAGGATAAGGCAAAGGAAGACATCTCAAGAGAAATCAAAGCACAAACTTTAACCATTTTCATATCCTATGCAAAACCACAACTCAAAAAATCATGATTTTACCCTATAAATCATAATTTTGAAACTATATTATTGATTTTGTCAATTTGTCAAATTTTGCCATTTTGACTTCAATTCTATCTATTGGTTTGTCATCTTTAGATCCAAAGGGTACACTTAAGGTAAAATCTGCTTTTGATAAAAAAAATTGAGTGTCCATTTATAAAATTTTGATACATCATAATCAGTTTTAAACTTGTCTTAATATGAATAAGCATTTCTAGGCATTTGAACAAACTTGTTATAATGTGCTTAATCATCTATTTTTATCAATGGTTTAAAATTTTGAGATTTTATGATTTTGCACAAAATTGCTAATCTTAATTTTTAGCAAATAGCAATTTTTCCATCTTAGTCATGATTTTTCACTAATAGTCATAGTTTTATAGTTTGACCATCATGGTTAACAATACATTGTAAAATTTCAACTCAAAAATTATGATATTGCATTGGTAGTTGAGATATTACAGTCTAAAGTTATGATTTTACATTATTTTTCTCTTCAAAATTATCTTTTCTAGTACATTTTTAGAGTCATTTTTTGCCTCCCACAAATCCTAAGTTACATTTGGGATTAAGGGGATCTTCCCCTCAACCCCACCTTATACCATGATAAGGATCACACCTAGGGCACTACCCATAAACCCCACAATGGGATTTTCCCCTTGACCCTACAAGGGGTGCTATCCCTTAAACCCATTTGGGGTTATTGACTGTAGACCCCCATATCATGGCCCACTCACCCCAAAGGAATTATAGAGCCAAATCATAATTTTTAGGGTGTTTTTCTTAAGGTCTATTGGACTAACATCTTATTTCTTATAGGGGTGAACCTAGAGGCTATTTTGTTTTATCAAACACCTTTTATAGGTCATTATTTTGGTCTAACATTGTGTCATGTAGTTTTTTCATCAATATTATCAGTCAAACTACTAATCATTATCTTATAAGTTAACTCTTTAAAAGTTCCAATCAAATTACTAACCATTTTCTTGCAAACCACCAGTCAAAGACCACTTGTGGTATTTTGAAACTCATTTTTCCTTTCATCTTGTATATATTTCCTCATTTTGTCTTGTATATTATTTCCTCTTATAAATATATCACATCTTAATATTAATCAGTTAATTATTCCTTTTGTTTGCATGTTTGTTACCCAAGAGATGCAATGGTGTATGCTCTCCTCCTTTCATCTTTATGATGGTGATTAGAGGATAAAAACCACCTATAAACCCTCCTTATTTTATTTTCTAGGGGTCAATGACATGGATTTCACAAGCATGCACTATACCGAACTCTATATTATGGTGGAGTACAAAAATTAGGAGAGCTATAATTAGGCACTAAAGCAAAATTACCCATAAAGGGGAGTGAGGGGAATTTAATCTCTAATATGAAAGGTAGTTAGAGAATTTCTTACATGGAATTGGGCCCTATCATACCTTCACATATATCAAGGATGTACCCAGAAAACTTTATGAAAACCTAGCATAGGACCTTTCAACTATAATAGGTGTTTCACTACAAGAGTCTAGATTAATTCTTAAGAAACTATTAAGTTTTTATGGGGTTAAGAGGGTTTGGTTGATTCCATAATAGGTCACCAGCTTATAGCCTCACTTGTGAATCCATTCGATGGTGTGAGTGTTAAGTTATATACCATTAAGTTTACAAATCATAGGTTTACAGTCTATTTGATTGTGTGTGTGTTGTGTTAAACCAGTGTTCTTTGTGAATGAATTTAGCCATTTGTTGTAAGTTTTTCAAATATGTCTCAAAGGTGACCAAAGATATTAATGAGGTGTCATGTATGCTAGAATGAGAATGACAAAGTGTGCTACAATGTTCTTTAGTGTTCTTACATAGTTCTTTACTATTTGACTTGGATATGTAGATGGTGGATGTTATTGATGGTATGGTCAAGTTATAGAGACCCTATTAGGTGTTATGACTACTTAGATTACTGATGGATGTGAAAATAATTCATTAGAGTAGTCATATGAGTGTCTAGGTTCAAGTAGTCATCTTGGAAGATAAAGTTGAGTAAGAATTTTTTTGACATCATATTTCACATGTGTGAATGCTTTAGGAGTATTTGATACATGGATCAATTCCCCTATGAGAGGTGATTATGTGGTCCAATTTTCAAGTCTAGACATGGTGTATATCAAAAATTATTAATGTACAAAGTTGAATTTCAAGGTAGAGTTCACTAAGTTCCCATATTTATCCAAATTTGAAATATTTAAGATCTAATATGAGTGTTTGATATTATAGATGAAGATATAATGACAAGCATCTAATCTGATAGATGGAGATCTAATTGCAAGCAAGTGATCATGTAGATAGAGATTAAAAACATGGATGAATTAATTATGTCAAAGGTTCTTGAGATTACATATGATAGTGACATGTGTATCAATAATAATGATTTGATAGAAGATAAATGACACATGGGTGTTCATGCAAATAGAGAATGATGATGTGGTTTGAGTCAAGTATTCAATGCTCAAAAGGCATTGGGACTACCAAGTAGCATAAGTGTATTAACTAAATAGATCAAGGTACACAGAAGGCACGTAGGGATAAAAAGTGGTGTAATAACACAGATACTAACAAAATGATGCTCTAAGATCATGTGGGACTATCAAGTGGTACAAGAGTGGGGACTGACAACAATGTTCTCAAAATGCACATGAGGGTGTTAAATGTACTAATCATGGAAGTACAAATCAATGATCAATAGTGGGTGTTGTAAGTTAAAGTCAGGAAAATTCCAAGGAGATAAATGGAGTGTATTTGTTCAAGATAATAATTTACATGAGTTGAATACACATGTATTAATATTTATTCTTTATACAATGACCATTGGAATTTGAATATTTAAATTAACAAAATAAAAAATAGTCTGTATTAATTGAGCTATAAATTTTGATATATGTACAATTTGATAATGGTGTAAAAGGAAAAGTTGTAGATAATTTAAATTTACATTTATAAAAATTATTTTTAAGGTTATAATATATATAAAATCAAAGTTATTGAGATCCAAAGTTGACTATGTATTTGACCATGTTCTACAAGTAACCCAGGAAGGGTAATTAAAGATTTCTTGATAGTATTATGATGTTTCAAAATGATATAACTATTTAAGAGTGTTATAAAATCAATGAGGAAAAATTTTATGTATTTTTTAGGTTTTACCAATCCATATTTAGTATGAATAAAGGCTTAGAAGTTGACTATGTTTATTGAATACACTAACAGTTTGAGTGACCAATCTTGTAGAGGTAAGATGAAGATGTTCTGAGTAAATTTGAGGAATAAAATGATAATTTAAATGTTGTATAATTATAAAATAATTATAATAAGTCATATTTTTTCATGAAATTCCCTTTATTAGATATGGAGATTCAAAATATCTTGACTATATTTTGATTGTATATGACTAGTCTGAGTGGTCATTTTGAGAGTGTTATTTTGAGTGCTTACAGCCTATTTTGAAGTATCTAAATCACATTAAGGAATTTTATATGTCCTAAAGGTTTCACCCATGTGATAAAATCATATGTATATGTGAAATATTTTATTATTTGATTCTAAATTTTGAGACTGTTTTTTATGTTTGAAGACCTAAAGAGTGAAGATACATAATTGGTAGGTTCAAGTGTTGATTTGGAGTTCCAGGTGGAATGGACATATACAAGAGTGATAAAATAGATATTGGAGACAATTATTATGTGTTTAAATAATTGGTAAAAGATTAAGGTTTTCCGAGTAGTCTCACATATAACGTGTGAGTATGAAGGCCTAATTATTTTAGGTCTCACCAAGACCTAATGGTAGTTTTGGGTTAATGAGGTAATGGATAACCTTAGGAGTATGGTTTTATTACATGTAATGTATATTAATACCTATGTCAAAGTTATAACAAGTATGATAGGCATATTAGCTGACCAAGATGGGTTAGATGAGTGTATGGTATAAATACTAGGCATAATTGGCCTATTTGAAATAGAGTTGAGAGTATGTGGTGATAAGCAAAGGAGAAAAAACATTGAAAGATAACATACATTTAATTTTTTTAAATCATATATAAAATAGTATTATTCATGTTTTCCTTATCAATTTGATGTAGGAGAACACATAGGCCATTAGACCTAATGACCCTAAAAGAGGCAAATTGAGTTAGTAAGCCCTAAAGACTATTTAAAAAAATATTGAAGGTGAAGAAGAGTGAAAGCAAGAGAAGTAAATCATCAATTATAGAATACATCATATCAGAG